>VXAL01012573.1:368028-412371 GCA_013399475.1 Chauna torquata
TGCCCCAGGGGCGGCTCCCCGCAGCAGGGCTCCCCGCAGCAGCCCCTCCCCAGATCCCCCCCAGCCGGTCACCCCGGGCGCCCCCGGAGCTGCTACCGGAGCCCTGGCTGCGTTCTGGGGATGCTGCGCTCCCGGGGTGCCTGCGTGCCCCGCCGGGGGGGGCCGGCGAGGCGGCGGCTTGCTGCCCGGGCCGCCGCTGTGCTTCGGGGGCTCTCAAACTGGAGGCAGCGGGGTTAATTTACGGGGATGGGAGTTCGGAGTTCTCTCGCTCGAGTGAGCGCGGGGTGCTGCGGTGGCGAGGCTCACGGCAAGGAGGCTGGGCAGGCGCGGACTCGAGGGAAGGGGAACGGCACGCGTCGTCCTGCAGGGCGCTGGGAGTCGCTGGACCTCAAAGAGAAACAGCCTCTTGGCTAACGTCAGTTGGCTGGGTAGAAAATGGAGACAGCGGTGTTTTGATGTAACAGGGTGATACGCTGAGGAGTGGAATGGGAAATGAATCAAAGCTTTTTTGCTTCCTCTTCTCCCCCCACCCAGTTTTGTTACTCGATCATGTGGAGCACAACATCCTTTCAAAATCTCTTTGACTCAAATGGGTCCGATTAACTTGATGGTAATGGGAGCTGACAGAGGGTCTGGCCCTAACGCTCGTGGGATGCGCCCGCTGCACCTGGACTGTAGCCTCTGCAAGTTTCAGGGTCCGGGGGACGCAGAGGGATGCTGCTGCCCGCAGTGACGCTCACCCGGGTGCTGGCAGCTGCCTGCTTGCAGCCCCAGCAAGCTCTGAAGCTGGGGAGCAAGGTTAAGCAAGAGGAGCCTGCAGGAGCTCTGTGCAGCTGCGGGTGAGCTGCTTTCCACGCAGCGCTGCTCGCACAGGCTCTCCCTGCCGTACTGCAGTTTGCAGTGTAGACAGAGTTCCCTGGCTTCAGTGCAAGTGAGGCTGGGCTCTCCTGAAATCTGGGTGCCTCCTTCCCCTTTGCAGCCTGTCCCCATGTACCCCACCTTGCTGTGATTTAATTTGCTCATGCAGTTCTAACAGGCTTTATCGATGACCCAATTTTTATTATGCTGATAGAAATGAGCAAACATGTTTGGGCTAACGGTGTAGTGATGCTTTAAATTGCATCCTCTGAATGTGCTTAACTGTGCATTTAATTTGAATTTAATAGAGCAGTTCATTTTAAAAATATGAAACAGGTTCTGGGAAACATACTTGAGATAACAAGGCAAACACAAGTGTAGACCCTGTTGCTATAATTTTTGCTAATGTTGCTAATTATTGACTTTTTTTTTCTTTTGTAAAATCATGTATATTTGGCTCCTATTATTTGTTGTGTCAAACTGTTCTCTTGGGCTGGACTGTGCCCACAAGTAAGACGGGTTTGGAAGAGGCACGTCCTGTGTTGCGCTCAGCCTTCCTGTTCCTGCATAGGATAATCTTGCCCTGTGCTAATCTGTGGCAAAACTCCCAGAAATGTGGGATCTACCAAAAAAAATTTGGCATTCAGACTGGAATCCCACCCTCAGTTAATGCATCAGATGTCTACAAACCTGACTTTAGGGTCAAACCAGATCCCTTTATTCCAGAGCTAGAAAACATGAGCATTTTTCACAATCTGTATTTCTGAAGACAGAACAGAGAACATAGCGTTACTTTTGTTATGGTACCGCTAAGGAGATGTTTCTTCTCTTACTAAAGAACCTGATTATTTAGGCTTTGTGTGGAGAGGCTGAAAGGGAGAAACCTATTTTTAGGCCAGGGCTAGCTAGGGGTGACTGTGTAGTCCTCTCTCGGCCATGTTTCCAACCAGAACAACTAATGTTACCCTTTCCAAACCACCTACAACAGCAGTGTGGACCAGGAGTCCTTAGTGAGGTGCCAGATTGGAGTCAAAAGGGGCTGCAGAGGGTCAGGGCGCAGGTATACCTGCAGGTAAGTCTGCATCTGTTGCAGGGCCAGCAGAGATGCTCGTGGCAGGCAGATTCGCCAGTCCTCCTGCTGGGTGCCGAGCTCCCCGTGAGCTCCCTCGCCCCCTCTTTGCCCCACTGTTACGGAGGTCTGTCTTGGCCTTCCCCATCCGCAGGGGTTTCACCTTGGCTGAGTATCAATTTATTACTACAAGTGTATTGAGCTAGCCAGATATGCTGCTGTTAAATCTAAGTGGTTTAGATAGCTAAAATTATGACTACTTGTTGTATAATTTTGAATTAAACTCTTGCTCAGGATGCTTAATTTAAAATGTGACATGTTATTTATGCAGCAGTATTTGCAGAAGTGACCTCTAGAGAGAGCTGATGACAACTGTTATACAGTATCTTTCATTTATCATGTTGTTATTGGTGATCATTTTTCATCGCTGCTTTGATTGAGTAAAATTTCTGGCTCTGAGTGACAGGGTGATAATAATGAGTTGCATGGACAAACTCCCTTACACGTTCATTTTATGGAGGATGATCAAAAATATTGCAAGATTTCCATTTGAATTAATATGTGAATGAGAGAGAAGTTGAAAGAAGTTCATCGGCACCGCCTGATGCATTTAACACTTGGAGGGTCTGGCAGCTTCCTGAAGCATGGCTGTGAAATTCGAAAGTGCTCTGCTTTTCCTGGTCCTGCCTACCTCCCTCCGACTGGCTTCTCCCTCCGACTGTCTCTCCTTGACCAAACCCAGGGAGACTGATACTGCTCTTTGCTGGGGAAGGTTCAGCAGGGCATTTGCAAAGTGAGCAGCATAGGTCAGCCTGATTTACGCCTTGCGGTCACAGCCAAGAGCACCTGCGCTGCAAGCAGCAGACGTGGCTGCAGGTGGGCGCTGGGACGTTCGCTGCGTTGCTCTCGTGTTCTGCGTGTCAGAAGGGCAAATGCACAGAGCGGGGAAGAGTGCAGCAAACTGTCCCGGTGTGTCTCGATGCAGAGAAGAAGCCTTCTTCAATTGTGTTTTTAAGTGATACAGATGCTTTTATGTTTTCCATATCATCTTGTGGTTGTTCTGCTGTCACAACAGCATTACAGTATTATTGCCTTGCTGCAGTAGTTTACTATGGACAGATATTCATCGACCATCTCTTGCCAGGCCTGTTATACTATCTGGAGAAGCCTCTGAAATTATGAAATGCTTGTGTAAGTGGTGACCAAGCGGTTTCCTGCCCTGTGGGCACTGTCATGAAGCAGAGGCAGGGACGGCCCCGTGGCTGCAGAGCTGCGGGCAGCCCAGCAGGGTTGTCACTGAGGTGCTGTTGCCCCTGAAGCTGCTCAGATTGTATCAGGGGCTCTTTGGGAGGAACAGGAAAGAGAGGAAGGAGTAGTGAAGGTGTATAATTATTTCTAGTCTACACGTCACTGGAGCTGGGGCTCCAGCCCCCTGTTTTTCTAGAGCAGCAACTAGGTTTTTGCTGTGATTCTTCCCCCAGCCCTCAATGCGATCCTGTAGCTCTTCTGAGGCCGTTCGGCCCCAGACTTGGGCAGCATGTGCTTCCATAAACACAAATGTGCTTCTACAAACACATCAGTGCAGCCACAGACAAAGGTAATGTAGGAAAGAAATATAAAATGTGCCGGAAACTATTGTTATGCCAGGTTATAACTTGGTAGCTCTCTTGCTGCTGGACTGTTCATAGTTGTGGTTCACCTTCATCCCTCCGCCTTCCCAAACCAGGAAAGAAGAGAGACTGCCTAAGGTAAGGTGCAGGTAAACTGTGGAACGTGCTGCAGGAAACTGAGTGCTATGTCCAGACAAATTCATGGAAGATGTTACCTAGCAGGCACTGTTTAAGGGAAAGACACTAGCTCTGGCTTAGGACAGACCCAAGCTGCAGGTTGCTGGAGGAGATAGCACCACGTACTTGCTTGGTTATACATTTCTCTGGGTGGTTGTTAGTGGCCATGGTGGGATACGGGTACCAGGCTGGATGTATCCTTGGTCTGTTCTTTTGTTACAAGCAGCTTTTTTCTGCAGTGAGCTTGTGTCCTTACCAGTGCAGAAACTGAAAACACGTCACCGAGAACTTATGGTTGCTCTTCCAGGAAAGCAAAAGCAAAATTGTTCTTCAAAGCAAAGAGTGCTGCCACTCTGCAGACGGGCTGCGAGGAGGTTCTCAGCTCCTTCCTGTGATCCCAAGGTGCAGCTCAGTTTCTAGACTGGGGAAGAAAATATTCATCCCGAATTTCCATTCTGCTGGGCAGAATGTGAGACAACCTGGAGTATATGGGCTTGTAATTTCTTCAGGGTTCTTTCTCCTTCCTTTTTCTCCCATGAGATCAAAGTGAAACCTTTTATTAAATAAGATAAAAGAAGTGGCAGTTGCAGAATTTCAGCTAATTGGTTTTATCTCCTGTACTGCAAGATGCCAATCTTAGTGGCTATGCATTTGCACCAAGCGTTGTTACTGCTTTGAGGGAATGATTTTTGTGCTTGTCATAAAAACTCTAGAATGATGTGAAATAGAGAAGGAGAAGAGTTATTAGGTCTTGTAGCACAGTCCTCCACTGTGCAAGATGGTTCCCTGTGGTATTCTCCAATACTTTGTCCAAGCTACTCTTAAATTACCCAGGTTAAAGAGATGAATTATGTCTAGACTTAAGAATTTCAGCTAGGAACAAAATGAGCTGAATGTCTTGGACCCACAACACTGATATTTCAAAAATCAGAAGCCGGCTTCAAAACCACCCAAACAAAACCAGCTAATTCCACACTTTCTGGGTTTGCTGTGACCAGGGAGCTGAAGGACCAAAGCGCTGCTGGCTTGACTGCTCCCACTGTGGCAGAGCCAGGAGATCCGTGGGCTCCCGTGAGAAAGCTGAGTCTCCCAGTGCATCTGGAACTCTGCAACAAAGGGAATTTTAACTGTGCAGAAATTAGCACTAGATACTTAGCTTGTTTGTCAGGATTACCACTCACTTTTACCTGGCACCGCAGCATTTTGCCGTCAATAATTTGACAGGGACAAGGCAACAGTTGCTAGTTTTCACTTAGGCATTTTATTGACACACTGTCTTTCAAATACAGTCGCGGATAAGCATCCGTGTTACTCTGTAGAGCAGTTTAGACTAGCTCTGCAGATCTGAAGAGTGACAGGGAGATGATTTTGCATTCGCAGTGGAAGCCTGCCTTGCTTGCTTTTCGTTTTGCTTTAAGATGGCAGTGAGAAACGCAGAAGTTGCAGAATGAGCAAGCACTCACCAAATAAAATCAATTCCTGTGTCTGTGGAGGGTCCTGGAGCCTGGGCTGAGCTGGTGCCGGGTTTACACAGCAGTGTTTGCTGGCAGCGCGGAGCCTGGACCGCAGGTGCCAGGGCCAGCCCAGCGCCCTGTGCTGCTCGCAGCAGCACAGCAGCATCACTGTCAATCAAAACAGCAGCAGCTCATGGAGACACTCGGAGGGGATGAGAAAGGGTCAACCACTTGCTTTTCCTTTACTGTAGTTGTGAGCAATTACCGAGTCATCATTGCTGGGATAGAATAAAGGCAAACGCAGTGCCATCCACCTATACAAGTGTCCTAAGCAGAGAGTCTTTGGCTGGGAATTGTTTTGAGGAGTGAAAATGTGGACAGGAGCTGGGCTAGGTGAGGGGAGAGATGGTGTGCAAAAACCTGAGTGAAAGCGTGCCCTTGGAAGCAGTGTTCAGAGAGAGCCTGTGCGCTGGGATGGCAGGAGGTGCTGGAAGCACGGGGCGTCTGGTTGTTTGGTTCCTCCAGTTCAGGAGAGCAGAAACGTGTGCCTTCATGTGAAGGAGCAGAATGATGCCCAGGAGAGAGTCTTATATGTGCAGTGATCTCCAGCACTATGAGCTTTGCTGCTTGGTTGGGTCAAAAGCCGCACCTGGGCTGGGTGTGCCGTTCTTGCCTTTCTCTAAGAAGAGTTGCCCCCTGAAGCTGGTGCAGTTTTGCACGAGCAAGGAAGAGCTGCAGCATTTGGCCCATTACCGTTAATAAAGAGTGGAACTAAGTTTTCCCCTCTTTTTAAATACAAATCGTAGGCTATCCCTGCCTGGTGTGCTGTCTTGAATACACAAGCCTTCCAAAAGCTGCCAGTCTTCTGGCTCACTGTCAGAGGTGGGTCTGAGGCAGATCGGAGTGTCCTGGACGTGTGCTGTGCAAGCTGGGGCTGCTGCCCTTTGGCCTGCTCGCCTAAGCTGCTTGTCATTCTGCGTGTAACTTGCCTGCAATCATTTACTGTTTTAATGGAAAAAGTCAACAGGATGGACTGGATCTCTGTCCTTATACTGGCATCCCCATCAGTCTTTGTGTCATCTTCCGCTAATTCCAATGGCAGGGAGGCCACAAGCAGATGTGCGTATCAACTCACGCTGTTAATCATCGCAGTGCTTGCGTGGCTTCTGTGGGGCCGGGGCGTGACTCTCACGCCTCCCAGTTGCGCCCGTCGCTTCGGCGTCCTGGCCCGGCCGCGGCGCAGCTGGCCGCCTGCCCCTCTGCTGCCGTGGGCGAAGCCTGGCACAGGAAAGCCCAACCCGGCAGCAAAAAGGAGAGGAGGAAAATGACAAGTGATAAAACAGCAGAGGAGGTTTTCGAATCTGACTGTTAGTTTCTCAGTCCGTGGATGATTTCTATCAGCATAATAAATTGCACGCTATTGCTACCTCTTTCAGACCAACGTCTAAAAAAATCAATTATTCACAGAAATTCTTGCTGACAGTTGTGAATGCCAGGTCGCTGTTCTGAGGTGCGCATTTAGCATCTTCAAACAGCAAACAGAGTAAGGAACAGTAAGGGGGAGCAAACACAGGCGAGCTCTCCGGCATTCGGGTTGGTTTTGCTTAGCAGGGTGGCTGGAAATGCCCCTGGCTCTGGAGGCCCAAGGGGACAGGCAGAAAGCAGCACAATTTGTTTGTTGCTGTGGCACTGGGTGCACATCAGGGGCCAGCTCTGTGCTGATCCTGCGTGGGGTCGGGTCTGTGCAACCAGGGCTGCGCCTGGCCCCGTCTGCTGGCGCCGTCTGAGAGCGAGGGGGTTAAAGCTGATGCCCTGGGAGCTGGGCGAGCTATGCCAGAATTGTCGTTAATCTGGAAGCCAGGGACTGTGCTTAAACTTGGGATGGAAGAAGAGAAAATGGTTCTTCCAGGTCGAACCACGTTGCTGCAATATTGGTGTGTTTAGCTGTAAGAAAACAAACAAACCTGTATTAAACGGTCTGTTTTAAAACAAGAAAGTAATTTCAAGGAAAAAAGGTTGAAAAGTTTCCGTATTCTTTTCAAATATTTGCTTTGTGCAAATACAATTCTTATGTCTTGTTCGTTTTGGCCAAAACTGAACACTTTTGCACCAAGCAGCAAGCACTTCTGGTCCTCCTAAGCTTTCATTTTGGGGTGGGTTTTGCAGTGACCAGGCGGGTCTGGCCAGCTCGGGCCTCCCCGCTCCAGCACCGGCCGGCCGAGGCAGCACCGGTGCCGTGCTCGCCACCAGCTGCAGGGATTTCAGCAGCGTGCGGAGGTTGTCACCATCAGGCAAACGTGGCATGGGAGCAAGAGGCTGCTTCATCGCGGGACATCTGCTCTTATCGGCGACATTCACCGCCCCAAGCATGTTTGCACAAACCGGACTAGCTGTTACGGGCAGATAACCCAGCGCTGTCGCAGGGTGCGCGGGGCCCAGCGCGCAGCTGGGCTGCGCTGGACTTGCGCAGTGCCCGGGAGCATCTCGGGGACGCGCAGGGATGCTGCCATCCTTCCAGCGGGACGCGGGGCCGGCTCCTGTGGGGCGCTCCAGGGGCGAGAGCAGCGGCCTCTGCCCTGGCCAAATGTAAGGTAGGGCATCCTTCATCCGTGGCTCCGAATGGACATGTGCTTTCCCCGTGAAAATAGGTCTGAGGTTTTCTTTTGGCTTCTCCAGCTGCCAGCATTTCAGCGAAGCACTGAGTTTCTAGCCTTTCCCTTGCAAATTGAATGTACTGTCAAAAACCATGTTAAAAGCAGGAGATTCTTCATATTGCCAGGGCATCTTACTCATACTCATTTTTCATCATGTGTGTTCAGGTAATCATTTTCTATTCTGCACCCTTTGCGTATTTGAAATCTTGCAGTTCCTAGCTGAGCTCTGCCCTCCTAGCCGAGCAGCTCTCCTGCTCGTCTGGGCAGCCCACTGAGGGTCACCAGAAGCACCAGAGATTTATGTGCTCAATCTCTAGATCTGGAGTCTAATGGACAGAACTGCTGCTGGTTTCTCTCTGTGTTACTTTTGTCACCTGCAAGAAGCAGTAAAATCTGAATCTTGCTCAGTTTACTGAAGATCTAGTTAATTTAATTTTTGCCAGAAAACCTAATTATTTAGGGAACCCAGAAAATGTTGGATTTGTTACCAGCTTGCTTTCAGTTTAAATATAAAATTGATGAACTTAAGTGTTAAAAAAAATAAAATTAGTCTCCTCTAAGGAGAAAAAGCCAAATGGTTTTACAGGGTTCCTTAGAGGTGCTAAATCATTTTGTAGGTGGAAAGCTACAAAGTTGAAGCGTTTTCTGACAGAAAGGCCTTTTCTTGAGCCCATTGGTAGGACCAGCGCTAATAATGTATTTGTATTAAGACTGGCTGGACAACGTGGTTTTGACATTTTTCTTCTTTCTGCATTTTAAAGGGAACAAAAGCAAGAGGGACAATTGACCAGAGCATCTCCTTTCAGGCGAAAAGGTCAGGTTGTCCTATTCAGGTTTCTACAAGCAAGCACCCGGAGCCTTTTCCAGACCCCAGAAATGCCCATTGGAAACGCTGTCAAAATCAATACATATCTGAAAAAGTGCTCAACTCTGACACTGTAGCACCGTCAATCTCTGCTCATAAAACCTTTCACAGGAACGTTTTGGACCAGCTCTGCTTTGCTGCCCCAGGTGGCACCATTCAAGCACACCATTTATTTCATTCACCCATCCTTTTTCTGCCTGTAATTTACTTGCTGGTAAAGAGTATATAGCCGCTTATAAATACTGACAGGACTACTCGTGCTCATGGGTTCTTTGTTATCTGTAAGAAGGGAGGTTGTCGAGGTAAGGAGAGGTTTTGGAAAGTTTGGCTCTCGTAAGCGGTAGATGGTTCTCTTGGGCTCCTGTATGAGCACAGCGAAGGGCTCGCCAAAGACTGGCGGCTCCTAAAACCTGTCTGTTTTCTCACTGATCCCTGATCCATGTTAGCAAGATGCTAAATATGGATGCTGAAATCTGGATTTCATGGCCTTCTGTAGCATGTTGGTTCATTTTTATTTAGTTCGTGGTGATTGTTTTCTTGCAATTATTGTGATGCTGAAAAAGGCTTTGAGCACTGTTCCAGGATAATCTATTATCTTTACTATGGCCAAGGAAAAATTTTAACATTTCTAGTCATCACAGTTTCCACTGGAAAATACGGCGTCTGGTTAATGGAGCCCACGTACTGCTTTGTGCTGTCTGGAGGAAAGTTGCAGTCGGCTGCACAGGTTTAACGAATGAGAAGTTATTCATTCATGAGCGCTGGGGAAAAGTAGTGATGCAAGCTGAAAATATAAACCTACAGAGTTCACCAGCCTGCTGTTTCCTGGTCAACACCTCGCCAGCAAGGGCGTTCTGAGCCCCTTGGAGCCCGGCTGGGGCCAGCGGGGGTCGTGGTGGCCAAGCGGGGCGCGGGGCGGGCATCGCAGATGTAGGGATGCAGGGGGCAGGCTGGGGACCGTCTGTAGAAGAGTGCGGTGCTGCGTAACCAGCTGCTTCTGTTCCTGTAAATACCAGCGCTGCTCTGCAAGAAGCGGTGCTGTCGGATCTGGGAGGCGAGCACAGCAAGGGCTGGACCCCTCACGGCCCGGCGGGGTCGGCGTGGGGGGGCTTTGCTCTCGGGAGTGGTGGGTTTGGGTTGCCTCCTGGCAAGATCTCCTGCCCAGCACGTCTGACGGTGCCAGCACGTTTCGTACATTCAGGGTCTAAGACGAAGTGCAGGTGAAAAGCTCGTTTCAAATTATTCCTCTTAATTTTATTCTCTTTACAGTCTTTATTTTAGAAACTGGGCCACAAATTGCGCATTGTGCAAATGCATAGTTGATTATCTGCTTTGGAATGACAAAGAGGGGAGCCCATCAGCAATATTAGCTCCATTCACTAATCAGTCAGCCACAAAAGCAGCTGTTGGCCTTGTTTCCACGGGTCTTTTTTATTTGGGAACAGTTTGCATTAAGGCATAATTCTGGTGTGCTCTATAGGGGATGCTTGGTTGATTTTCTTTTTAACTTTTTTTTTTTTAATATGGAAGTAATGGTTAAGAGATAAATAGATGAATGCTTCGAATTTGCAGTAGGTTTAATGGATCATTCCTGTTCTTGAAAGTTACACTATTAACTTTTCAGAAGTGTCATAACCTACTTTTTCAGTTCTGTTGGTAAACAGACTAATAAAATGCAGAAAACCCATCTGTTCTTGCTTTACTGGGGACTTCATCAAATACCTCATTTTTCATTGAGTTCTTATTTCTCAATTAGTTGTCCCCATAAGAAGAAACATATTCAGTATTGTCCTTGTTGCTAGATCCCAGAGTAAAATCTACAGATGAGAATAACCTTACTTTGAAGTAAATTGGCAAAAAAAATCAATCATGGAGATGGCAGTACAGTGACTGGAACAAATCCTCTCTTAAAAGAGTACCATGAAAGACACAAATAAGAACCATTTTACACCCATTCTGCACGTTATTTATGTTTGAAATAGGAGCAGATTGCACATGTTGTCAGCACACCCTAATCTAGCATCTCGGTGATATGTGGCTTGGATTTTGCATGGATTAAAATTGCTTGCAGCCCCTGCAGACAGGGAGTATTTCAGAGCAGAGCTGGGAAATGTTTAGTGCTGACTCCTAAATCTCGCTGCAGCTTGTTCACTACACTGAGTGGCAAAAAAGCCAGAGGAAAAATGCTGGGAGGGAGGAAAGAAAAGGGCTCGGTATTGTAAACAGCGATGAACCAAATTTGTCTGGCTTAGATTTGGATCTGCCTGTGCAGGGTGCTGCAGGATGCAGATGTCAGATTTTGCCAGAGCGTATTGCAAGGTATTGTTCAGAGGCAGGAGCCAATAATTTGCTGCTGGCTGATGCTTTTTGCTACCTTAGCAGGCTTGACAAGACCTTGAAGTAGGCTTTACCATCTCCTGTCTGCCGAAGGGCACCCTGAGTTGTCAGGAGCTGTGCAGTGGTCAATACGTTAGTGTATATTTTCAGATCTGGATGTAGGGATGGCAGCTGTATAGCGCGAGTAATTGGCAGCCCCGCGTTAAGGGAGTGGAAGCATCCAGCAGCTCTCAGCTGCACAGGGGACAGCACCAGCACCTGCTCAACCTCAGCGTCGTTGAAAAGGCGATTTAATGATTTAACGCCTCGCCGGCAACTGCTCTTCATGCTGCTTTCTCGCCAGCTTTGTGCAGTCAGAGGCTGAGGTGCAGGAAGGATGGATCCGAACCGAAATGGCCCCAGAATCCAGCAGCAGCTGGCTCAGCGCTTTTGGTTTCTCTTGTTCCTCCGACGAGGTCCTGTTGGTGGGTGCCCCTGTCCCTCTCGTGGTGCAGAGCAGTCTCCAGCCGAGCAGCTCGGCCAGGCTGGCCCCGGGTGCTGGGGAGGGAGCTGCTCCTTGGGGATCTTTTCTCTGGATGCATTTATTGGCCTTCAATCCCTTCTGTCCGTGCACCCTTCCCTGCTCTGATCCTTCCAGGTACCGTTGCTTTGTCAGCGAAGCGGGTGGCATGCAGGATGCCAAGATGTGCTGCTGCTCCTGGTGGCTCCCGGCTCTCCGGTAACCCCGGACGGGTTATTAGAAGGAAAGCAACGCTGGCAGAGAGCCGAGCGATGCCACGCAGCCTGCTGCAGGGGCAGTGCCGCTGGTCCCAGCCCCCTTCACCAAGTCACGCTGCACAGCTGGGGCATCGTCATCAGTTGTGCTGCAAGCAGTGTGTGGAAGAATCAGTTTTACCTACAGAACAGGCAACAGGAAAAACTGAGGGAAGTCATCAGTAGGAGCAAGACTATAACCGCTGTAATACAAGTGTGAGCGCACACCTCATTTGAGTACTGGGGTGTGAACACAGACAGCAGGAGCTTGCTTCAAATCCTTTCTTTCTCTGCATGGAAATTCTTCATCGGTGGGAGAACAAAGTTTTTTGAAAAAGCTTTCCCACACGTGTGCAATGGTGGCCTGTGACAATGAACAGAAATTGTGTTCCCCATTTCACAGTTTTAAAATTGTTTTTTTCAGTAGAGAACCAAATATTTTGTATGAAGTATTTTCATTTGGAAATGCCGAAATCAGGCAGATGCGGGGCCCATGTCTTGTTAACAGTTGCGTTTCTTTTTTTCAGACTACATGTTCTGAGAGACGTCTTCTGTCGGTACCTTAACGTTTTGCTGTTGCAGTTGTCCGTGGTTCCTCGGCAGGACACCTGCCCGTGTCTCCGCTGCTGCAGCTGGAGCTGGAGCGAGTCACTGCGAAGCTGATGAGCGCAAAGCTCTGCGGCAGCCGTGGCTAAGCCTGGCCCTACCCGCCCAAGGGGCTTCCAGCATCTCAGTTTTAAACGTGACTCTCAGAAAACAGTGAAATAGGTGGGAAAGGTCAAATCGTTCCGTTGCTGAGCTTGTTGACGTGTGCTTTTATTGGAAACTGTTGAAGCAGGTCATTACGTGGTACCGCCAAGCAGCAGGGAGGCTTGGTGAAGCGCTGCCCGGTGCCTGCAGCGCAGCGAAGGGGCTGCTGCAAGTTCTGTAGCTTCGAAAGCCTGTACTCCCCCTCTTTTGCTGCTGGGTTGGTGTCACCTTTAACACTAATTTCTTAAAAAGCCGTGCCAGTGTCTGAATCTCCTAGCGGGAGGACAAGCTCCTCATGGCAGCGCTGCGTTGCTGCAGCACTTCGTGCAGTTGGGAGCGCAGCCCTGGCAGGGTTCCTGGGCAGCTCTGCGGGGGAGCGAGGCACAGGCGCGCGGGGACTGCCGCTGGGCGAGGGGGGGCACCCAGACGAGATGCTGCACCACATCTGCTTTATTTCACGTCCTGGTTCTAACTGCCTTTTTTTTTTTTTTTTTCCCTCCCCCTTTTGACATAGCGAGCTCTTCCAAGAGCTGTTCTGTGAGCTTGCTGCGGATGTTGAACATTATGCCTGTGACTTCAGGGACAGTAATTTCTAAGGCGTGCTTTTGTAAGAAAATAGACTTGCAGAAATAATATCATCAGCCTGTTCATTTTCTTCAGGGTTTATAGAACCTAATGTTCTGTCTCTTTCTGGCATCTGGCTGTTACAACATGTTTTAGTTGCATTAAATAGTCAACAATAAGCAACACAAAAGCTTGAGTTACGTGTGTATGGGAATAATGAGGCGAAGTCATGGATGGCTCTATTTCTGCACAAACAGCGAGTGGCTATCTTGACAAAATGCTTTCAGGTAATTACTGCTGTGTTTTAGATCATTTTGGCATGTACTTATGCAATATATTTGATTTTCATTTTCTGTGTTTTGCTATAGGGAGGGAGAAGGAGCACAGGAAATGTGTAATGGGCAAGTGTTCTTCAATTACGCTTTCATTTCTGTTTCCTTATCAGCAAAACATAAATCTGCAGCTTGCAGACAATGAAACCATATGGTAACTCCTCCTGACAAATCGATTTTGCAATACAGATAATCCTGGCTGTGCATGAGAAGAGATATTTTGGATTATTTTGCCTTAATTCTTACATTACTGTCTATTTTTCTGTGCCTGGAAATTATGTATTTGGCTTTTTCTGAACTCTGGTTAGTGTGAATTAAGAATTTATAGAGTATGCTCTGCTTCAGTGTTTTTATGTTGGGGGCAGTTATTTGTCATATGAAGTAATGTGTTTATTTGCTATAGCCAATGCCCTTCTGTGTTGTCAGACAGTAGCATCAGATTCAGATACTCCTTGAATGTTGGATATCCTCTTAGTGCGAAGTCAAGCTAAGAAATGCATTTGTATAAATCAGCTCTTGCTTTACAAGAAGATGCAGAAGTACCTCTAGGAACTTGAAGGCATTTGGCTCTGTGCCCGCAACCAAACTGGCCGGTTGATGGCTGCTGGTGGTCTTGGTTCACCACAGCTGAAGCTGTGCGTTGGCATGGTACGCAGTGTGGACAAGGTGCTTTGTGAATCCTTTTCAGTGAGTCAAATGAACAGAGTCTTCACAGCTTCTGTTGGAGTTCAAAATCAAGAAATGATTTTCAGCCTTCGCTTCGTAGGGATGTATCAGCAAGTGAGTTTTCTTCTCGTGCTTAGAAGTAGTGGCCAGTATCTGTAAATGTAAGCAGAGCACAAGCCTGGGACTGGTGAACAATTTAGGAGTAATGGGAACTGGGTTCTGGAGACACGCATCAAATCTAGGAGTGATGCCATGAAGCTAATCAAAACAAAACAACACATCATGAATTTTGATGTTTATTATAAATTACTCACAAATGGCTGATAGGCTGTTAATGCCTCACACATTCTTCCCAGCTTCAGGTGCTGGCTGCCAAGCATGAATCTGTGGGGTTTGAGATGCAGCTATTGCAAAAGCTACATGAGCAGTATTTAGTTTTTTTTTTTCCGTGTTACATTTCTAGGTACTAAGAGTTACTGCAACCCAAGACCTGAATGTAATATTTTCTAGATATTTAGAAAATAAATATAAATAAAGATGTAAATCTGGTCAGCACAAGCGTTTATGCAGTATTTGTGTTTTACTTCAGCAGACACTGCACAAATATACATGCCTAAAGAGTATTCAAAGGATAAATCTATATAGAACATCTGCTTATGTAAGTACGAGGATGGAAGCTCAATGAAACAATCATTTTCTGGAAACAGAAGGGTAAAATTAACGTAGCAGAAAAGTGAATGCAAGGAGGAACCGCAAGAACTTTATAGATCGTTAATAGCAGGAGGTGCTAGAGCTTAGAAGAGAGTTTTACAAGTGAATTATTAGAAGACTATTGCTGATGAAAATTAGGGCAGATCTGATCCGGAGATATTAAATCCGAACTTGGATAAAATTCACAAACTCATACTGGCAAAAATCCATCTATGCATTTCGATAAAAGCTCATACAAAAAGGAAAAAGTAGTGATGCCTTTAATGTTTTGACTTTGGTGGGAAGGAATTGTGTTGAAAAGCTCTAAGAAGAGGAAGAAATGGTATTTCTTCTATGGCCACATGCAGATACGTGAAATACAGTTGATGAACTTTCAGCTAATGATCCGTGTAAATCCAGGTATAGAAGCTTTCAAAATGTTATCGCTTATTAGATGTTGTCAAGAGGAGTCTTGGAGTTACTGCCTCAATTGCATCCATACAGGAATGTCATCTGAGGGTGACATAATGCTGTTACAGCCCTGGCCAAAGCAAGGAAGTAGCCATGGCTTAGTGGGACATTGGCTAAGGAGAAGCTGTTGGAAATCTTTGTAGTGCTGAAGTGAAGAAAATGCTTTAAAATCCATGGCTGGTGAATAATGCTGACAAGGTCACCAACATCCAGAGGTTTTAATCACTCTACATACACTGTTATGGGCAAGCGCAATGCAGGAAATGGTAAAGAGCACCAGCTAGAGCTGCACATATCACTCAGAATGGTCAACATTAATCACTGATCAGTTTAATCAATGGATTAAATGAAATATGTCTTGAAAGAAAAAATTGAGTGCTGCATTATCTGTTCTTTGGAAAGAAGAGGCTGATTCCAGGTAAACTGGCAAGTCTACTGAAAGAGTCTAACGAGGGCTGCTTAGAAGGCTAAGCAAAAGTAATTTGAATCAAATTTGTCTCTGAATTACTTCCTGCATCTCTTGCAGCTAGAAGTGTCGCTAACATGAACTCTAAGTGTGTGATCTGGTACTTAAAAATAGCATTGAAACTCTAAAATGCAAAAAGGTAGGTATTTTGCAGTTTATGGCAATGGCTTTTCACAGCAAGTGTCTGCGTGATTCAGGTGAAAAACTTGTAACACTCTGAAGTGAAGAGGAGGATTGTCCAGTTAACACATCTAATGTGTTCTAGGAGTTGGATGCTGGAGGAAGGGACAAGGGATCAAGGGAAACGACACTCTAGAAAATATTTGCTCTTGTTGAGGCAAATTGCTTGCCATGGTGAGGGACTGAAAGAGGTGGCAAAACAAACAGAAATAATCTGCATGGAATTAAAAAAGGCATGTTTTTAAAATCTAGTCCTCAGTGCATATTTGTTTAGCAGATGAGACAAGTAATTGTATTGTCACTGTGGCTTGTGTTTGGTCTTTTGCTGAGAATCCTTTGCTTCTGGTTTTCCAGGGAGGTGTTGTTTTTTTTTTTAAGAGAGCATAAATTGAAGATGGGTAGTAAGTCTGTCTCCTGCGGTTTGATTGGAGCAGCTTAAAACGTTAATTAATGACTGGAGGGTTTTTTGGTATGAAAAATGAAATAGATTTGATATCAACACATACGTCTGTCCAAGCATTCTCATGGAGGCTGTTAAAGCTCTTACTTGTACATGTGGTAAGTGTATTTTCCCTCCTTTGTTTTTTTTGTGTGCCCTCATGGTGCTTGCAACTCTGGCCTTGCAAGTGCAATCTTGTTGCCTCTGAGGATGCCTGTGGCCCTGCTGAAGTCATCTGGAAATCAGCTGAAACACAGGGAGCTTGGGTTCTGATGCAGAAGCAGTGCTGTTGTTTAGTAGATGTTTATATATATATATGTATATAAAAAACTATAAAACCATTCCTATCTTTTGTCAGTGCACAGGTATGGGAACAGAAAAATGCAATTGTTATTGTTATTGTCTTTGAAGTATAGCAGGATGTCATGTGTTGTCTTAATGACGGATCGTTAACATTTATGTTAAAAACGAATGTGAAACAATGAACATTGTGGCAATAAAACTCAATGTATAAAGCTAGTGGCTGACAATAGGTTGCCGAGAGGAGAGCAACTCATGACTCAAAGAGCAGCTGTATGAACTGCAGAAAATAGAAGGAGAAAAGCCAAAGGAACAGAAAATGTACTGCAAATGAACGATAAAGCAGAGTTTGTAACTTGAAACTGGAGATGAGTTGAATGTAACTGTGCTGTATGTGCATGTCTCTCTTTGTCCCCTTTTCTGTTTGTCCTCTCCCTGTACAATGGCTCATGAACCTGTTGGCTCATTGCAGCCAAGACGAGCAGAGTAGTCTCCAAAGACAGGAAGATTCTGTAGGGTCACGAAAAGATGCAACCAAATAGACTGGAATGCTGAAGTACGGGATCAGTCCATTAGACCTTGGAAAGTCTGCATGGGAGGAGGATATGTTATGAATATTCCCCGTGTGGAAAAGGCCAGCCTGAGTACTTAATTAAACACACAGAGTCCAACAAGATGGGAGTCCATAGGAGACCATGCCACTCATACAATAAGTTTTTGTTCTGTATTGTTTTGAGTTTTTTATTTGTTTGTTCTTTTTAAATTTTTATTTTGTAACAGCCTGAGCAGATAATGTTGCAATATGAGTAAACCCCCGCTTTGAGCTGGGGTCAGAGCAGCGGAGCAGCTGAGTGGCGCTGACAGGGGTTTGGCCTTGGGCTGGTGCTTGGCAGAGCAGGCAGCGTTGCCCATGCAGAGGTCTGTTATTTGTTTCGACCATCAACTTGGACTGATTTAAAATACGATCGCAGTAAAACAGCTGAAGTGGACCTTTGCTTTTGGCTGTCATGTTGCATTGTCTCGCTTTGGTTTTGTTCTGCAGGGCAGTGCAGCCGCATATTTCCTCCCCAGCTTGGCACACTACAGATCGTTCATGGCAATGGCACCACCGTCGGGACGGTGATCACCTTCCAGTGCTCGGCCAAGCACCAGCTGGAGGGGCCGGGCGTCATCACCTGCGTGTGGAAAGGGAACAGTACCCAGTGGACAGCAGGAGTGCCCTCCTGCAAGCGTAAGTGTCTTTCAAAATGATTTCCAGTCCCTCTGGGCTGCAGTGTATTTATTTTGCCCTGCGTATCTCCTACAATGTGAGAATTAATTCTAGACATCTGCGCAAGGAAAAAGACAAATTCAATTTCCTTCAAAGTTGCCCCCATTGACCGTAATTGCACTCCATATGTGTTCTGACTTCATTAATTATCATGACACAGAAAAGACTCTGTCAGATTTATGCCTAGTCTTACATCACCGACTCCAGTAGTGTTGCACCCAGAATAAATGTGCCTCTGTAGCTACAGGGTGTACTGTTCTTCTTTAGAAAATGTATAGATATGGCCAACTAATCTGCAAACATATTTGCAAACCCTCTAATCTGCTGGCATTCTTTTCTGCAGATACTTTGCTGTAAAAGAAACACACTGATATTTTTGAACAATATTACGTTATTGCCTGTGGGCAGCTGCATGGGAACGTTACCATATTAACAAACAGCATTTCAATGGCAACATTACCTACCTTTCATGCTGTGTTCCTTCTTATTTATTATAAGCTTGTTAGGAATTTGACTAGAAGTAGACTCAAGCAAAACTCTGATACATGGTACTTCTAAGCTTCTTAGTGTTTGAATTGAGAAGCTCAGTCTGTATCTCAGACCATGTATCATTTAAAATCATTGGTAGCTGGATAGCTCTTTTACACACTTACCAGTCCTTCCAAAACTCTGCTGTTCTTATCTCTGGTTTAAGTGATTCCATTAAAGAAAAGAAATGAGAGAAATCCTCCCCTCAAGAGGCTGCAGTAGTATAAAGCTTTGTGCGGAGCTCAGCTGAACCATTCCTGGTGCTGGTATTTGTGTTGTGGGAAGAAGTAGATGACTTTTGAAGCAAGATATGTTTAGTGCTCAAAATGAGCTGGCAGAGATCTGCATTAGCTGTGCCACACCACGTTCCCACTCCTCCTTTTGTCTGGATAATTCATTTCCACATGATCACGGAGCCCTAGAGATACCATCCCTTCCATCAGCTATCCTTCCCCAAACAGAGGAAGACCTGTTGGTCACTGCCTGCCAAATAGGATGTCATAATACAAAGCCATCCTTGCTGTAAAGGACTTCTTTAAACCCACTTACCCCTTTCGGTATTTGTGTTTGCAGCTGCACTCCTTGTTAACCATTGATTAAAAGAGTCTGGTAGCTCATCTGCATTTGATATACCAATGAAGTTGTGCTTTTAGTTACTGCAGTGCTAAAGGCATTGTGTTTAATTAATTGCAGTGCTAAAATACTTGTGAACAATTCATTAGTAGCTTATAAACAGGTGATTTTTAAATGGCCCAATTTAAGGCCTGCATAGTTTTAAGTTGAAGCCAAGATAACTTTGATATCTTAACACATACTAACGTGAAAGTCCTCACTGAGCTATTATTAGCAGAAGTGTGAAGCAGGTAGGTTTCAGCATGGCTTAATGAAAATGTGTGAGAGAGACACGTGAACATGTTGGCCTCAGAAATGAGCTTTTGTGTTTGCTTTGCTGCAGCCATATCAAAATACGAGACTTTCGGATTTAAGGTCGCAGTGATTGCCTCCATTGTGAGCTGTGCCATCATTCTGCTGATGTCTATGGCTTTTTTAACCTGTTGTCTCATCAAGTGTGTGAAGAAAAGTGAAAGGAGGAGGACTGAAAGGTATGTCAAGAAAAGGCTTTTCAAACTGTCATAAGATGTGTACGTCATGTGGACCCCATTGCTGTGACAGCAGAGGGCTTTAAGGTTCCTTTCCAGGAGTTGATGCTTACAACACCTTAACGATGATGTTAATTACTTAAAATCGTTCATTTGTTGATTAGTCTTTAGGCATTGAAAGACTTGGAATTCCAGAGTATTTAGGCACCTAATTTCTGTTAATATCAGATGACCTAAGTGGGCCTGGGCAGATCTGAATTTACCCAGAATTATGCAGCAGCTGCACATACAAGTCTTATTTGCTGGCCCAGTCTTTCTTTCTTTGAATTATTTAAGTTTGGCTGTATTTTCCCTTCTTTTCTTTGCTTTCTTTCCTTTTTTCCTTTGCTCTCATCAAACTCTGCTGGGAAATTTAATCTACTCATGTCAAAACCATCAAAGCCCTCACCATCTGCAAAATCTACTTAGAGCTGTCACAAAGACGCGACAAGCAAGTGCTGGAAAGACGTAGGATTTTGTCATCTGGCTTGAAGCACAAGACAGTGGGCAGAATTATAAACAGGCAAGGGAAGAAGTAAAATTTACTCATCCAGTCCATTATAAAAACTTAGTGTGAAGGGTGACCGATTGGCCAAATCTGGCTGAACACTAGAGCCAAGCAACTGTTGTTCGTGAGAGCATCCACCCAAACTCACCTGCTGCAGAAAGTTTTCTTCATGCATCAATTCTTTATTTGCCTCTCACTTTTCCCGCTTGCTGTTCCCAAAACAGCGTGTAGCTCAGTGGGATGGCTGCACCCCATCTCAAGCCACTAAGCTGCACTTTTGGTTGATTTTTTGGCCACTTTTTGCTCCAGAGAAGTGTTTGAAATGAGGTGAGGCAGCAGTGAAGTAGAGAGAGAGTGGGCAGGACACAAGTGAAGGTCTCTGTGCTCTGAGCTGTGTTTTATCTAGAGCTGTGTGGGAGCCAGACTTTCTTTTTGGGGGGAAATCCTGTAATTTCAAAATCTGACTGTAACCAAAATACAGATTTTCTATTTCCCTTGGAAGGATTTTGGATGGCAAAAAAAGTCTTTGGTGTCATTCATAGTATTAGGTTTTCACTGACAGCGTGAAATAATTTTTGAAATGAAAGGCATGACTGGCATTTTTAGAATCGCTGCTTTTCTTGTTGATAAGTCTATTCATATCAAAGTCCTTGTTCTTCATTTATTTTAAATGAAATTTTGTCAAAATTAGCCATTCACATGACTTTGATGTCTTGTTATTTTTTTTCTTACAAAAGAAAAAGACCTTTACACTGGACATTTTGACCTGGTTCTGTCATCAGGACATAAAACGATTCACTTTGCTGCAGGTTTCTCCGTTCACTGCTACCCTCTGTCCTCTCTCCTCTGTCTCTTGAGCCAGTTGCTCGAGTCTGGCCGATGCGGGACCGGCTGCGGTGCTGCAATGCTCTGTGGAAGCATGGTAGGAGTTGGGTGGTTTGCCCCCTGCCAGAAAACAGCTGAGATCATACAGAAACTGTCTGTCTTGTGTGAGAAAGAGTAACGCATCCTGGCAGGAGACTTCCTCGACTTGCAGCCCGTGCATCAAAATGCCAGATTACCTGCCTGCGGTGGTAGCCTTGCTGCAGCCAGGGGGTCTAAGGGCTTGAGCAAGTGAGGGTGTGCATGTAGAGAGAATCTCTTTTTTTAGATCAGCTGATGTAGCTGGAAAATGTGGATCAACTTTTGGATGCACTAAGTGTTTCTTAGTCTGAAAAGTTGCTGCAAGTCTGATAATACAAGCTGAGAGCACGTGGGAGGGGGGTGGTTGAGGAAGTGTCTCTTAGACCATCTCTGCAAGAAAAGGTAGTCGGTTCCTGCAGAGTAGGGAAGGTGTCCTCATCTTGCCTTTAGCTTTGAAGTCTGCCTGTCTACTTTTTTTGGCTCTGTTAGTGGGCCTACTGAAAAAGGTCACCTCTGCCTACAAGCCTGTCTTCCAAGATATCCGATGATCTCTGAAGTGCCAGCAGGACATGCCATCTTGTGCTTTACCTCTGCATTTGGAGAGACAATAGACAAAGGCTTCTGAACATCCTCGCGTAACAGCCTCCTCACAGACCTAGTCCCACTGCACGAGCATGGCGTCCATTTTCTTTGGTAGGAGCAGGACTGCATCCTGAGAGGACAGAAAAGGACATGAAAATCAGCATTGCCAACTCTCACAATTTAATCTTGTCCCAGCAGCTAGTGGGAATGTCTGTGACTGTGTGAATCTTAGACTTCTTTTGCAATTGCTTTTCTTGTTTTTAATTTTTTAACCCCAGAGCTGTAGAGAGCAGCATGAGAAGTGCCTTGAGCATATCCTGAAGAAAATTCTGAGGGCAACCAAACACACCCTGCTCTTAAAAAAGGCGATAACAACTGCCTCCAGTTCATCTTTTAAACCTGCCTGGTGATTTTTGAAGCCTTAGGAATGGCAGTGCTGCAAAAAATTCACAGAAAAAGTTTTTTTTCTGAAATGATTTATTCCATAAAATGGTAATACTCTGTAGTCTCTTCATATACAACAGGATCTGGCCTCATGTGGTGTCACTGGTAAAGGTCCATGAGAACATTGACACAAGATCATGCCTTAAGTGACTTTCTCTATTACCTGTAGTCTCGAAATCGATTGAATCAAATAGACATAATTATTGGGGTTTTGTTCCTTTGAACTATCTACAGGTGCTCGCAAGACAATTATTCTTTTATTTTTTTTGTTTGCTTGTTTTTGTTTTGAGGAATGCTAGATAATGCTTAAAACGATTTTACAGAATGATGTTTGTGCTTTTTAGGACACACTCTTTCTTAATGGCAGCAGATATTTAAGTCTCTGGAAATTTGGCTTACCCTTGAAGTTCAGCATGTGTTTAAATGCTGACCTCAGTAGACATGGATTTGTGTTTAAGCTCTGGTGAATGAGGGCTGTGGTCTGATAAAAGCTCAGATATGTAACTGTTTATCGCAGTACTGTATTTTGTGCTTTGCTTTATTCAGAGATATGCAGCTGTGGTACCAGCTCAGAACCGAAGAACTAGAGAACATGCAAGCTGCTTACTTTGGTTATAAGGGAAGAAATAACAACAACAACAAGAAACTCAGGAATAAGCCTGTTTTTGACGACGTGACTAACATGGCGTACGATAACCAAGGCTTCTACAGGTAAGGCTATTAAAAATGTAGTGGTTTTGAATGGGTTTGTTGAAGAACGTTTAGGATGCGCTAAAGGTGCATTTGAGAGGGCTGCCCCTGGACAGGACGTGCTGCCGGCGCACCGGCGCTGCGGGGCAGGCTCTCCTGCCTTCCGTGCAGAGTTACTGCGGGCAGGTTCGCTTGCTGGGGCAAACCGAATGGGTCTCCTCGAAGTTGCCTGTCCTGCGGGAGTTAACTGCTGCTCACAGCAGAAAAGCCGAGCATGACCTCCAGCACTCAGTTTTTTTCACCTGTCCACTGTCTTTCACCAGTGCTTGGTGAAGCCTCGTCTGCAGAGGAGGTTGCACCAGGTTAAGTGGAGAATGGTGTTTAATTGGCTTTGTTAAATTGATGCTAAACTGCAGCAGGTAAGTCGCTGTGCTGTGCAGTTGCACGGTACTGAGGTGCCAGCTTGCCTAAGAGCCTTAGGAGAGGAGCCAGCCAGGGTCAGCTGGGGCTGCAGCGCAGCCCAAGCCGAGCACCGAGTGTTGCCGTCAGTCCCTCGGTGACCACGAGAGCTCTCTGCGGACATATCATTTCACTGTCGGTGTGTGCAGGGCAAGCTCAATGGGATCCTCAGCCGCAGGGTGCTGCTGCAGCATAAATGCCACCAGGGCGAGAACCCCGACGCTGCGGCAGCCCAAAGAAATGTCCAGGCTGGAATGACGTGCATCCTGTAGTGTGGATGCATACATGGTTGGCAGAGGTATTTTTTGTATCAGTTCAAAATCACCTCTGAATGTGTCCAGATGTGTTGTTGCCGACAAAAAAAAAAGAGGGAAACGAATGTGTGTCAAATTCTAATCACTGTTCTGCTATTACCATCCATATAAATACATGTCATCGTGTCTTTGATGCCCTTTGAGTTCTGCTTCGTCGTCATATACGGTAAAGTATAGCACAATCCTTGTTTACTTTTAATTCACTGCTTACTTGTACAGCTTTTATGTACAGCAGTATCTGTGATTTGTAGTGGTTACCTGCAGAAAACAACTTTATGCAGATTGTAAAACTGCTTCCATGTCACAGTGCAGCTGGAAATTATATTCAAATGGAGCACTTACACGAAAGTCTGATGGCTGTTTAATCAATCCTTAGCTTTGGGTGATTTCAGAAAGATGTATAAACCTAATTAAATGATGATTATAACCTGAATAGTTTTCAGTAGACTCAGGATGCAGTTTTTAATTCTGGGCGACATCAACCTGTTACAATGTAAGTGTTTTGTAAAAGTGTAATGTGCTTTTAAAATAACATGGATAAACTTATAAAGGGCTCTCCACAGGGGTTAGTGGCTCTGCTAGAGCCTCAAGTTCCTTCTGGTTCTTATCTTCACCACTCCACAGGGCAGAAGCTGTTGTATTATGTTTACCAAATTCTGTGTATCTTAACTGAAAGTAGCAGGGAATATACAATTCCTCTGGATAAGCAGCTCCTCTGGGGCAAGAAGTCAACAGTTTTATTATTTCTTTAGAAAACTGGAGAGTGCATAGCTCTCCAGTGGGAAGATGCAGAGGGCAGGAGGATAAAGCCTGTGAGCTCTTCGGTTTTTCTGCATAGAGCAATCCAGATGCTGTGTTCAGTACTGGTGTACATGCCCACCTTCTGATGCATGAGATCCACTATTAATCAAGGTCTACTTTATTTCCATGATGCAGAGGTGATGAGATCCTGGCTAATCACTAGCTAAAGCAAAAATCAGCCAGAAGAGCAGGTGTATCCATCTGTGCACACCAGAGCCAAAAGTCTAGCTGTTTCTCCCATAGAGAATGGATGCTGCATCTAATCGGAGATAGAAATAGAATTTAAGCTGTTACAGACTTACTAAAACTGTCTTGGAATTGCTCTAGGAACAAGCGTGACCTGTTATCAGTTCATGCCACACTCCCTTTCTTCACCCAAATAAGATCTGTTTAATCAGGGTTAGTAAAAGATGTTCATTTCTCCTGTTTAATTCTGTTAAATGCATGTATATGCAAGGGAAGAGATATGGAAATTATGCTGACATATCTCATGCCAAGTCTTGAAGACAACTAGTGATCTGTCAGCTCTGTGCTCCACGGGCAAGACTTAATTTTTGTATGTAACAATTAGGCGAGGTCTCGCCATCCCGTGCCCAGGGCTCGCTGCTAACAGCAGGACGGCGCGGGCACGGCATGGGGCAGGTGCAGCTGACTCACGCCATGAGGACTGCTGGCCTGCAAGGTGTTTACCACCCGGGTTATTTCGGTGGTGCCTTTCTCCATTTCACGGGAAGCACGCGTTGTCGGCAGCCTCTGTGTGGGGTCATTTCCTACCTGCGTGTGCGGTGCTGTGGTGTTACAGCCTGGATTGTCCGAGGAAATAGGCAAAGGCATTTGGTGTGGTTGGAAAAAGCAGCAAACAGTGGTCAGGCGAGCCCAGAAGAAAACTTCTGTATATTGCCTCTGAACTGAAGTGTGCGTACATGGTCGTGAACAAACCGAAAGGTGATTCAGCGACAGCTTGTGCTAACGCTTCTGGCGTTTCGAGGAGTTTGTGCAACGTATCGCTAGGCATCTAGGGGAGTCAGGAATCCTGCTTCGTGTTGCTCATGAGGAACTGCACTAAGAAGTTTGGGAGGCCGACGCTTTTCTGCCTGCCGTTTTCCTGAGACCCGCCAGGAGGTCTCTGGGGGTGCGGTGGGAGATGCAGCGCCGGGCTCCTCGCCCGCGGCAGGGCAGCGGCACGCTGCCGCGGGAAGCGGGGGGCAGGCGGAGAGGTGCGCGGTGCCCTCCGCGGGGAAGGGCGCAGGCGGAGGATCGGCAAGTGACATCGTTTTACGATGGCATTTCCTTTCCGTGAAGATAGTTGTGCTGCTTCGTGTGACACCTGTAGGGTGTGGAAGAGTGAGAACGCCTCCACCCTTGAAGAAGACCCACTTGAGTACGTCTTGGGCTCTTTTTGGCTAGATGAGGATGTAGGTCATGATGCCTTTCAAACTTAATTGAAATAGATCTAGAGATGAACTACGTAACATTTTGATTTGCCACTTTAAGGAACAAAAATACATACTTTAGGAACAAATAAAATAAAAAGCCAGTTCTTTCAGGCAGGTAAGATATTGGTTCTATTTTATAGAGTAACTTAGGAGGAAAAAACTATAATCTGTTAAAGTGATGCCTTAGTTTGCTGATGAGATAATTTCGACTGTAATGAGGTGCCATAACGGAGAACCAGAATGCTGACATAAAAGTTATAAATAATGTAGAAGCCCAGCTGTTGGACAGCAGAGGCTCCAGTGTGTTGTTCTGGACTTGTCTGCCATGAAATGAGGTCTTTTTCCCCTTGTGTTTGAAGCATGGAACAAATGTGATGAATATGTAGTTTTGCTGGGAAACACTGAATTTTAATGACAACTACTGTGATTATAATGAGCCCCATTCTGGCTTCCTGGGTGCACAAACAAATTGCTTGAAAATGCTGAGAAATATGTCTACGAATACCTGGGATCATTAACTACAGCATAGTCTCTGTTGAATCCGTCTCTTTCATTTGGATGTAAGGAACCCCAAGGAGGTTAAAAATATCAAATTGTAGCAGAAGCTCTTACATGCAGGAGATGCAAGCATTTACAGCATATTTGCTTTTGTACTATTTGAATAGTTAACTAACTCTGAGTAGGGAACGGCAAGTTACGGGGCCACTGGGAGGGACGTGTTTTCCCCAGCGTTGCTTCTCAGATGTTTGGGGCCCAGAGCAGAGATAGCAGGTTGCTGTGTGATGCAGAGGCTTGACATAGATAAGCTGAAGAAAAGGGTCTGTCAGCTATGGGAGGGAGATTAGCTGCAGCTCTGTGCCCCACAGCGAGAGGAGAGCAATGCATGTCAACCTGCAGAGCCCCCAGCAGGACGACGAGGCAGAGCTCGTCACCGCAGGGTACACCGGGAGCAGTTCTCCCAGCCGGGGTGCAGTGTGCAGCAGGAGAAAAGTCTAAAATCAGGAAAGTGTGTTCTGCTGCCTCTAACATTTTAAGATTTACAAGTCTTCCCAGTTCTGCGTGAGAATGAAACCAGGACTGTTGACGTTGTTCATCCAAAGCAAGAGACCTTCCTCAAAACAGCAGATAGCACCACGGCTGCTTTGGATTAGGTGGTCACCGCGGGTCTCACGGGGTCATTCGGTATCTCTAGGAGCTAGCATGTGAAATGCCATTCCGGATTTAAGAGTTTTTTCTTTTGAAATCGGTGTGTTCCTAAGCAGTAAATGTTATTTTTGAGTCAGTTGTTTTCTGATGAAAAACAAATTTTCCTTCCCAGTGTGACCCCAGAGAATCTTTCTCTGGGATAATTCTCCTGGGCAAGCACCGCCCGAGATGAGCAGTCCTCCTCCGTCCCCAGCAAACACCCGTGTGGGCTGGGTTGGCTGCCGGGGCTGTCCTCTGCCCCGGCACGGGTAACGTGTCGGTAACGAGGAGCCCAACGGCCGCTGTCCTGCCTCTGTGCCAGCTGCTCGTGGTGTTTGAGAGAGCGAGGCGAACGTCAGCAAGGGGTGGTAGACACTGGTGTCGACAGGAAGAGTGGGCTCACCCTAGCGTGGGGGTGACCTGCGGGGTCACCTGCTGCCGTGGGTCGCGTGTAGCTGCTCCCCGGGGGCGGTGGGGACAGCTGGGCTGGGGCGAGCTCAGCCCTGCCATCCCCTGCCCGGAGTAAGGCAGAGAAGGTTGGCGGCTTGAAACAGCAGCCGCCTCTTCCATGGAGTAGTGCTAGCCGTGCCTCTGTGAGAAGTCATAAAAATGAGCACCATCTAGCAAATCCAGCGTGAGGGCAAACAGCAGGCTGCTTTTGGCGCGCACAGGCAGTAGGAAAGCAGACACTGCTTGTGCCATAGCGCAACTGTACATCAGCACACAAGAAAGACAGCTGTCCCAGGAGAACTACATAAAGTAGTAATAAGAAGAAGCGGAGAGAGCTTGTTTCAGTTTGCATCAACTTTCTAATTACAGTACGAAATAGCCACACTTAGGGCGGCCTCTATTTTCTTTGCTTTTTCAGCATAACAGGCCTGTGACCTGTGCTGGGATAGGCACTCCCTTGACTCAGGGCTGTGCTGTTATTTTGCAAGGGAGAATTGATGGTTCACTATTTTCCACACTCAGGAAGAACTGAATTTAGCTGGAGGCTGACTCCTTTTCATCTTCTGTCGGCTAAGAGGACAACCAGAAAGAAACTAGCCAGCTCAAAAATACATCTAAAGAGCAGCAAAGAAATTCAGTGATTTTTTTTCCCCCAACGTGGAAGCATTTGGACGAAGCTGTACATTTGAAATTTGGACTATTCTGAGGTGAATTATTTTACACAGCTCTAGGCCAAGTTATAAAACATTCTCTATGAAGTAGCGATCTGACTGCAGGAGTGAGTCAAATGGAAAAGCCCATGTCTCAGTAGGTTTAAAGTCCTCCTTTCAGATATCCACTACAGCTGGAGCTTATTATCAAGAAGAAAAAAATCTCTTCTGCAGAGAAACAGGCTAGTATATTCTCCCACAGAAGATATTTTTAGTCTCTGAAATTTTTGTACTGGAGCCCTTTCTGACTACAAGATGCATTACCAGTGTACCTGGCAAAAAACAAGTAAGGACAATCCAACAACAAAGATGTCCAAGTGAAAAGATTTCACAAAAAAAAAAAAAAAAGCTTGTGCTCTTAGGAGAGGCAGCTTGGCGTTTTGAGTCAGTCCAAGAAGCCATATGCAGAGTTGGTGAAATTAGCTCATAGCTTTGGCCTCCACAGTAAAACAAAGTATATTTTCTTTTTCTGTTCGATTTAGTGACTATAATGGTTGAAGTTTTCCACTACGTTTTATAAGGGGTTACACGGGAGGCACAAATCAGAAACTCATGTTGCTCTAAATGATGTTAATGTGTGTCCAGGCTTCCTGAGGAGCATGGCTGTAGGCCAAGGGACCTTCTAGGAGTATGGACAAGAGCGGGAATCATACATGGCCACATTCCCACCTTTCCCTGTGCCCCCCGAGGGCAGTTTCCCAGCTGCTTTTCCCCTCTGAACACATGTAAGTAGAAGAGATCAAAAAGCTGAAGGATCTGATGACCTTCCACTAGCAGGGTAGTGTTGTGTGAGTTTACCACAGTGAAAGGGGACAACACTTGAAGAAATGCCAGTACTAAGAGACAAACTGCTGCAAAGCTTGATGCAAAACACAAGTAGAACAAGGAAAAAAACCACCAGACCAGTCAGGATGACTGTCAGAGCTCCCCAGCAGGAGCTGCAGTGCCAGAAGATTCATCAGTGGAAGAATTAAGGGAGTAAAACATCTTCTACAATAGTGACTTACTGCAAGACAGTTAGAGGTCCCCAGAGTCATCTACTGCGTCTAGCAATGCCACAGAAGGCCTTTGGAGCTCATACTGGGTCTGTATTTTCATTAGATGCATTTTCATGGTAAAAGTCAGAATGCAGTGGGCCTGGCTGAAGATGCCTTTGCCTTGTGAGAGGGCATCATGCTTTTCCGCTACATGCTGAGCTGGATCTCTTGTTCTGCCTGCGTTCTCCATGCCGTGTCCTGACAGCACAGCTGGTTGTATGGAGGGACAGATCTCTGCTCATTTTTTCCCCTCTGACCCCAGCAGTGGCAGCCAGGCTCCCATCTGAGTCCATGGCTGGGGCAGGTCTGGGCTACCCCATACTTTGTGTGGCATACCTGCAGTCTACAGGGACGTCACGTCTGCTCCTCTTTCCAGACTTTTTTAGGTGTTGTAAAGAAAATATTCTTTTAGTCTGGGGCATTTCATGATGCTGAGTTCCTGTATAGTTTTTTTTTCAAAGTCATTCTGGGCACCTGAGAGCAAAACCTTTGTTTTCCGGAGGAAGTTGATTTATCTGGGTGCTTCTGAAGGTCAGCTGTCTTACCAGGGAGCTGGACCCCTCACTCCCTCCAGAAGATCAGTGTGTTTTCTTTTATGACCAGCCTTGCTGTCAGGAATTGCTCTGGTTTGACTGAAAGCTCAAGCGTGCAGAGCTCAGCCCCTCTGGTTCCCGCTGCCCAAGGATGTGGTCCGTGTGCGAGATCGTTTGCGCGGCGTGCTTGTGTGCCTGCGCTGGCCTGGATGTGGCCCTCCCTGCTCAGCTGCACGGCTTCAATTGCGGAGAGCCGCTGGGGGGCTCCTCCCAGTGCTGCAGGAAGAGGTGCAGGACTGATCGTCACCGTGGTGGTTGTTATTAATTTCACTACATGAAGCATCCGGTGAAACGGCTGCAAATAGCAAATGCCATGTCTGACACAGCTGTGCGCAGTCAATGCTGTTCCCCACACAGGGGGTGCTTAATTGTGCGGCTCTTAGGAGTGGAGAGGAGGAGACCCAGCCTGCGAAGGCGCAGCAGAGGGGTAAATTTCCTTTTCGAGCCTTTATATAGCTCGTTGCACCCTGCAAGCTGTCCTACCCTGAGCTTCTCCATTCGTTTTCCCCATGTCTGTTATTACTGTGCTTCGTGCTTCCCCCCACCTTTCAGAGACTGAAGTCCTCCAGCACCTTCTGCCTGGTATTTCTTTGAAATAGGTGTGTCAGAGGAAGTGAGCTGTTGTTTCGTCTTGGGGCCCTGTCACAAAGGGCAGGATAGCTGGCTGCTAAATTTGACCTATTTCTGAATTTCAGTCTTAGTTGTCACTGCCATGAGTGGAGAGAGTGTGTGCCCAGCACCATGTGCTTTCAATAAAGCTGGTATTTGTTTTCATAATGGTTCCGCTATTGCTCCAGAGTATTGTACAAAGTCACCAGACATAAAGCAACAAAAAATCCCCTCCCATCCTTCAGTGTAAAAATCTCTTTTCAAAGCCAGAACCAGCATCAGGCAGCACTGCCGCGCCGACTAGGAGCAGCTCTCCAGCCACGCAAAGCAAGATCCTCGTGAATCTCCTCAGACCCGCTGACAGACGGTACGGTGGCTGCTCTTCTCCCCAGACGGGAGCTCTGTCTTTATTTCCCCTCCCAGTTCCACCACTCTCACTGACTGTATTTGCCTGGCATCAGGGTATCTTTGCAGTATACTTTATTAAATTGTTTGGGAGTTACAGGACATGTTTCCTGTTTACTTCGCATAATAGAAATAAAAACAGTGAAAGAGAAAGCAGAACCAACCCAACCAAGAAAGCCTTACTCCTGTATATAAGCCATTTGCATCCGGCCTTGTCAAATCTAAAGTACCGTGCATCTAGAGAGGATATTCAGCATTTAGCGTTCTTGGGTGGGCTTGCACTTCCAGGTGAGAGCATGGGGAGGCCTTCTGATCTTCTTACTGTGATGATTTGAAGTAGCCCAGCTGCAAGTTGGCATTAAGGAAAATTGAAGTGGTTGAAAGAGGTCACATTTTCGCTGCATGTGGATAAAGCACAGAGGGCTGCTGAGGATAGAAGCGCACGCTGAAGCCCACGTGTGACTGGTAGCTGTGCGTGCAGGGGAGAGCCCACTGCGTGCACATTCATCTGTCCCCTCTCAGTTCTGCAGCCCTCTTCGAGCTCTCCTCAGCCTCGGCTAGCTAAAACCCCACTGAATTCACTGTCCCTCCGACGGTCGCAGGGTTTGACTGCTGCGTGAAGACATCTTCTCCCTGTTTATCTTTGCTTTTAACTTGGGGCTCCTAGAAGCAGCGGTTAAACCTCATGTGTTTGCGTGGTGCATCTGAATGCAGCAATGAGTGGAGAGTGCCTGCTGTCACCTCGTCCTAGACCTATTTCAGTCAATGGAAAGCTTCACGGTTTCTGAAGTGGGAGGAGGGGGTTGCTTAGCTGGGAGCAAAGCTGTCTTCCAGGCGCACTCTTAGCCAGTTGGGCTTTCTGAGTTGGTCATGGGCTGTGGCTAATTGCAGCTTCACGATGCAGAGCTTTACAGGAGGAAACGTCAGAATGGGATGAATTCTGCAGGAGTAAACTTTATTTACTGCGCAATAACCACAATACCCAGATTTGAAATATAGTCCTGGCAGGGCTATTGGCAAGGGTTTATGGCTGCCCTGCGCAGAACTTTGTCCTAGTTCTCCCTGTACGTGCTCTTTTGATTTGATTTTTATTTTGTAACTATGGACTACCACCTCAAGAAGACTGAACCCAGTTACTCGTAGGATAAAAGCCCCCATGCAGAACAGCAGGTATCTCAAAAGACTTTCTTTTAGGCACAAAGACCGGCAGCATCACTCCGTGCAGCTGCTGTTCCCTGGTGGTAGATGAACAGCTGCAGGGGAGCCTGGATGGTGTTCTGGTGTCAGACACACAGATACGTGAGGGCTTGCTGGCCCACAAGGGTTGTAATACGCAGTTAAAACAGTGCAGTGGTCAGTACAAAGTGGGTGAAGTCACCAGGCTACTGTTTGGAGAAGTAGATGAGTTTTGTGTTGTCCAAATTACAGATGGGTAAATTCTGCTAATCTGGGCACCTCCTTGCTGAGTATGTTTTGCCTGCACTGATACAGTGCCTTCTCGCATCAAAGCAGAGGTGGTTTAAGATGCCTTTATGCTACCTGGCTCCAGTTCATGCCTTCGTGCCCCAGATAGTTTTGTAATACAGCTTTCCAGTGAAGAGCAAGATTCATTGTCCTCTAAAGGAAAGATTATCTGCAACGTCTGTAACGGAGCAGCAGGACCTTGGTTATTTGATAGCTATGCTTTTATTTTCTGCTGTTCCCCTGTGGGTCGGTGGGTTCCCGTATGTCAGCATGCTTCGTGCGAGAGCCCTTCCCACGAGTGCGACTGCTGCCTTTCCGCAGCTGATAAACGCAGCACGCAGGCTGCACTTCCTGACCCGCTCTTGTGTGCAAAAGGGTACGACCAGGCTGTCCTGGATGTGGGCGTGCAGGCTGCTGCGTTCAGCGGTTAGATTTCTCTGCGAGCGATCTTGCCTGCGCTGCGCGTGGGGCAAACCACCTAGGCATCTGAGCTGCAGGCAGGCAGCTGCCATGGGCTGCAGTAATTTGGCACGGCCCTGAAAGGGCCGCGTTGTACCTGCTTCTGGTTCACAGAGCCGTGTGCTGAAAGCCAGCGGTGTCCGTCGCGCCTCCTGCGGCGGAGTTCAAGAACAAGCTGATCCCATCCCCCTGTTGTCCTGCCTGGGCCTGTACAAGTTGCGTGTAGTTTACTGAGCATCTTCTCGGCAGCTCTGCCGTCTCCGCCAGCCCACACCATCCCGTGCTGGCTGTTTCTCAGCTGAGCAGCTGGGTCAGCTGCCGGTGCTGGCGCAGCCCTGCTGCTGGCACGGGGCCGGGGCAGCGGGGACAGGCGGGGCGCGGGATGGCTCGGTGACCGCTAACGCTGCGGGCGCACGGAGCTCCAAACGCGGGGCCCAGCCCGCGGTCCCCTCTCGCACGGCCGGTGGGGGCCAGGTCGGGCTAACGAGGGCTAGCGCGAGCCACAGTGCAGCAGCACAGCGCGGGCATCGCTGGCGGTTCTGCAAATAGCAAGTAACACCCCTCCTGGGCGCAGCTGGCTCCCGTGCTCCCAGCAGTGCCCCGCTGACCAAGCAAGGACTTTCCTTCTGCACCAATCTCAGCGTCCAAAGGCTCTCAGTAATATTCTCCAGATAGCACAGCATTAAATTGAACGTGGAGACTTGCTTTATGGAAAATAAACAAATGACACCTGCCCCAACCCCAGATAAAACCAACATCGCAAGGTTTCCCTTTTCAAGGGCTGCATCAGCTTTTGCAGAGAGACAATTATTTGCCCGATTGCTGCCTACTGGTTTTAGCGCTGGAAAAAGTGAGCCCATATGTTACAGCGCAAGTTGTTTGCAAAATGCCTGATGTGCAAATGAAACAGATTGGAAAGTTCTGTATTCTCGTTAGAGCAAATAAAAGTGAAATAACTTTTTCCTTCGTGCTTACAGATTCCAGGAGGAGTGGACTCGGGACATCGCAGCTCCGGGGCGTTGCAAAGACCACGCTCGGCTGCCCCAGTTCAACAGCAGCAGTAGCGCACCTGTGAGACAAGTGGTACCAGGACACAGCGCTGCAGTCCGTGCGGTGAATTCAGTACATGTTGTTGAAGTCTGTGGACATAAGGATAGATATAACAAACCTACTTGTCAGATACCTGGATAGCCGGTGTCTGAAATACACTCGCTTCTCTGGACCAAAATGAAATTTGGCTAGAAATAATGTGCCTTAAAGACAACGCAGAAAGTTAACTACTCATTTGAATTTGAAAGTTTTATATATTGCAAGATGGTTATTTAACAGGAATTCTTCAAGGTTTGATATAAATAAAATACTGAATGTTGAGGTTGGCAGTCAGCAGCCATTCTCCACAGTGTGCAGTGTATTGTGACCATGGCAAAAGCATCATGTCGTTCTTCTGTACCTCTAGAGAGAAATGGTGGCCGGTTTGTATCTTTGCCTCATACAAAGTCACTGATGGTAATTACACATTCATAAGACCACAACCTTCCTTTAACCTGTGTTTTTTTAAACATTCAGAAAGAAAAATCCCCCATATTTTTACATAGTAGTATGATAGAACTACAATAAAATTTTGTTTTTAATTAAAAGCCCCTGTCGCTTTGCATAAGGAAGGCCTTATTGTTTAATTCATCTGCTCTGTATTTAGAGACCGTGGCAGACGGGGTGCAGTAGCGGCACATCTCCAGACCTGCCAGCTTGTCTGGGAGGGCACAGCGTGCGGAGGGGTGCGCTGCCCCGCAGCGGTACCCATCGCCTCACCAGGTAGCGCAGCCGCCGGGCAGCGGTCGCTTGTGCTGGCGTGACGGCGCAGTACGGTCGCGGTGCAGGTGGGAAGGCAGTGCAGGGGCTCGCGAGCAGGGGCTGAGCCCAGCCCTGTCTGCTGCAGCTGAGCACGATACGTGGGAATGCCGAGCAGCAGCCTGCGCGCACCGGGCAGCAGGAGTGCGCTGCAGGGCGGGGGAGCCTGGAGGAGGCATGGGATGCCGGGACGCCGGCATGGCCGCGAGTAGCGCTCATGGGGAGAATAAGGGGACGATGTGGTTTTTGGAAATGTGCCTTCTTTTCCTGTTTTCAGTCCATCCACTGTGTGGGGAAAAGATTTTTCTTCTTTCTTTTTCTATTTTGAATAGTTAAGTAACCGGTGCGGCTCTTACTCTGCTGTTTATATGCACGCGCATATCCTGTAGTTGCGGTACAGTCGTTTTTGTTCAAGTTGAATTGTTATTTATCCTCCCGCCATCAGGTGTATTGTCATGTCCTGTCATGATGGAAATATGATCTTATAGCAAGCCCCAGTAATTGTTTTATTGTTTGTCCTGCTTGTTATGCCTCAGGTATCCCCTTAAGACCTTCAGTTCTGAAGCTTCAGTTTTGAAGTCCAAGTTACTGTAGCTCGCTGGCAGGCCTAGAAATGGCCTATCCCATCCTGGCCAGACCTAGCAAGGGTCAGAAACACGTGCCTACCCTTCAGCTGCACGGAAGTTGCAGTGAAGGAGCCTTGACTTTGCTCATAGTAAGCTTAGTTCTATACATTAATCTGCATCCATACAATGCACTTCTTAATACATGCTGCAGAAAGGACAAGGGAAGCACTGCTCAGCGCTCGGGAGGGAGCAGCGGGGTCAGGAAGCCTTGAGACGTGCCGCGGCAAGTCTGGGCGCGAGGTGGTGGCTGGGGGCCCTCGCGGGGTGCCCTCGGGGGGACGATGAGATGCGAGGAGGTGAGGTGCGTGCACATCCCTGCACTCTGCTGGCATGGGGCTTTCTGGCAGGGCAGCTGGGAGCGGCTGGGCTCCAGCCACAGGGAAAGCTCCTGGGTCCTCCTTGAGCACGAAGGCTCGGGTGAGGTCAGCGGTGGAAGCCCACAGGTGGAGGAAAACAAAAAGAAAATGTGGGAAAGGAGCACAGAGGGGAATGAAGGCTGGGAAAACCAGCCAAACATCTGAGATGCTCCTATACAAGGCAGGTACCTCAGAATTAAATGCAAAGCAGGTAAAGACTTTCCACGTAATAAAAGGTGCAACTTAGTAGAGTTACAAGTGCTTGTGGGACAAACAACAGGACTAGGATCTTGTTATAAATGATAGCTTGTCCCAGGTAGGGCACGTGATAAAACAAAAAGGTGTACACGTTGTCTGAAGTTCAGCATGAGGTGAAACGCTCGTTAATGAATGCCTTTGGTTGGAGAGCAAGGGAGCAGGGGCTGCTGGGCACTGGCTGCTGTTAGGAGGAGGTGGCAGGAGGTCACTTGGGGAAATTACAGAACCATCTTGAACAGTGGGTGACCTTATTTGTCTAATTCTCTGCTGGAGAAGTGTACAACCCTCAGGATTTAGCACACGTGTCTCAGTGACCGTTTTATTTCAGGACATGGTGGGAAGGAGGGCTGCAGGGAAAAATGTGTTAAAAATCAAAAGTGACATTTGGGTGAATGTGAAAATAAGCGACATCATATTTTTAAGAAGAGGAAGGAGGAAGAGCAGCAGAATAAGGAAAATGGACTTCAAAAAGGGAAATTTCAGCATGCTTAAATAACAAGTATAGGAGATCTGTGCAGATTGGACAGATGGAGTGCAGGAGGTCCGGCAGCCACTCTGCTAGTGGCTAACATGCTAAAGGCATGCCAGACAAACCCAGTGCAGAGGACAGCAAAAACCTGATACAGCTGCCTGAGGAACTGAGGACATGAAAATGAGAGAGGAAAAACTACAGAAAAAATAGAAGTGTGGCCAACGACTGAGGAGTAGCATAAAATGAGGTGAGCGAAGTGTCAAATCAGAGAGGTAAGAGGTAATATGAGTAACAGCGAGCAAGGGAAATAAAGGCAAGAAGTGAAAAATATACTGGAAGAAACAGTAAAACTACAAGTAAGTTATTTCTTGCAAAAAGCAAAAACGGACCCGAAGGTGACAACCACTTAATGTCTGCTTTGGTTCAAACACCACTGAAACGTTCACTGGTTAATGCAGTGAATTTTAACGCAGGACCAGGACTGCCGCCTAGAGTAAGGCAAGAAGAGGATAACAAGTATTTAGGTAAGTTTGATTCCTTGATGTACTTAAAGTACTAAGGAGTTAGCTAAGCAATACCCAAACCATCATTGATGCAGCCTCAGGAAATTGTGAAGGACAAGGGAGGTCATAGAGAACCTCAAGTAGTACCAGAAGGAAGGTGCTTCCCTGATACCCAGAAAGAGCGTAGGACAAATGTTTGAAGAATCAATTGGCAAAGAGGGGAAATCTCATCCTAGGATTAAACAGAGCACGGGAGGGAAATATTCCATTCTACTAGTGGAACAGAATGATGCCTGATTTTCTGCACCATCATGATGGAAGATAAACAAAGTAACTAACTAGTGTCCAGGAGAAATCGAGAATGATAAAAGGTTTAGGAAGCATAGCTTGTGGGGAGAGTCTAGAGGAACTCTCTGTATGCATAATACAGGAAAGAAAAGACTAAGATGGGATGTAGTATTTCCAGCCTGTAAATAACCTCCTTATAAAGAGGATGTAGATAATTTGTTCTGTGTATGGAATGTGGGTGAGACAGAAAAAAAATCCACTGCAATTTGCAGCAAAGCAAACCTTTGAACTGAGGCAGGGTGATGAGATAGACCCAGGGAGGCTGGAGGGTCACGTGGAGGTGAGGTATTAAAAGCAGATAAGGTACACATGTGAAGGCACTGCCTCCCCGCAGGTCTTCTGAATTTCCTTCCTATTCTACATCTCTGTGATTATGTTAATTGGATTTCACCAATTAAAGGTATTAAAGCGGATTTAGCTCCCCTTTATTTTAATGTTATCATACGACTTTAAACACTACAATATGACTGCAAGTCACTGGGTGAAATAAACTGAAGTGGGACATCTGGGTGAACACACTGTGTAAGACAGGAGTCCAGATACCCTGCTTTACAGATGAGGGCAATCTGAGCAATGTTTAATGGGGGAAAGTAAAACCTTGAGATTATAAGGACATCGATAGCCACGGCAAACAACAGCGCAGGTAGGTAAATTTACTGTCTCTGTGCCGGAGCATTGGATCGCTGTCGCTTATTAAGGCATCTAATACAAGAGGCAGCAAAGTTACAACAAGATAAGGAAACAACGCCCATGCTGTTTTTATAAGATTTGTGGCTCTGTTCCCTCTGGGACTGTGCTTAGTTTATGACGGCTGCACCCCCTGGAGCTGGCTTTATTGCTCATGTAAACATTATTTATTGTCAGAAGGAAAATGAGTGCTGTGCAGGAAGGAGATGAAAGCAGCTTGGAATCTAAAATAGACACTTAAAAACTCATGTTTATTAAGTTAACCCTTAAATGTTTGCTAGCCAGTGATTTCAAGTGAATTCGGGTTCCCTTTTCTGCTACAGAGGACGTGGGTTCCCTTGTGCGTTTCATGGAACCAGTGGCTTGCACTTAAGGACCGAGTTAAATGCTACAAGCTGCATAAACAAGCTCAAGGCAGCCCCCTTCTGCACAGGTGCTTATAAGTTAATTGATGTACATTACAGTATGATGGGATAATTCTTCACAGATTAAAAAACTGCCAGCAGTGTTTATCAGAGCAGTTGCTCATTTGCATTCCCTCACCCTGTGTTTTAAAACTGCTTTCCTAGGGCAGGTGACTCTGCTGAGGCTGTTGCACTGCTCTCTTGTTAAGCCTTGACTGCTTGCAGAAAACCAAAATACAGTTTTTAAGATCTTATGCTAAATACTAAACAGGGAATGGTTTTTAAGCCAGCTGACAGACTATTTGCTATACGAAAGTATCTGATCTTCACTTCCTTTTAAATGAAAACTCAGTCTTTGAAAGAAATGAAAGAGAATGCATTTGCCATGCTGGAAACATGAAGTGCTTGAGCCTAGGCAGTGCCAGATGCTCTACGTGGGAATCCAGCACACCCAGCCTGTGCAGCAGGAAGCCCTAGCAGAAATACCTCCTGTGGGGAGCACCTGCTTTATTTGTGGGATATCACAGAGCGTAGTGTTGCTGGATCCTGTGATCACAAGTCTCACGATATTTTCTTACGCTAAAAATGTGAGTTGGATGAGTATGTGAAAATCACACCTTCCATTTAAAAATAAGTAGGTGTCTCACCCTTGTACTTAAAGGGAGAAGTTTCAGACCTTGAAGTGTCAAACAACAGAAAAAAACCACAAGCCTCTAAAGTTCCTTTGATGATAATGACACGACTTGGGGGAGCCTGACTCCTGATTCATGAGTACTTGGAGCTGTCAATGTATGTATGACCTTGAAATGTCTACTATGGCTGAGAAAAAGGGGAAGAATACATTTTGATCTGGCTGGAGCAAGGAAGCATGGGATGGACACCAGAGTACCTACTGCAGAATGAACACTGCTTTCATGGAGCTTTCCATATGGATTTTTGGAAATGCCATCTTTCACCTGGGCACCTGCCCCTTGGGATCATCCTGGAAGTATTTAATGTGCTGTTGTCCTCTGCATGCTCTTGGTTACAGCCTAGTATTGTTCTAAGTTTCCATATACCTGAGAAGTTCAGGATCGAGAGACGAGACAGGACCACGATGCTGCTGGAGCTTGACAGCCTGCAGCAGGTGGGCGATGCCACAGAGCAGGACTGGCAGGGGCCGGCAGGCCTGCCCGCTGGCTGCAGCAGACGCTGGCTGTGGGGACAGGACGGAAATGACTGGTGGTTTGGGGAGGGGAGGAGGCACAGATCTCCAATAATTTGCTTCCCAAACATCCCAGTCACCAGTGATGCCTTGGAAGCTGTGTAACTAAATGAATCTGCTATAACTTATTGTCAGATGTAAATGGCTCAACTTTATATATATATATTTTACAAAGTCATGCAGCACAACTTTTTAATAAGTTTAATTGAATGGTAGATGTAATTGAATTTTCTGCTTGGAAGGACCAAGCAGAAAACCTGACAACATGCCAGCTGGTAGCTTCTGAGATGACTCTGTGCAAATCCTCACCAAACCATCTTCACCTAGAAGTGATACAAGGAACCTCGTTTGTTTCTTCCTTCAGTAACAGGAGAAGGCGATCTTTTTTACTTCCTTTTTAAGGACTGTTATGAAGAAGGCTGATTTACGGAGCCAGTGTTGAAAGGCTCTTGTACAATCGTTCCATAACCACTCGCCATGTCTATCGTCACTGCAACCAGAACATATCAACTGATGGGAATGCTGTATAATTTCCAGCTCTCTGCATGACAAGGCATTTCAAAAGCCAGTCTCTATTCCTGGTAGCTAGTGCTAATGCAAATACAATGATGGAAACACGACACTCCTCTGGCAGAGCAGCAAGCAAGGGAATGAAGGTTCATCTGGCGTAAAGCAGAGCTGAAGCAGCTTGTTCCCGGGATCCCTGAGGCTGTACTTAAGCATGTGTGCGTTCAGACTGTCTGTGTGTTTCAAGGTCACAGTTATACGGAAATGCTCACGGTGGTGTTTCCCACAGGAGCTATGTTGCATCTACGAGCTGGACTCTGCAGTAGCTTCAGGTTCATGTCCAGTTGCTGCCCTTGAATTCATAAAGCCCCTGGGCTGTGTGCTGGCTGCACAACATCCCGTTTGTCCTTCCTGGACCGTGGTGGTCAAGTGAGGCACTGGCGCTAGCAGGGTGGTGACTTCCACGTCAGGACACTGCACACAAAGGGGCTTTCTTCTCTCCCTGGAGCTTGGCTGAATCTCACCTTACCAACTCTGTCAGCTGTTTATTTCTACACCTGTGTTAAGGGGAGGATGCTCAAATGGCTTTATTTGCTTCCTGCCTTCAAAGAATTTGTGTTTTGGGGTTTTTAGGAAAAAAAAATACCATAATGGGTTGAGTATTTTACTCATTTACATAACTTGGTTTGTATTTTAAAAGGGATCAGATACTGAGCTGTGTGGTTTTGAACACGTATGTGAAGCTGTCTGTTATCCCATGTACAACCTAACAGCCAATGCAGTAACTTCTCTCACATTTACCAATGTGAATTACGGTCAACGTGTAAGGGCCTCTTCTATATGCTCACCTCTCCACTGTGCCAGGAACAAGGGGTGCTCAGTTCTTACATTATCTGCATAACCTCTGCGTTTTGCTACCGCAGTCAAAATTCCCACGGACAGGCTGAGCAGGGCCTTCCCCACCTCGGCGGGCTGAGCCTTCGCCCGAGTGCAGCCCCCTCGCGTCCGCGGGCTCGGCTCGGCCGCTCGGGAGCGGGGGGCTGAGCTTGCGGCCGGGCTTCCTCCCTCGCACCCGGGGGCAGCCGCTAACTTCGCGCCGCGCCCGCCCCGCCGGCGGAGCTGCGGTGCCCGCCGGCCGGTGNNCTCGCTGCGCGTCCCCCGCGCGGGGCTGCCTTCGCAGAGCGGGACCAAGGCTCTCTGCAGGGAGCTGGGTGCGCGGCTTGAGCTTCTAACGCGCGTTTCCCTGCGTTTCCTTAAACACGAGGGAAGACTTTAACAAAGTCTGCGTTTAATTTGTTCTCGCAGAGATCCGGTCCCGTTCGGCTGTGGGAAAATAAGTAGTCATATTGCGATTTAACGATTGACAGATAAAATATGAAAACACTGCATGCTGACGCTGCCATGGCGAGAGTAACATTTAGCAAGTAAAATAACTCAATAAATAAACAAATCGGTCGGTTTAGCGGGGGGAAATGGCAATCACTTTGGAGATTAGCTAACCAGGAAATGCATCTGCTGCCCAGTACGGGCTGGAAAATGAAACACGGTGTGGCAGGCCGCTTCGACGGGCCGCTGGAATAGGAGATGGAAGCCTGAGAGGAACCACAGAGGCTCGGAAGCTGGCCCAGCCGCAGCGGTACAGCAGCCCGCCGCCAGCAGGGAGCCAGGGCTTTGCCAAGGGCCGCTCTGACTTTGAACTTGTTGAAAATAAGCGTAACGTGCCCCGCAGAGCATAAGGGTTCCGTGGAGCCATTTGCGCCCAGCTCATCACGGCTGCTGGTCCCAAAAGCTGTGCTCTGTTCCTGGCCCTGCTCTTTGAATGTCACGGGCCTGACCGCGGGAGGGGACTCGGTGGCCAGCTCCTGCCGAGGCCGTGCCTCAGCTCGGGTGCTGTGTGCGTGGGACTCGGCCGCGTCCCCCTCCACCGCCCCCCGAACTCCCAGCCATGCCGGCTGCTGCCCTGTACCCGCCTTTCCAAGCCAAACTTTGCAGCAGCAAGGTTACGGAAGGCAAACGAGCCATGGGCATGAGGAGAAGCTATATTTAACCCTTGGTTCTTGTATCATCATCTGAGCCTACGGGACAAAAATATCTTCAGGCAACGTGTTAGGGTACACTGCAGCACTCCTGGGTGGCTGATTTGCACTTCCATTTCACTCACAGTGCTCAGAAACACTGTCTGCTAGAAATTATTTATGTTAGAGGTTTCAGTCTGTGGCACATTAACGCTACCAGGTTTTCAGTTCTGTGGTTTAGATGCTGGTAGGGACTCCAGGGAAAATTTTGAGAAGAGCACCAACGCGAATTCACACAGTATAGCGTGGTCATAAAAGCAAACCTTCAGTGTGCCATACTGCCACTGCCTCTCAGTGCTCAGCAACACCTGTTGCTGCAATATTTTAATATACAGATGAAATTCTCTTAAAAAATACGATGAAAGGAGCTATAAAATGATAATTTCCTTTCCACAAGGTGCCTGTTTCTGTTACTACAACACGTTGCCAAAAACGATTTTGACACAGGCACGATCAAGTGCAATAATAAGTCAAAAACCTGTTTTCATGCTGTTCAGAAAAATCTGGATTTCTGAGGGTGAATGGAATAAACTTAGGATGCTTATATGCTATTCATCTTCCAAGGACAGGCACCACAAATCACAGTATTTTGTAATATTAAAAATATTTGAATAAGGTTTTTTTTTCCTATATTCTTACACTTTCTAAAGATAAGGAAGTTGCTTTCATTTGTAGAGTGGAGGTATAGACCAAGATATTTTCAGGAGTAAAGGTGGGGTCTTAGGTATCTCGTTTGTTCATGGAGACGGGTCGCACAAGCTCGGTGGTGGGCTGCAGGGAGGTGCCCTACGTCAGCTCCGGGTGCTGCGGCGGGGGGTGCCTCTCTCCCGGAGCGGGGAGCTGAAACCAAAGGCGAGAATACTGCAGCAAGAAGTGATGTGGAGGAAGCGTTCAGGAGCTGACCGCTGCTAGAAGCAGCCCGGTACCCCCGCGCACCTTCTCAGGGCTCCTGCCGGGCACGGCACTTCCTCCCCGAGGCCGCCAAGTGGCAGCACTCGCAAGCTTCCAGCCGAGGCTTGTTTCTGTTCCCCGCCCCGCGCCGGGGCCAGGCCTCGGCCGGGCTGCGCTGCCTCTCGGGAAGGACGCGCAGCCGAGTGCCGCGGGGTCTGCCCAGCGCCTTCCCTGCCTCCTGCGCGGCAAGCCGTGCCCCGTGGGCTTTAGGAGCCGGGCTTCAGTGCTGCGAGCTCCGACGTCTAACCGCAGGAGCTTCGATCTGAACGCGCGGAGGTCTCCGGCGGGCAGAGCCCGGCGCGGTTCCGGGTCCGCGGCTGAGCTCCGCCCGCAGCTCCCCTGGCCGCCCGCTGCGTGCGCCGGGGCCGCGGCCGGCAGCGCAGCCCCAGGCGCTGCACGGGCCCTCGCTTCAAGCCTTCGTACAGCGGGGAGGAGTCCGCCGGTGACACGTGCGCCAAATACAGCTTTCGGTCGGTTCTGGAGTCCTATAAGGCTGTATGTAAACGTGTAAGCCCAGATTTCCCTAGCGCACCCAGCCAAGCACTTCTGGAAGAGGCGAGGGACCACCAGGCTGTGGAAGAGCGATGCTGGGAAGATCTTGCGGATTCTTTTTGGTTCCTCTCCAAATGTTCAGCTCTCAGCTCCCAAGACACTGCATCACCAAAAGCAAGGGGCTGTATGTTTTATCATCTCTCTGCCTAACTAATCCCAGCACCCTGGTATAACTTTCTCGCCCGTTATCGTTAAAGTGGCACAGAGGCACAACAGGGCTAACCTTTCAGCTGCTCTTGTGAACTTTGCAATAGTTTTGTTTCCTCTGTAAGGGTGTGCCGTGGTGCTCGGGGACTTGCTGCTCAACAGAACCCAACTGTTTTGGTAAGAGGTGTTTTCTTAAGGCGATGCCTGAAAGATCTTAAGGTGATGCCCCTCCCCTGCCCCACACCCGGGGCTGCGTGGGGCAGCAGCGTGCTGCTAGCTGGGTGTGTGTTTTCCATGCAAGTCATAATTACAAATCATGCTGTGTCTGTGCCATATGAGAAAACAAAGATTTCCACTACGTTACCAAAATACCAGATTTTGCAGTAAAAAAAAAAATGCAGTAATAAAGAATGTATCCCTTTATCACAATTTGCAAACGTAAGGTTCAGCCTTGCTTCTCTGCGGCATTTGTATCTAGGAGTATCATATTCGTCTCCATACCTCACTGGGTAGTTAAATGTTTATGAAGTTTTGCGCTAACGGGAGCTTTTAAAACACGCGGAGTTCCTCGTACTTCCTCCCTGACGAAGCCAATACACCCAGACTAATTACACGCTTCGCCGCACGCATCTCCTCGCCCGAGAGAAGCCGGCCCCTCTCCTCGCACTCGAGTGGCTGGCGGTCGGGTCCGCTTGAGGCGCCGCAGCCGCACCGCAGCGACGCGCGGCACGAAGCGGCACGAAGCGGCCCGGGCGGGGCGGGGCGGGGCCGCCCGGCGGCAGGA
>VXAL01012573.1:421157-459570 GCA_013399475.1 Chauna torquata
TGTGTGTGTGTGTGTGTGTAATATTTATGTACTTCAGAAGGACAGAGGCCCGAACAGATTTGAGTCTATACTGCAAGGGAGCTAATTTCTTTAAGGAAAAGTGTCAGGCCTGACTTGCTATGTGTTGGCTTTTCTTTTTTTTCTTTTTTTTTTCCTCCACCTAGTGAACTGGAGAAAGAATGATGTTCAGAATGGATGGGAAATACATTCAGGCCTCGAGCGTACTGAAATGACTTGAGCAGCTTGAGGGAAAGCTCCTGCATATAAGTTAATGAAGGTGCAAAGGGACTGCAGTTTAAGAAGTCCTTAAAAAATATCTAACAGCACTAATGTTTCACTGGTCAATTGATTTCTAGTTATAAGAAACTCCACAGTTACATGCCAGGGGAATTTTTAGCAATCTGGGTCAAAGTCTATTTAGATTCAAACTGTTACATAAAAAGCCTGTAGGTTTAAAAAAAAATAAATTTAAAAAAAATGAGAACTTCCTTTTATTTGTGGAGTATGGCATGCCAATGACAAAAAAAAAAAAAGGGCAGGCAAAATTGTAATTACCTTTTAAGATACACCATTGTCTAGCTTTGTTCAGCCTTCCTTTTTGAAGGAAAAGGTTTGCATCTATCCAGCACAAATACATAACAGCTGGAAGACTGTGCCGTTTCACTGCCTGCACACGGATGCTGCAAAGTTCCCCCAGGTCTCCAAATCCCATACCCAAACCCTCCTCAACAGGGGAAGTCTGGGCCCATCCCTGCCTCAGAATCTCAGCTGAACAATGAATCCCTGTTGAGTCAGCCTTGCAGCAGCTGTAAGGCAGTGCTTTTGATCTGCTCTTCACCTGCCAGAAGTCATGCCCCTTTTAGAGAACAGGCTCTGGAAGCAAATAGTCTTGGATCTATCATTTTTACCTGAGGTAGAGGTGAAGGGGGACAGGTTTTTCTGCCAGGCTGAGTGGAGGGCAGCAGGCAGCTCTTTAGTAATTAAGAGCAACTTAAGAAGTCTTAGTGTAGTCACTAAGAATATTATTTCAGGAATGTACTGATGGTTTAAAAATTACAGCTCTGTTAATGTTCAATAGTTCTCATCTACAAACCATTTCTGAAAGTGGGTCTTAATTTATCTGTACGCATTAGCCAAGGCCTGACTGCATCCCATATAGATGGTCTGAATTCAGCTGGGTACTAGAAGTAGCGTAGCTGTGCCCAAGTTCATTCGTACCCATAAAACTTGCATTGAAAGTTGTGCAGATGTTGAGAAGATAACCCCTCACACTGCATCATGCTGCTGTCACACCTGGACAGAGTAGCGGAAAGGAAACTTGCATGGGGCATTTTTGACTGTTAGCTGAGAGCATGAACATGCTTGTCCCTGCACCTTGGTTACTTCAGAGAGCTTTTACTCGGGGAGCCGCGTGGTAGGCGGGCTGAGGGCCTTCTCACGTTCAGACTGCATAACAAGCACATGTGCTAGGGCTGCTTCACTGCAAAAATAGAGCTGTTCATGATGCCCCCAGACTGTTCAGCTGCTATTGCATTATGCAGTGGGACTCCCAGTAACAGTCATAAGTCATTAAATACTCTGTGTCTTGGTACACTCTTGTGTCACCATCCTCAGAGTGATGAGAATAATTTAAATAACGGAGTTAAAACACTACTGCTTGGTGAGATTCTGCAGTTTCCTTGTATTGACCTGAGAAGGAAGTAACGTGATGGGAGTGCTCGCATTAATGTGTTTGCTTCTTATGAGTTCTGTAACTAAAACAGATGTCTGCATTCTGGATTGAATGGCTGATAAACATTTGTGCAGTACATTGAGCTAAAACCACAGTTTTATTCTTCAGGAAAAGCTACATTTTCAATATAAGCTGTTATTTCTCATTTCAGGGAACTTGAATCAATTTGAGTATTACAAGTATTATCCTTCAGACCTCCAACATGTACAACTTTTATGTTATTCAAATATTACTCAGGAGTAGTTCAGTTTAGTAAAATTAGCACAGAGCATTTACAAAATTGACACTAGAATTTGTAAATGTGAAGAAAAAAGGGAATCCCTAACGTGGAGACTTCGTTCTAAATACAGGTTGAACTGAAACAAGCAGGGCTATAAACACCTGGAAAAAATTTTGGTGAGGACACTGAACTGTGGCCAGGACAGAGTTCTGCCATAACATGTGAAAAATATTTTCTACAAAGGAGAACCTTTTCAAAGATTTGTTTCGTTGTAAAAACAACTTCAAGATTTGTGCTAGAATGAAATTGCTTTTCTTTGCCTCAAGTATAATATCGCAACTGAAATGTTTAGCAATGTCTCCGAATTCCCACTAGGGGGTGGGGAAGGCACACAACATGGACAATGTCAGAGGTATTGAAGCCAAACAGGATTTCTGTGTGACTCAGAAAATGTTTTTATTTCTCTCAAAGCTGACAAGGATTAGAAAGTTAAAGGATCAGCTCAGTTCTACACAACGATAGCTTGACAGAAGTGCAGAGTTGGCTATGCTCTCCTGTGAAGCGTGAGGATTTCTTTGCTAGAGTATCTAGAGAGGACGTCCCTCAGAATGGGCAGGCTCCATAAGATTGCCGTGGATGCAGAGCGCACCATGGAGGCTCTGCAGCAATCCGTTCTCCTTTGGGGACTCTCGAGCTCTGCAGCAGAGTGGTTCAGATGTTCCTGTCCTGCTTGAGTGCCATGCTCCGTCACCCCCCTGCGAGGGTTGTCCGTAATGTGGGAGGTGGGTGTTCACTGTCTAACACTGTCTGAGGGCAGGTGTACAGGGCAGCTTTCCAAGACACCTCACGTAGCCCCAGATTGTTGTGCAGAAGGAGAAAATCAGTTTAAATCAGTCTCAAAATCTGTCCTATCAACAGTCAAATTTAGAATCCTTCTTTTTTCTACAAATGCTCATCTGCAAAGAAATTTAGATGAAAAAGTTGTTTTGAAGATTCTTGAAGTATTAAAGTCCTTCTTCTGCAACTTAAGGTGACAGCAGCATTCCCTGGTTTTGCCTGCACTTTGAGTGGACAATGCTATCTCCACATCCATATGGTGAAGGTGCCACTAAAGGAACATCCTTTCCCTAAAACAGTTGCACATCTCTCTCCTCAAAGCAGAGGTGGAGGCTCTGCTTCACCTGGTCTGTGCACATGAACATGCAAGAAATGGGAGAAGAACCAGTCTGGGCTTGTTCCAGTGAAGCAAAGATGCTGCTTAGATACTTCACTCCACGTCCTCTCACCCATCCTGCTGTGTTTTCAGACCAACTGTCAGCCTAAATGCTTGTTCTTTCTCAAGTGCTTCCAAATGCTCTTTTGTGATTATCCCTTTCTCTTACAAGCACAGAGAGCTAACTTGTAGCAAACCTGCATGGAAAGTCTCTAAATAAAGGAAAAAAGGTAGCAATGCTGCAGCTCTCTGAATGCTTGTGTTTCAGATAAATGACTTTATCGCTGCTAACTCTTAAAAATCTTGTCTTACGGTCAACCTCCTTTTCTACTTGATTTTGCAGAAAAGTATTATCTAGAGGCAAAAGTTATTTGTGCCAAATGTTAGCACGTAGTTCCTACAGATTTCAAAAGAAGCTGTACATATATTTAGCTGAGAGCAGAATTTGGATAAATAATCTGTGCCAAGCAGTTTGTTCTGAGTGCTTCATCTGCCAGATATATTCATGCCCAGAGACTTACTCAAGAACAGAAAGGAAGGTGATACATTAAATCAGAGGGCTGTTTTCAGATTAGCACATACTTTGGCTCACGAATATTTTGTATTTATTACAGTGAAAGTTTCTGGCTTCCTCACTTGGGAAACAATTTGACTGGTCCAAAGTACTCAAGCGTGCCAGTGGTTTTCAGTAGTTGTCCCTCATGTCTGAATCCAAGTACTGCTATGACTGCTATGTGTAATGTTACTTATGTGGTTAGAGCTTAACCAGATCAGAGGTGTTGCTACAACTACTTACAGCTATTTATAGTGCATTCAAATGAGTATGTGACTCTGTCTTTTGATCAAAATATATCCAGATTTAACTGTGGCAACAATTTACTTTTTGGAGGGGCTAATATTTCATGTCAAAACTGGATATTTTTCTGAAATGTGGTATTTTGCAGAATTTTGCATGTGCTGATTATGTTTGTGTGTTTGCTTGAGCTGAGTACTAACTTCTGATGTGTTGCTTTTATTTCTAGAAACCACAGATTCCACAGAGATAGACACTGACAAGGAGAAATGTATACTAAATGACAGGGGTAAATAAATGCATACATGATCACTTTATGGAATGGTTTTTCAGATTACGATGCAATTTATTTTATCACGTAACTTACATTTCATGTAACAATTTGTTTTATGATGTCTTTACTGTCACCATTTAAGTGGCATTAATGGAGGAAAACTTACTGAGCTGCTGTTGAGGAAATCAGTGCCAGGAAATTCAAGAGACTGTAGAGTTTAATCAGTATTTACAATGGTATTTTTTCTAGCATTGTTTTAGCTCAACTCTTTGTTTCCTATGATTTCTTCAATGCTTGAATAGTAAGGGCTATTCAGCTGCTGCTACTATGATTTTGCACATGGCCAACTTTTTTTTTTTTTTTTGTATAGCTTTCAATTTTTAAAAATTTTTTTAAGCTTTCAATTTAAGTACAAATCATTTGAAAACAAAGAAAGGAAGATGAGCAAGGGTGAACTTAACTGTATTTTTCTTAGGAAAACATGTTACATTTCTCAATGCCCAGATTACAGACAGGCAAACATTTCATTCACTGAAAGATATTTTGAAAAGAAATTGAAGAGAAGAAGAAACTGAAAGAAAGACTTTTTTGAAATTCATAATGAACTCTCTTATCATTGGAGTTTTAGTTGGTTTTATTTAGAAATTTGCATTCAATTATGAGAGATTAAAAGCACCTTGTATGAAATGTGCCTTTTTGGCAGTTTCCCCCCTGAGAGAAGACTGAAATGAAGGGCTGAATCATAGTTTAACTCAGCATATATTTTTGTGTGGTCATTTCTTTGAATATTTAACCGAATTGCTGTTCAGATTTTTTCATATTGCTATTGCTGACTGCAGCATAACAGTGCAGGAAGAACAGATAAAGTATTCAGAAACAATAAAATAAAATAGTTTATATTCTTCCTCATGCTGGTGAAAGAGCCACCATAGGACTGCAGGTTTTTCAGCTGCTAGCAGTCGTTTCCGGGAGGTTGTGTCTGGAAGAGCAACCAAGTCCTTGCTCCATCTCTGTTTCTTTAGTGTCCGTGTCTGTGTGATTAGCTCCACTGATTTGTTAGTCTGGAGTACGTTTTTCCTTAAATTGTCAGGTGTAGTTAAACTGTAGCTGTATTCATAGTGAAGTTGTAAATATAAATAGAATATTAGATGATACAGAAGCAGATATAAATCTTTGAGGTTTTCGTGTATGGATGGGTATGAATTAGAAAGGTTTTATTGAATATCAATACTGAACATCAGCATTAAACTGCATGTAATTCCAGGCAGACACATTAAAGCAATGTTTCCAGTGAGAGATTTGTTTGAGGTATGTGTGTGGCTCTGCGTTTCAGAATTGTAAACAGGAACAAGAATATTTGCTTTTGTCATGAAAGTGTAATTCGTGGAACATCTGTATGTATAATGACATGCGGTCCCTTCCTGCTCCATTTGGTATAAATGTGTGCATAGATGCTATTAAAATAAGTGAGGCATATAGCTACAGGAATAAAGTCCTGTGTACTAATTGCAAACAAGGCAACTGAACTGATGGCTGGCTTTGACTGGCCTTCTGGCATTGGTTCTGCTTTCCTTCTTTGGCATTAGTTATTTTTATGGAGCCTGATCCTGCACGCTTTTTACAAAAAGATGACTTTGCATGACTGAAGCCAGCGGAACTTGAGAGTGTTGTCTCCACAGCAGGATTCAGGGAAAGCAGTAATTTTCTTAGTAGGGAAAAAGGAGATAGGTTTTTAGGATTTTGCTTTTTCCCCCTTTTCACCTTGTGCCTGCTTGTAAGGGACTGCAGTCTCGTGTGATGTATTTTCACAGTACTCTTACCCCACGGGCAGCACATTGACCCAGTGGAGGCAATTTATTGAGTACAACACTACGTTGTGTGGGTAAGGTCCCAGTAATCTGGTTAGTATTTTGTAGTAGTGTTTAAAGATTTTCTTGCACAAAGTTTTAGACTAAGAAAACATCTAAGGAAGCTCTCGCTTTGATTTAGTAGAATACAGTTAGGTGAACAGAGGTGAACGGTGTCAAAGTAACTGTTGTAAAAATTAATTGCAGTATAGATAATGTACTTCATAGCGCGTTAGCTACAGCACATACATAATTGCGAATGTGTTAGCTTCATTTGAATACACTTAGTTATGCATATTAATAGCCATTGGTGATTTATGAACTGAGGTAAACTTCCACTGCTCTGCTCTGTCTTAATGGGTTCCCTTTTTCATTTTCTCTAGGTCCAGTGTTTTTCCTCGCTTGTTTTAGTGTGGCTGCGGGATTTGCATTATTTTGGTATTGCTGTCACTCAGGTAATCTACCCTGGTGTTTTTCCTCTCGGTTGCCTTACTTTAGCACGTGACTGGGGAGAGCAGTGTGCTTCTTCATCTAACATAGCTTACTTAATAGAGCAGGTCAAGGTGTCATCATTCATTAATGAAGTTAGGATACAAATTGCGCTTCAGACATGCCGAGGTATAAATAATGGATAGTTTGCCTACAGAGGAAGCCACAAACGGGCTCTTTTTAAAGGCAGTAGCCATGTGAGCTCCTGTTGCTATAGCAATGGGTCCTGGTTCCCAGCGGTCATGAGGCAGAGGCAGGAAACCAGGCCCACACCTCCCGGCTTCCACACCTTCTGGGGGCTGTTGAACCATGACCGGTTCCAGGGCTGCGGGCTCGGCTCGATTGCTGAGCCCGACCGGCCGCAGCGGTTACCTCTGTCTCTGGCTCTGGGTGTGCGCTCTCCCTGCTGGCTGGAAGCTGTCTGCTTCCCAGCAGCTGGCAGCGCAGGGCAGGCACCTGCTCAGCTTCCCAGTCCTGCGGCTCTCCCAGCGCTGCTGCGGAATGGTGGCCGTTAGAGACAGGGCGCTGCTGCGTCCCCGTGGGGCGACTCCGGTGGAGCGGCGAGTCAGTGCCAGTGGGAGCAGGCAGCTGGTCCAGAGGGATCGCTTTCTCTTGAGTGTTCGCACGGTGTGGGAAGTGCCAGTCTTCATGTGGTAGATGGGGAGCAGATCCCAAACTTCATTTGGGGTTAGTGCCTCCTGCTCCTCAGACCCTGGTCACAGCAGTCACGGTTGGGCATTGTTTACTTTTTTTCTGGAGCTGTAGGCTGCTGTCCCTGACCTGTAGCACCAGCTCATGGACGTTTCAGGTGACGTGAGAGCGTGGGCTGTGTTACCCTTCATTCCCAGGTCACAGTCCTGCAGAAGGACTTTCCGCGGAGTCAGGCTTTAAGATTAAAACGGAACCATTAGACCATTGAGGCTAACTCATGTGCTTCCTTAGCTGCCGTTACCTCTCTTCATCAGGTTCCGTCACCAGCATTTAATAGAAGCATTTTCAGAAAAGCAGTCATGGACCAGTACAAAAAAAAAAAAAAAAAAAGAGAACCCATCAATTCCCAGCAGTGATCCCAGTTAACTGTCCATAGCATTAGAAGTGTTTGTCTCACAAATTAAATTGTTTTCAGCTCCGGGTCATCATTTTTGCTATGCCTTTCTCTACCAGACTACAGACCCTTAATCCCTTGTTTCTGTGCCAGCTGACACTTCCTCTTTTCTCCCTGTGGAGGTGCTGGTGCCTCAATGACTTGAGTGAGTCTGTAAAATAAGTAGCTAAAGCTCTCCAAGTCTTTTGTTCCAAGGCTCTTTTTTCCAGTTTTTGTTACTCTTTCCTGTATCTATGCAGTGTCCCAATGCCACCTGTGTAACAGGGCTGCCAGACCTGGATGTGATGTTCCGCGCTCACACCACCCAGGGCCATACTCAGGTGCAAAACTGCCTCAGTAACCTCCTGTTTGTGTCTGAAATTGCAGTGGTCCTAACATTCGTCGTTATCCTGTCTTGGCAGTTGATGCGTACAGTATTGCAGGAAACAATCTTTCCTCTAGAGTAATTTGTGTATTGATTTTTATTTTTTGTAGATGCTGTCCACTAGCTAGAATGAAATTTAACCATGTTCATGTTTTCTCTTTCCTCCCATCTTCATTTCTGTTTTAGATACGAAAGTCATAGGAAGAGCCAGAAGAATCTTGGGCTTTTCTCCTATTATCATAGGAAGACACGTTAGAAATATTTGTATGTTGTATTTGGAAGACATACCAAGAAATTAAGGAAAAGCTGCCTCTTCGCTTAGACATCTGTACAGTGTATCTGCCAAGGGAAGACAACGGTGCATGAATATTAATGTACTATACTCTCATACCAAAGATTTTATTAACTAGCTTCATCAATAATCATGTTGCCTCAAGATGTATTCAGAATTTCAGCTATATATGTCCTTCCTTATGGGAATGGACCATTTATTTTTGTAAATGCTTATTTTAAAATATTTATCATTTGGATAGAAGTATTTTTAGTACAAACTTTAAAATGATATCCTAACCGATCATGGGTCTTAAGCCATGTTTGCATATATGTATTTTATACTGGAATGAAGGAATGCAACTGTTTAAAGAATGCTAGCCTGTCTTTTATGGCAATTAATGTAAGAAAAGCACTTAAAAAATACGCACTCAAAGCCTTACTAAGAAATGGATCTCCATCTCAGGATTGTCTGCTTTGTCTAGATCCTTTATCCTTACTACCTGAGCTCAGGTGGGCACTGGAACCTCACCTACAAAGCTTTTCAGTGCCTGTTACCTTTGTGTGTGCCTAGTCCTTGCCATGTTTTCTAATCCTCCTGTTTGTGCCTCGTCCCACTTGCCTTGTTTGTGCTCACATTCGGCTGTTCATCGTGGTTTGAATGCACTGGAGCTCCTGCAGGCTAGTGTCCAGCCCACAGAAGGTCTTGGGGACTGGAATGTCTGATCTGAAGCACTTGAACTATGAAGAAGATTTTTCAGATTTAACTTTGCCTTTTCCAGTGAGGCGTTGTGGGGACTGTACATCCGAGAAACTGAAGTAATCCACAGTATTCTGCAGGGACTTAGTATTGTGACGTGTTTTTTTTTTTTTTTAATGGCCAGAAATATCTATACATACTTGAAGAGCCCGAGGTTGTTCATAATGTCATTTGATGATATGTTTTTCATCTAGAGGTTGAAACCAGAAAAACTTGCAGAAACCATTTTCAACATATGAACAGAGTAAAACAAAAATTCTTGAGGGAGGTTCAGGGAGTCAGGGCTGCAAATGAAGTGTCTGGGTTTTCTTAGCTTTATGAACCTAACCATGCTCCTGCCTAGCTCAGCACAAATGGCTGTGAGGAGTGACATTTTCAGTGGCTAGTTTGTCAGTTGCTTGCTCAAGAGCATAAGGAAATTGGGGAGACCATGCCCCTGTACTTGATGAGAAGATGCTTTGTGAAAAGAAGAAAGAAGACGCTTTCTTCTTTCACTGGAATGCAACTTCCAGATCAAATTGAAAGCTGTTAGAATTTCGCATGGGATCCTTCAGTGCGTAGTAACTTGTTATGTAGCTGCAACTTATTCAGGTGACCATGCTTTTGGAGAAACTAAGTCATTTGAAGTGGTTTTCTCAAAATATTCAGACTGAAGATTGTCTTCCAGCTTTAAACCTTATTCATGCTATGAAAGTGTCATCACTTTCTCCAAAGCAAATCAGCTGGTAGTAACTGTATTTCTTTCCAGGACTACACTCACCAGATATTGTAGCAAGTATGTAGTCCGGAAGAACAACTGGGTACAGGGCCAAATTTCCAAATGAAAGACCCAAAGAGTATTTTCAGGAAGTGTCTGAGTGATGAAAAAGGGCTCAAAGCACCCTGATTTTACTGTTCTGACAGTGTTTCTACCTACTGCCTTGTAGTGACTGAGGCAAGAGCCAGCTCCAAGTAGAGGTAGCCACAGTCTGCAGTAGGCAAAATCTTCAGAACGGACATTGCGTCCTGATGGTCATCACTGCTGTGACTGCAGCTCACCTGGAAACATCCAAGCGAAACGAAATGGGCTGCAGCCTGGTTGTGGTACTGCTGCAGCCACGTTGTACGTCAGCACCAGCTATCTGGCTAGGTATTCGTTCTGACTCTCTGGGGAGGGGTGAGCCAAGCTGAGCTCCCCGCTGCTGGGTTTGTGCTGCTGCTGCCACCTGAAGCAGCTGCTTTTGAGCTGGCTTCGCTATTTTTACACAGCTGCAGCCACTCCTTTGCAGAGCCAGCATTTCAGTAGCAGCTCCCCTGGTGTAACTGTGTGGCTCTCAGCAGAGCAGTGTTTTGTGTAGACAGACATACACCAAGATCAGCAGTGAGCCACGGGATATTATAAACACCTAATAGCCTGATTGGTGCAGTCTAAAATGTGAAATGATACGAATGCCAGGCAAGCAGAATAACACCCAGCAGAGCAGTTTGTTTAGACTTCTTTTCCCCTGCCTCCATCCGACCATCTCTTGTGTCTCCTCAATCTAATCTCCATGGGGAATCTTATTAGGGAGAGAACTGTGACAGAGCCGAGAGCTTCTTGTATGGCGCTGCCAAACAGCTCTGCTTTGGGCATGCCGCGAGGCTCTGCTGCCCGTGTTACACCATGAGCCGCTGCTGTGCTGCCTTCCATCTTGGGAAGGGCTTTAATTATGTTCTGTTGTTTTCACTGTGCCTTGCCTTCTGTTTAAAGTGGCAACAGGTTGTTTTTTCTCCAGTAAACCATCTCTAATTTATAGCATTTGGAATGAATTGTTAACTCTCCCCGCTTCTGCTTAAATCCTATAGCAGCCCTTTTTTAAGGGACTAGAAAAAGATACTTCTGAAATCCAAAGGGGTTTTAATTCTTCGCCTTGAAGCCAACTTTGAAACCTCATTACAGGAACAGTATTCCATTTAACATGAAAAAACATTATTGAAAATAATTACAACAGTCACATCTCTTTTTAAAGCAAAACCAGGGGTCTTATTGCTGCTAGGCAGTTTCCTTCTGGTTAGGTTATCCACCATGTTACTCTTTGAATAACAGGTTGCAAATTGTTGTGAGCTGTTACTGAAACCTGCAGAAACCATCAGTGCCTTGTTTAACCTGCAGGCGAGACCCGGCTGTATTTGCTGGTTCGAGGATGCCCGGCAGTGCCCGGAGCCCTCCCAAGTCCAGACTGTCCCAGGAGCACGGCGGCTGTGCAATAGCACATGGTCCTCCCCGTTCCTTACACCAAGTGGCTTTCTTGAGCCTTTAAAACCATAGGGAATAGGAAAGTTTACTGAAGGCTATGGCTATGTTTCTTCCCTTTCTGGGGTTGTTTGAGATGAGGATGCCTCTCTGGAAAAAAGAATTGCAGGACAAGCTATCCCCAGGGCGAGGACTGGGAGGAGAAAAAAGCTCAGATTCATCCTGGTGTTAGTGACAGGACCTGACAGCAAAGAACAGAAAATAATCTTTTCCTTTATCAGTGCTGGTTTTTAATTTAAAAAGGGAGGCTAGCTATAAAACTGTCATGTGCATAGGTTTGTGAAATACATAGTCTCCGGAGAAGGCAACGACCAGACTCCTTTCCTTCCTTTTCCCTGCATTGTCATAGTCCTTAAAAAAGGCTTAAAGAAGTTGGGCAGAACTTCAGTGGGCGTTTTGTAGTTCTCTGGAGTAGGACAGAATGTTGCAGGTGAGCCTGTTGGCAGACGTTCTTTTTCTTTGGAAATTTTTCTTTCAGGAACAAATGTCAAGGTTTAATACACTTCTCCGCAAGTGTGTCTGTGCAGCAGATGCAGATAGATGAAGTGATAATTCTGTGTTTGGTTTCTGGAGGAAGCACATGTATACCTGCTTGGGAGTCAGGTCCTTCTAAGCAAGCAGTGTTGTTTACTTCAAAATAAATTAAGTAGGGTCCTGGGTGAGCCTGTCTAGCTGCTAATTTCCAGCTTCACTGTCAAGTCGAGAACAGCTTGGTGTTTACTGCTGAAGATGCGCTGGTATTTGGGAACGCGCCCAGCTGCATGTGCAGAGAAGTTGTCCTAGCTGCGTGAAATTCAGTAGGTGGCTGAGCGTGCAGAGCATGGAGGCCATTCTTGTAAACGCCACGATAAAGATACGGTAGACATAGAGGAGCTAATAAAAAGCAGCCGTATTTTCAGCTTACCTTCTCTCACCTCACAACTCTGGCTGGAGAAGAAAAATGTTTACTTTTCCCCTGCAGCATTAACAGCATCATGGGCTAAGGAGCCCAGCAGCTATGAAGTCAGCAATCCTCATCTGGAGGGCTGAACATAGCGCTCAGGAAAGAGATGGACAGGGAGAACTGTGGTTGCCGAGGGTGGGAGTGTGCGGGCTGCCAAGCAGTGCCAGTGCTGTGCAGCCGTGCCTCCTGCAAGGCTTGCTGCAGGGACTGGGCGCTGCTCCCTGTGTGAGCTGTGCACGAATCCTGAGGGGAGCGAAGGACTCCTGATACCTAGCCAAAAGTCATCATCCTTCCCTGCTTTTTCTCGTGAATGGGCTTTTTGATTTTAAGTACAGCCGAACTGTCTCTGGTTGTCTTGGTTGTAGTGTCGGGGCTGCCCAGGTTCCAGCAGCAGAGCTAGCCGGTGTTGCAGCCCCTGAGCAGCAAGCAGGCAGCTGGCCCCAGCCGCCTGAATAGTTAGGGCAGGCTGGCTGGGCCATCTGCATCCGAAGGGCTGGGAAGCAAAGTGACAGATCATACTGTGAATTTGCACAACTCCATTTAAAGACAGCCTGCTATTTAAAGTACTTCAGTGGAGGATGGTGTGTCTGCAAGTGAGAGCTGTAATGAAGTGATGATTCAGTCCAGGGCATGCGGGTCTACTTGATAGCTGCTGCCTGCAGTGTTCGAAGCTGCCGAGGCAAAGTTACGTTTCTTGTTTCTTTCATTTGTGATTGTTTTTTTTTCATACTGTAATAAATTGAAAACATTAAAACATTTGGTTGACAGTTGCAGTTGTGGATGCTTCTCAGTGCTGTTCTGCATACCCAAACGTTAGTCCAGAAAAATGTCTTGCCTTAGCTGTGTAAACAGTGTTGCTGTTACGCAGAGAAATGAAAACAGTTTGATGCACTTTACAGGGCCTGTGTTTTGTAATCTTTTATCCTCACATATGTCTTCTTTAATTCTATAGAAATTAATGGCATTTGTTTTTTAATGGGGATGAAGCTGGCAATTAAATTGTAATAAAATCTGTACTGAGAGACAAGTGCTGCTGTGTGTGGTGTGTGACATGCTTTGCTCCCCTCCCAGAAGCACCCCTCCACGCCGTGCCCTCGTGGCGGCTGTCTGCCTACTCCTGCTCTCTGATGGCTAATATTTGCTTTTGGCCATTTGTGGCAACATTTTTCATGTTTCCAGCTGGTTTCAAAATTCTTTGCAGTTTTTCTGCTTAACCTGCTGTGTGATCTGAAATCAAACATGGTGTGTTGTGCAGAGCCTGGTGTCTCTTGGTGAAGCCCTGGCTTGGTGTCCTTTTGACAGCCCCATGAATCCTCACCTGTGGAGCTGCTTCGCAGAAAGTGGCTCAGACACACGACTGGTCTTAAGGGCTACCTTGACCACCCGAAAAAAGGACTTCAGGTGGCAAGAACATGCAGACAGATTTGTGTGAGCTTCGAAGAGGGGTTTTGGTCGAGGTAAGTGATGATGGACAAGGGCGAGCTTGTTGAGCCTTTGCCCTTGCTTGGAAAGAGGATCTCTTCCACCCGGCCCACATGAGGCTCTGCAGGGGAAGAGGGAGAGGAGCAGCTTTGTGACCAGAGGACGTGCTGAGCAGGCACATGGTGTCCAGACCCCCTGCAAGGGAGTCCTTGTGCCCGGCACAAGGAGAAGGGAGCGGTGCCGAGCTTTTCTCATGGGCATCACCACGTCTCAGACGTGCGTGAGAAACCGGCGTGGCCGCCCGCTGCAGGCCCTGGCGGGACAGCCTGCCTGCAGCGGGGTCTGCAGCTCCGTCGGCCGCGGTGCCCGAAGGAGCTGGCAGCCGCTTGCACCGTGGGCTGGCCTGGTTTTATGGAAGAGAAGCACAGAGTGGGGCCCTGCCTCACTGCCTGTGCGGAAGAGCATTTCAGGTGAATCCCGAGCTGCCCTTTCTATTTCGGAACACAGGCCGCAGTAGGCTGTGATTGCAAGAAAAAGCTGTCTTACATTTTGGTGCTGATAAATCTTTAATATCATCATGCCCAGAGAAGCAAAAACCTTCCAGAGCTGCTCTGCGCCTCGCCGGCTGCTGATGAGGGAGGCAGCCGTGAGCCACCACAGCCACGGCACCGCAGCAGCCACCGGCCCCGCGGGCACAACGCGGCCTCCCAGCGCGGCTGCACGTGTGCGTGCGGGCTTGCACATACGAAGTGCAAGTCCCCTCATTCATTTTCAGCAGGAAAACACTCCATCGCTCCCGGGTGGTGGTCTTTAAACGCAGGACCCGCAGCGCACGGCCCCAGCTCTGGCAGTGCCCTGCGCTGCCCTCCTGCCCCTTCCCTGCGGCCGCCTCCCGCCCCACTGCCTGCTGGTGGCCCAGCTCTCACACTGACAGAAGGGGAGAGCCCTAAGATGAGTTTTTCTGCTGTCTGTGCTGAGATAATTCACTTTATAATCTCCTAGCAGAGGTTGAAAACAGTGTGCCTGGACCGCTCAGCTACTCGTGATCAGTGGTGGGTGCGGACAGCTGGGTCATGCTGCTCCGCTCTGTGGAGTTAAAAATAAAGCCCCGCTGGGGCTGAGATTTGCAAGTCCACCAGGAGCTGAGCAGCACGCTGACCCGGGGAGCTCTGAAAGACGTGCGGACCTGTGCTCCCATGGCTGCCGAGGGGCCCAAGCGCTGTGCCCCCGCTCACCCTCCTGTCCTGCAGCCGCTCCCCAGGTGCACAGGGTGCTTTCTGCCTCCGCTTCTCCTCTCTTCTGCTCGCCTGTCGCTGCCCGGTGCTGCCACCAGCCAGTCCCACCCCAGCCCTCTGCTGCCCGGGGAGCCGCACGCTGTCCTCCTGCAGCACCGAGCGAGCATCTCTCCCGGTCCAGGTGTCTCACTTCTAACGGGTTTGTTAAGAAAGTTCCCAAGGGCAAAGTGGGTTCTGGATGCTTTCAGAGAGGGAGAGGAGGCAAAAATCCACCTGCTCTCTGCCCAGCTCCCTGCTATGGGGGGCAGTGACCTGCATCCTGCATCGGTGCCCTGGCCGCTGGCACGGGACACGGGGGCAGAAGCCAGGCTGGAGCTGCGACGAGCAGCAGGGACCAGGGCCAGCGTTGCTGTCACGCCTAGTCCTGCATACCCAGAGAGGAACACCCGGCATCCACGACTGGTTCCAATGCTTAACTTGAGGCTGTTTTGTGGCTAAGCAGCAAGGTGCAGTTACAGCCTCCAGAGGCTGGGAGAGGCTCGTCTTCACTTGGAGGCCCCAGCTGTGTCCCCGGAGCTGGCTCGGGCTCCCTCCAGTCTATCAGTGCTGCTTTGCCCAGCATCCGTTCCCTCCTCCTGAGGAGATCATCCTGCCAAGAGGTGGGAAGGGACAAAGATACTTTGTGGTGGGTAGGAGCCAAATTCAAAGCCCAGGTATAACAGGTAAACTGGGTGGCTAACAGCATTTTTAAAATCACTGGTGTTTCATATGAAAGACTTGAAAATGTATGTTTCAGTGTGTTCCCCGGCTGAAAGGCAGGGAGCACTGCGCGGCACAAGTGAAGGCTGTCTGGACTAGCACAGAGTTGTTACAAGAAACACAGAAGTAGGAAGGAAATTTCTCATTTGGAGCTGAATGAAATTCAGCCCTTGGACAGGCGTAGGCTGGTCCCGACCCTGAAACAACAACAGGCTCCCTCTCCCTTTGCACCCTGCCTCTGGAAACAACAGGCATGGACAGATCAAGCAAAATAGTAACTGTGACACCAGGTGTACAGGTGCCAGTATCTTGATTCCATAACTGTGGGCCCGTAGACCAGTGATGTTCTCCAGAGGCAGTGTGATGACAGCTGCTGCTGGGCTTTCTCACCTGATCTGTATCAGCATGGGGAAAAAAAAAAAAGTTTTAACAGAGCATGAAGGAACCCAGGAAAGCAGAATATGGAACAACGCAGGCCTGCCATAGCTTGCTCTCACACTGACCAATTTAGTGCATTTGATACAGTTTGATTTTGTTACAGTCACATTCCCAGAGTTTGACTCCACGAGCAGCATGTGTCAGTGACTGGACCCAGCCTCTGCTGGCACTGGCACGCCTGCTGACTCCCACGGTCTGACACGGGAAAATCCATAAATCCTACATAAATCCAGGGTAAGGGCACGCTGCTGCCTCCCTCCGTAGCTTTCACTACTCCAGAGCAAATGTGAAACTTAAGTCCTTTCCAGTGGTTTAAATTATTTTCATCCTTGATGCCAAACAATTGGGGTAATACTGGGCGGTGATGAAACCAATTTCTACTCAAATATTTTTGGCACCAGAGCAAATGGCTGGCGATGTTTCAGGAGTTCTGGTGTGGCTCTTCGTATCACGGCTGCACATTTACAGCTCTTCTTCTAAATAATTAAAACCTGTACCAAACTAAAAGTGGGTTGGGGCTGCCTCTGAGCTGAAGGATTGGAAAATAGAGAGGAAGCAGTAGTGGAAAGCGTCACTCGGGAGACTGGCAGAGTGACTAAGAAGAAGTTTTGCTCTCTCCGTTGCTGACGAAGCCCAGCTTGCCCGACGCGGGACATGCAGTGCCCATTCCCGCTGTGTACCTGTGCCCAGCATGCAGCTCCCGTGCCGGCACCGAGCCCCCCACCAGCACCGGGGCGATTCAGGGTGCTGAGCCCGGCAGGCACGGGCAGGGGCTGGAAATCGCCCTGCTTGTTTGGGTGCTGCGCTGCTCCCACGGAGCTGGTTTTTTCGCCCTGGGAGAGCAGCCAGGCTGCTGAATAGCACACGTTATGAAACCACGCGAGGTGGGAGGAATAACCACGAGAACAGATCTTTACTTCAATGATCTGTGGAGAAGGAAGGAAGGGAGTTCAGAGTAAACCGCTGCATCCAATAGCAGGGAAAGCCTTTTTTGTTGTTGTTGGTTTTTTTTTGCTATTTACACACAGCACCATGTTAGGAGGTTGGACCATGGTTGGTTATGCATTCTTTAAAAGATTGTATTCTGCGTCTTCCACTGTTTACCACAAAGTATGCTGCAGTGACTTGTGGCCCCCCTCCCGACACATGTGTGATGGCTGGGAGCCCTTAGAAATGGCGGGTTAAGGCTGCGTGCGTGCATTTAACACGGAACAAAGAATCCAAACAGCCTGAAAACGTGAGCTCCCCCCGGGAGGCAGCAGCCTTCCCACACCGCGCGCACCGGTCCAGCCCCACCAAGACGTGCGCAACCCGAGGGTGAAACCAGGGGTGCAGCGACATGCTGCCCAGCCTCGGCCACGAAGCCTGCCGCGAGAGCCTGCCGCGGCCGTGCAGTTGTTTATCTCTGCCTCGAGCGCTTTCTGTCATTTGTGTTAATTTATTTCTCGCTCTGGTAGTGCCTTCTCTCAGCTGCAGCCTCCCAGCCAGGCCCGCTGACCACCTGCAGCACTAAGGCGTGCAGCAGGACCCCGTGTGACGCCGCAGGTGAGCGGGCTTCCCTTCACAGTGCTGGGATCGGCCCCCCACCCTGCTCGTTATATAGTTCAGCTGCAGGGCAGGGCCCCTGCCTTCCTGACGTGAGGGGCTGCGTGGCACGGGGGCTCCCCGATGGGTGGCTGGAGGGGGGAGATGGTACGAAGGCTACAGTGGGGTCCCTAGCTAGGGGAAGGAGAAGATGTGACTGCGCTTTTTCTCCTTGCCGTGGAGAGGGAGCTCTGGTCTGAGTTTGGATGCCCTGTGAAAAGCAAAGCTGTGGCTGAGTGCTGCTAATGGGAGCCTGCGGAGGACGCGCTGGAACCCCACGGGTGAGTCCTGCTGGGGCGGGCAGCGGGGGCCACGCACTTCTGAGCTCTGGGGCAACCAGCGGGCGAGGAGCCAGGTCCTGGCGCGGGCCGCAGGGCTGCCTGCTGCTCCTGGCCTGGAGCATGCTCGCGCTGACGCCAGCTCCGCTCCCAGCCCGTGCGTCTCGTGTCCTGCAGCTGGGGGCAGGTGCTTGTCTCCGTCACCTTTCTTCCTCGGCATATGGGACCGAGCTGCATGTGTGGAAGGTGACGTGCAAGGACGGTGCAGATGGGACCGTCCCTGCTGGGAGCATCGCTGGGCTGGGGATGTTCTGCCCTGCTGCTGACCCGGGCTTTCCCCTCCCCTTCTGAGCATGGGGCACAGCCTGCCCCTCAGGAACGCGGTGCTCAGAGTCAGGGTGCTTTGGGGCACAGGGAGCTTTCTTGTCTTTTGAGGGCTTCAAGGTGGTTATTTAGCTCATTAGTAGCCCTGAGATGGGAGTTTGCCTCTTTGTTGAGACTTCTGACCGTGGTGCCTTGCGGTTTTGTATGTGAAAACTGAAACTGGAATGACTGCCGAGATGTTATTTCATAAATGAGGACATAATCTTGTTTCCCATCGCTGTGTTAGCTGTCTTCTAGAACACACATGCTGCCCCCTGGGGCAAAATCTGTGCCTAAACACATGGCTGTTGTGGTCTTTGCCATGCATGAACTTCCATGGCAGCAAGGAGAAGGCCGGGTGATGGCTGGAGGGCTGGAACCAATAACAAACACAATCCTGACCGGGAACGCTTTGTTATTGCAGGGACATAGTTTTGGAAATTGAATGGGAAATGCTGAGCATGCGTTAAAATCCATGCAAATGTCACGAGCGCAGGCCTGGAGGAACGCTGTCAACGACAGCTGCTGCTCGGCGTCTGGCAGGGGCCTGAAAGGGAGAATGCCGGTTGTGAGCACCCCGGTGTCCGTGTATCGTGTGCGCGAGCGGGTGCCTTGACGCTGGGAATTTCAAGGCACAGATGCAGCAGTGAAGGAAGGTCAACAAATTTGTGTGTAGTCAAGTGAAGCGAGCCACGAATGTTTCTACTAAAGAATAATAATTCACAAATAATTACCATCTGGTGGTATCTGGGGTACCAGTTGTTTCCTGATGTTATTCTAAGGGAAATGCAGTATCTACACTACTTTTCTGCGGTGTCCCGTCCTGGATGTTGGTCTAATGGTGATAGTACTGCTGTCTGAAGAACTAAACAGCACTGCTTCTGCTCTGCTAGACGGCTTCTCCATAGGCAGTGCAGCAAAACTGCTGGGAGTATTCCAAAACTCCTGGTTTATTATTGATTTTTAATTTCATAATGGAAGTGTAGGGTTTGTGGCATTGGCTGTGCAAAGATGGGAGGCTCCTCTGGTCACACTTGGATATTACGTTTATCTATAGAACCTGCAAAACACCTATTTAAAAACAAAACAGTGTCATTTAGCAGCAGTGTGGTTTTCCCTGTATGCAACCAACGAGGGGGAGACGGAGACCCTGCTTCCTCTAGTCTCAGTGCTCCTGATACGCCCTACTCTGCCTCTAACGTGATGGGAGGTCTGACAATTTATTTTCAAGAAGGGATATTTTTAAGCGTGCAGGTTATCAGAGAGACGAGTTACGCGCATGAAAGCATGCCACCAGTTTTCTCCCTGCCCGCTGGCCTGCAGTGAGGAAGCGTGCTTCCGGTGCAGCCCACTCTTCTGTGGCTTGATAAAACTATACTGTAGGACAACCAGCTTTCCGCAATTGGATTTTTTCCTATTTTTTGGAAAAAAAAAAGTTTTTGTAAAACTGCATAAATTGGTACCACATGCAGCATTTACTGAACCAGACAAAATTTGCAGTGGCAACACCTTTTCTAAGCTAGCAAATAAGGAAAACTTGCATAGTTTTTGGATTCTGCTACTCTTTGCTGATAACACTTCCGTAAATGTTTGAATGATTGAGATTATGATGTTTCTTACAGCTGTTAACTACAAAAGAGCATCCATGTTTTTACTGTAACGAGTAGTAACTGTGCCCTGCCCCACAGTGAGCGCAGAGCAGTGACCACCGCCGTCAGAGAGCTGTGCATCCCCATCTGCCTGCGCACACATCAGGTTCGGCAGGGCTCAGTATGGCTTGCAGGCAGACACAGCAGAAACAGGATAAAACATTTGTTAGAATAAATTAAAATGAGTGGCCAAACCCTTCTAAATGATGGTTGAGGGGAAAAAGGTAACCAGGATTATACTTACAGTTCTGCACATTTTATGTACTATTCAGCTGCAGAATAAGCTTCAGCTAGTGACCTGTTTTAGAAGACAAATCCTTTCAGGTCACTTCCAGTAAACAGTTGTTGTCCACCCCCTTAAGTAAATACAGCTACACTGAAAACTTCAGCATTGTCAGGCCCTGATGCTGATGGGACTAATGAAAACAACTGGAGCAGCGTGTGTAATTCTTACTCTGCCCAGCAGCTTATGAAACAGAAGTAAATGGATGACCTAGTATGAACTGTTTCCTGAGACAGTCAGTGAAAATTCATCTTGCTTCATTACTGATGACCTCTTTTTAAGTGAAATGTTTGCCTACAACCAAGAACTCCGGAGAAGCACAGCAAACCAAAGAACCATTCAAACTGATGTATTTGTTTGCCATCCCTATGAAATACTCACTAGGATTTTAAAAAGCACCTGATTTAAAAGAATAATAATCATGTGATTAAATTATTTATACTTGAAACCAACTTGCAGATGCTTTTATCTGATAAAAAATACATGATCTCTGAAGGCGTCAGAGACTTAAAACACAGATTGCATGTCTGAAGACGTTTTGCGAATCTTACTTAATCACACAAAACACAAGGTAATAAACCAGCATCCTTTTTATTAAAAAAAAAAAAAAAGACATTCAGTTGCAAGTTGAATACTGTTGATGTCCAGTACAGCCTCATAGTCAGATGGATGGCTTTAGGATCAGGCTTTCGTGCGTTTAGAACCAGAAGAAAAGACCAGGCCTTCTGAAGTTGCAAGCATCCCTGTCGCGATGCTGCAGTCACACTTCCAGCAGCTCAGGAGGATTCAAGGCCTTTGTTGTTCTAAGCCTGGCTCTGGCAGACTCCAAGTGAGCAGACGCCTACCCCCTTAATGCAGGTATACACGTTAGCCCTTGGCACTCAGCGTGTTCAAGCTTGAGTATCTTTCTTTCCTTCCTGTATGCCCCAAAGCGTGTCTTGCAGAGTCCATTGGAATCGGTAGCTGACACGGCATCACCTGGTGAATGCACCCCAGTGCTCTGCATACAGTTGGTTTTTCTTTGCTACAGCATAAGCAGCTGGGGGATGGGATATACAAGCCTTGCTAGTTTCTGTTGGACGGCAACTTAGCTGTAAGATGCTATAAGAACAGCTATTATATTTTTTTAGGGGAAACCTATTGTCATGGCTCGATTACTTGAATGGCCTGAAATATTATGATCCAGTAATGAGGGGAATAAAGTGGGAAAGGAGTTGAGAGAGGATGTATAAAGCACTGAAACATTTAAATGGAGGAGATGTGAAACACTCCAAATCTAGGGCTAATGAAAGGCAGAGCTATGCAGGCGGTAGGAAGGTAAGTCTTGTCTTCCTGGTACATCTTTACTGCAGCCCCATCTGACTGCCTTGCTTCAGTGCTCATGAGAGCACTGGCACTGGCAGCAAGTAGCACAGGAATGGAAAGCTACCTTCAAAGCTGGGCCAAATCATCACCAAATATAAACAGGGTAAGCATTAGTAGAGCCTTTGTTTGTTTGCATCTACCTTTAGGGTAGTAAGGACAAGTCAAAAAGTCAGAGGATTAACTAGTGTGCCAGAAACATTTCTTTCTATTTTTCTCCTGCTTAAAAAATGAGGAAGATACAAATCTGGCAATATCTGATTCATACCCAAGTTAAAAGCAGAGCACTTCAGAAATTACCTTTTGGAAGGGTTATGTATTTAGGACAACACAAAGCAATGACTTCAGACATCTAACTTAAGTACAAAGTTTCCTGTACAGTAACAGAGGTCAATGCCTCCAAAGAGCCAATCCAGACCGAATAAGATGTGCAGACAGGCAAACACCCCAATGAGTAAAAAGGTGAGAAGTAACAGAGGCACACATTCAAAGATCTTATCAAAATTACTGCCCAATGTTGAGCCACACACAAATTTCACGCTTGGAAGGGCTCTGCCTTCAGTCCTCTATTGTCAAAGAGGAAAGGTTTTTAAGGTTTTCTGCACTGCTGTTTGGCCACTCAATTCACTACAATACAGCACTGACACTGCTGTAACACATGTACGAAGAGTCCTGCAACAGTTTGCTGGTTTGTTTTTAAAAAAAAAAAAAAAAAAAGGCAGGGGGGGAACTGTCCTGAGCACCTCATTCAGTACTTGTTCTGAGCTACACTGAAATTGTACAATGCACACAATTAAAACCACTGTTTGCCAGATACTGATTAAATACACATTAAGTTAGAAATAAAGCAACAAAAAAATCACAAAGAATGTTTTCTATTCTCTTACTAATAACAAGTTTCTGATTTTTCTATCAATAGTTCCCATAGAACATGTAAATGAAAATATGATTCGTCAATGGACCTTGAGACATAACTGAAGAGAAATGTTATCAATAAAAGTTGTAAATGAGATGAGACACTTACATGGAAGTCAAACTTCTATTAATATGTGCAAGGGAGCATTTAAAAGTTAATGGTAAGGAAATGTATTAGCACAAATCTGCATCTCCAAGTAAGCAAGCTCTCAAACTAGGACTTCCGATTGCAGATGTGATAATTTGGAAACATTTAAAAACTCTGAAATGTTTTTTGTTGTAGAAATTCTTATAATATGCACCATTACTAGCAATAGTATATTTAGAAAAAGTCAGTCCCTGAGCCAGCAGGTAAGAACCTAAAAGATATATATATACACTTAAAAAAGTGATTTTAGCCATAAAATCATAAAAGTAACATAAGTGCAGCAATCAATATCTTGGGAAGAGGAAAAAGTAAGGAATAAACATCTTTTAACTTACTACTAGAATTGCTGACAGGCTCTCAGTACCAGTTTAGCAGGTGAAGTTCACCCTGTATCCTCCAGTTTTCCAGCTGGGCATAGAAAAGGTAGCTATTTTAACAGACTTTCCAGACATGTCTAATGCACTGAATATGGAGTATAGCAGTTAATAGTAAGAAACAGAGCAATGAGGTTCTGCCTCTGTACACCTAAGAGGAGGAAGCTTTAATTGTGGTCCGGAGATGAAGAAACAGAACACATAACCACCTGTGAGAAAAAAGTGGCCAAAAGATAGTCTCTTTGTAGTTGTCTTATCATTGCTTTAGTTAATGAAGGGAACCGGGAGAGTGAGAGAAAACAAGACAGCTACCTTTGAACACTGCAAGGGAAAACCACTGTGCTATGGAATACCACAGGCCTAGTGGGAGGTGAGTGAAATGACAATGTGACCATGCCAGAACCCAAGGCCTGCAGCTTCTTACCACTGTGGAAACGCCAAATTGCTGCAAAAGCAAAAGGCATGGAAAACAGAAAAGTCCTGAAATCTGTGAAGTCCCATCAGTTGATATTACCTGTTTGAGTTTATGCCAGTTTTCTGAAAAACAATCTACAAATTTAAATGCCAATATCCAGAAAAGCAATGTCCTTGAGTCAAAATCAACCTTTCCTTAGATGCCAAACAATTCAAATATTAATGCATTGGAAAACTCCAGGTACACAAATGTGTTGCTTGTTGGAAACCCTGAGAAAGCTGCTCTGTATGTCCGGCTTCATCAGAATTTTTTTAGTGTCCAAGTGTAACTGGCTCAAATGCAAATTACATCTATGGAAGAAAGAATACTTCAGATCTCTGAAACGAGAAACAAAGATATTGAGATGTTAGTGATGCAGGAATTATAGTAAACAACAAATTTACCTTAAAGGGGGAATTAAGTTCTCTTTTGAAAAGTGTGCATAATAAAGGTGAAGCCAGAAAATTACCACTCATTTCTCTTAGGGCTTTGAGATTATGGAAGCCCACTGTGAAAAAGACACTTATTTTTCAAGTTCCATTCAGATGTCATTATGGACAGGTATTTTTAGCAGAGGTGGTATGTACAAATGAGCAAACAACAGATGGAATGATCCAAAACAACTAAGAACTTCCAAATTTAGCAAATCTGGATTAAAAAGATGCAGATTCTAGACACCACATTTAGCCATTTTATTAGGAAACTGCATGTGTGAAAAGCACGAGGGCAGGATCACACAGTTACAGTTTTTGTACAGATATAAACTTGCTTTAAACGTCTTTTGGTCTTGCCTCTACTCAAGTTTCCATAAAATACCTGTTTCTCCTTTATCGAGTCACGGCAAATTTATGAAACAAATTTCAGCAGTAGATACTGATCATGTTTATGTATGTGAAGAAATGCTCTGGCTCTGCGCAGCAATACACAGCCAGCTGTATGAGCTACCACCAGCCTCTAGGCAGAACTGTTTCATGCTGTCATGGTGATCTCATCTGAGTTACACGGGAACTGACTTCTCATTTAAGGCATAGCTTCCTAACTAGCAATTCCATGGTCCTACTCATAATTAAATCATAAAACCCTTTGGACTGAGTTTATGGATTGCAGCAGGAATCTGCAGTCCAATGCCCCTGCCCCTCATCCTGTTTAGAGTCCTGACATTCTTGTCTGGTTTCTGTTCTTGTTAGATTTCTGCTGTGTCATTCCTCTTCGTGCCAGTGGTTTTAATGCCTTGTATATTTTCATGGAGCAAATTTATATGAAAATCAAATTGCCCTTAAATCTCCAGTAGTGCTATTACAAGCAGAATGGAGATTGAAAGTCTGTGTAAGGCCTCAAGTTGGTTTTTTCTTAACAGGTAGTTTTCTGAGAGGACTTCACCTGGAAGTTCACTCAAACCAGTAATGTTACAGGCATGGGTTGTGTGGTAGCCAGTGTACTGTGGCTTGCCAGGAAAATCAAGTAACGCCTTCTTCAGCAGGTCTTCTGAAGGTGATTTGAGACTTGGAAGATAGAGACAGAGCAATGCTGGCCCATGCAGACTTACCAGTGGTATTTTCAAGCCAGATGTTGGACCATACAGTGCTTCTTGGGCTACAAGCCTGGAATTTAGGTTTTTCTTCTCAAATTGCTCATTGTAGCTATGATGCCAGGAAGATACCCATTTTGGTTCTCACAATTCCTATATTTATACTTCTGCATAATTAGATAATTTTTAAAATGCAGGTGGAGAGAACCATGTTATTCTAAATGACCACACCTATCAAATAGTAATAGTGCACATCGTTGTTGGCTGAATCTCCCATAAAGTGAAAACCCTGCAACTCAAGAAGACAAAAAAGCCACGCTATACATAGGAGCTGAAGGGCTCCAATGACGTGTAGTGTTATATGTTGGCCTTATTAGTCCTAGCAGTTCCCTGGCAAAAGATTAAGAATTCAGTGCTCATAACAGACTGGATGCAGTATATTGCAGACCTACCTTTAAAAAAAAAAAAAACAAAAAAAACACATTTAGAGGAAGCAAAGCATTATTTCCCTTCTTGACTTTGTCAGCAGTGAGAAAAAGTGGCTAAGCCAGAATATCTTTACACTTCCTGTTTGTGACACATGCAAGAGGTGCCTGACAAAGCAAGATGCTGCCATCAACTTTTGAACTCTGTGTTTACAAATACACTGTAATAACACTAATAGTTCCTAGTAGCTTCTGCTTTTGCAGCAGTCTGAAGTAAATTCATTTATCTGTGAGTTCTAGAACTGTATAGACGAGCTTACTGCCGGTTTTCAAGTTATGCCATGCTGGGCACTGCGTTCTTGTATGCTGCACCCCTCGGTGCACAGCCCATACTCACCTTGTACTTACTGCCTTGACGCTGACTCCGCAATTGGCTTCTGCACTCCAAAGGCAGTGATAAAAATATTCACAACTACTATAATGAATACTAGTCCAGTTGCAAGGTTGTTGAGGAAATCCAGCTTACCATGCTTTGCAGGGTTGTTAAGGTCATATTTTACTTCAAAGAGAAAGGGGGAAAAAAAAAGTTTTAAGTATATGAATATTTCAAAATCCGGAAAGTTTTCATTATTCATGTATTTCAAGAATTTCTTATGCTGAGCTATTTGCATCAGTCATACTTAAAAGGGAAGTAAGATTTTGCACTGTCAGTAAAAGTGCTAAGGAGAAGATCTTTAATAACAAGGCGCCTAATAGCCTCCAGTAATTAGCATCTAATCTCTGTGGATGCACAAAGGGAAGTAATGGATATACAACATTACTAGGAACCTTCGGAGTTCTTGATCTCTCGAAATCTAGTTTTGTTGCAGACTTTAAGCATTTAAAAATAATTTCAGCCATGAATACATGAAGCTTGAAGCCCTGTCAGGATGGAATGAAATTAAACTTCCTACAGTTAAAATGCTACAGGCTCTTCAGACAGCCCTATCTCTTTGAGTGCTGGATCTTTTGGTGCTGGTGCCCTTCCACAGCTGTACAGCTTTACCCCCTGCTAGGTACAGCTTTTGCACTGATTCTGTTTTCAGAAAGCAAAGGCATTATCTGTTAAACAGAGGAAGGTTTCAAAGCAGTGTAGCTGCAGTTCCTTTTACAGGCAGCATCAGCTATGTAAACATTTTCCTCTGTTTCTTGCAGTTCTTTGGTTAAACTGCTAATAGGAGTTAGGGAGGACCACACAAGGGAGAAATTATTTAGTTTAAGCTTTGATTCCAGGCCTTGTGAAAACATACAAATGAGTTGCATTGGACTGATATAGACTTGATGATAGACTACAACATGCTTGTATAGGGCAGTAAGAATGGGGGTGCTTGGTTGTCATCATGTGGAAAACCAAGATCTTTCTCTGCCTCTGTTCTTCTGCAGTTAACGGTGTTGCAGCTCAGATGCCCTGCTGAATTTCTTTGCTGGTGGAATGAATGCTGATAAATTCTGGAGCATGTTCTGAGAATGGTTTTTGTGTATTTCTTAAGATACTTAGTTCTTAGATGCACAGTTAACTGGAGCTTGTGTGTGCACATACAGGAAATGTGGGGAAAAAGTTCACGCCTGATAAGTTTTCAGCAACACACATAAAACTTTGAGCTCCTTCTGATAGGTACATACAGAGACATGTAGCTTCCGGCTCTGCTCCATGAGGTGAACTTTGCTTTCAACATCATGCCCCTGTCAACACTGCAGAACTTAATCACAGAACCAAGGCTTGCTTGCTCTTTGAATCAGTTAAGGGGTGGCAAACATGTTCATGATGCTGAAGTGTTAAAAGCCAGGTCCACTTGGTGTCCCTAATTAGGAAGTCTAATGCTGTTTTGGTTTGAAGGAATTCTGAGCACCTGTTCAAGTCCTGTTTGCTGGAGCAGTACAGGCAAACACCACAGGGCGGTCAAAGGACTGAAGAACGGTGTGGGAGAACTATCTGAACAGCTCTGGCTGTGTTGACATGAAATAACTTGAGCTCAGTGGTACTTAACCCTGAAAATGAGTTTATATGTGTCTGTAAGGCATTTAGGGCTATGTGGAGGCTTGCATCCTAACAGTGCCAGGAAGGACTCCAGTACTTTCACCTGAATGAACCAGAATAAATGAAACGGAATGTTAATCCTTAAGTATGTAAGAAAAGCATTTTGGACAGCTGGCTGGTTTTAAAACAAAACCAAAAGGCAATAATGGCCTAACATGTTTTGTGAGTTAGAAGAAATCACGCTCGAAGGAGAACTGACACTTTCAGAGCTGAAAAAAGCTGTCAACTTTGTCCAAATAAGGACTAGAGAAAACACGTATTGCTTGTCAGTTTAGGTGGGGCTCTAAATTTTGAAGCAGAATTGCAGTAATCCTATCTTTGTTACTACAGTACTTCAGAGGACACTTTGTGAAAATGTTCTTAACAGTTATTCTCTAGCTGTTATAGTGGGATCAGATTACTACCATTTCATGCCAACTAAACTATTTCAACACATTCTTTTCTTCTAAAAAGTTAGGACTCCAAAATGACTTTCAAGGACAAGTTTGCTGAATGCTTCTCAAAATACTGATTTTGGAAAATCAGTCGCACTTTTTTTCTTTTAAACTACCTATTCTGAATGTGTGATTGTGGCAGCACATAGCAGTTCTTCAGGTGAGTTATAGCCTCAATGCTGCTTCACTCAGAGGGAATTTCCAAAACTTTTTTTCACAGAGAAGACTGTGAGCATCTCTTATTTTACACTCACAACTGTCTTCCTGTGCCCTTTCTGGAAGGGCCAGAATCAGCCAGAAAAATGGGAGGAAGCCTCCATTAAAGCTAGAAAAAAAACACCACAGGCTGAATCAGGAGGCTCTAAGAGGAGAAGGGCCTCCTGATCTTGGAAAAAATATTTGCCTGTCATCTTTGTCAAGACCTCAAAGGTAGGGCTTTTGCCAAGTACCACGAAAAGCTATTTTGAAAGAGGAAAAGCTTTTAATCCCTAGTAGAGATCAGTGAGAACATGTAGCTCCTGAGATAAAACTCTCTCAAGGTAAGGAACAGGATGGTGGTCTGGACTTGTGTGCCCTTCTAAGAGGCAGAATCTTCTGACTGAGAAGAACAGCAAACTGTTCCTGCAGGCCTAAACTAACAAATATACACTGTGAAAAGCAAGCTATTGCTACGATGCCTGTATCTTCATTCCTTCATACCCATTTCCTATCTTCAGTATCTTCAAGCTCAGCAAGACAGCATGTTCCACAGACAGGTGCCCCAACAGCATACCCGTACAAGCTGGGGGCTTTGGCATCCTCAGTACACCAGACGTACAGCCACTGCTGACTGCAGAGCCCAGGCTGGGCTCCTGATGTACCTCCCTATTTGCGAAGCAGTCTGCAAACCCAATCTCAGCCCAGCTTTGGAATTGGGGCTATTGGGTACTCTTTTTACTCTCAATGTGACAGAGAAATTATTGAGATTGAAGCCACTTTGGTAAAGTCTGGCAGAAACAAATGTTAAAAAGCAATTTCTCAGCACGTACTGAGAAATTATTGCCCAGTCATAACTGGGAGCTTCAGCAGGCTTTTAGGCTGTAAAAAAAAAAAAAAACCTGACACATCCACCAGGGAGATGCCTTCAACTAAGACACAGATAAGTTTTTTGCTCATTTTTCCATGATTCTCACCACATTCCCCAATATTATCAGCTTGCTTTTTCCAATCCCTTTCTGGAATCTTTTCTGTGCCAAGACCTGGATTTAGCCCTTGTGCCAACTCTACCACATGCAGAGACAGCTGTATTCAGTCTCTTTCGTAAGAAAGAGAAAAAGCTATGTCAGCTGCATATCAATATTACAAGCCAGATGCATCCTTGTTTCCTGGGAACTTCCTCCTTGAACGTAAAGTTGTTCTTTTCAGTTGTGCTAAAATCTGGAACATTGACAGAGCAACAAAAGGTCAAAGGTGGCACCTACAACTTAGTAAATGCTCTAGGTGAACACTGGCTATCACCCTGTAGTATCTGCAGGCCCAGGAAGCTGCTTGGACTGTATTTTGGTATTATATGTCATTTATATTTCATTTCAAAGTCATGGTATGTTCTTAGGGTGAAATCTTGCTCCAGCTAGCCTGTCTTTCTTTTTAACTGAAATTACAGTTTAACACAGGTTTGAAAGATTAGCAATAAGCACATTTCTATCATTCCTTGCCCAGAGACTTAGGATGCTTTGAATAATTTCCTGAATTTAAAACTAAGATTTTTTTTTAACTGGTGTTATCGAACCTTTGATTTGATTGCAGAAACACAAACTAAAGGCAATACACAACACCAACACAAAGACAGACAATTCAACTTTCACTTTTGTTCCAGAGTTACGTTCACAATATCATAAGTGATACTACAAGAATATGACTGATATGGGGGAAATACATTTTGGTCATAAGATTAAGTAACAAGTCTTGCCAGAAACAGTATTATGAAACTGGACAGACCCTATGATCATATCTGACCTACTGATGTTTCTTTTACAGTATTTCATCATGTTCCTTCCTTCTTCAGGCCTTCTGAAAAGAAAAATATTCATGTTCTTGGCAAATTAATATAAGGAAGTTGATCAAAACTGAAGATTCCACATAAAGCTGTCCTTACTCCTTTCGTTCCAATATTTCTATGGCCTTAAAGGAAAACTTAATCAATTTTGAGGTAAAGACTTTCAAATACAACAGCTTGTTTTTAAAAATGGAGAACTTATATACCCAGGTTGCTTCCTATAAGAAATATACACCTCTGTGGTTCTTGCTGTTGCTACGTACCAAGGAATATCAGAAGTACTCCCACCATAACTTGCAGTGTGAGTGACAGGCTGATAAGAACAATAAGTGGGATGTAGAACGAAAAAGAAGGTCCTTGCTCTATCACAGCTTTCAGCTGGGATGCGTTGGCCATCAGCAGGGCAATGTCCAGCATGCTCTCTGCAGCACTCTTCTTGTTTGCGTAGTGGTTGATATTCATAGGTCTATTTCTTTGAAACCACTGTGATGGTCTGTGCTAAAATTGAGAGGAAAAAAGGTTATTCATATCTATTTTAATTGGTGTAGTGAGCCAGAGATGACTTAGCGCACCAACTGATTTCTGTAGTGATACTGATAGAGTGACAGTAGTACCGAGACTCTCAGTGCCTCTCTTCCACTGTTACTGCTGTCCTCCATCTGATAACAGACCAGTAAATAGTGCTTGTACTAGACTTTGGCAGATAAACTTTGTCCAGCTTGAGGATCATTCCAAACAATCACTCTGTTTCTATCTTGAGAAAAGGAAAGGCTGGAAAAGCTGAAAAGTTTGCACTGAGGAAAAGTTGGGAGGGGAAAAAAAAAAACAAATTGTTGTAAATATCTTGCTCCCAAAGGCATACTTAAAACTACAAATATGTAATAATTTCATGCTCTGTGGACACCATCACACATCTACATGGTTCTTTAATTACTCACGAGTCTTATTTGGAGGATTTACGTGGGAGCTGGCCACTGGTTGGCCACTTTTCCTGCTGCTTTTTATTCTGCCTTGCTACTGTCCAGGTCCATACACAGAACTGTTTTTCTGTTTAAATATTGTATGATCTGTGGTTGCCAAGCACTGCCCAATTAAAGGTAGCTTTTCTTTCCATTTTCCCATCAGCAGACTTTTTTGAACTCCCCAGCAAACAAATAGGAAAAGAACAACCTACTGCAGGGCAAAACCAGAGCTGGTTAACCTGGCGGGATGGGTAAAATGAGTGCTTCCTGATGACGATTCAGGTGACCTAACCTGGAATTTGACAGCATGCCTCCCGGGGCTCCTACTTCTCTATGGCTTAGATGCAGCTTGGGGTAACTAAGCTAGACTTGGACACCTAACTCTTAGATGAAGGAAGATGAGGAGTAACGCTCTATGCAGTCTCTGAGCAGGTTAGGAATTTCATTCTAACTGATCTTACTCCTAGACTTTATTTTTAAAAATAATATTCAAATATGTCAGCTTATTCTAGCTGACTTATTCGAACCTGCTTCCTAGAGATTTTTTTACTGCACGTATAAGTTCACACTTGCCAAAATATACTGTGAAGAAAGTCTCTCTTTAAAGAGAAATGCAGAAAACGCCCTCTAATCGCTCTCTTCAGCAGCTCTAGTTACCATCAAATTTCCAGCTTCAAAGCCAGGTTTGCCACTGTCCAGACCTAAAAGCATTCTTTTCAATAGGACCGATATTGATGCATACAGCAAACACATCCCCAGTTTTTCCAGGGCATTCAAATACCCAACTTGACCTATTTTCACCAGACATGCTGTAACCAACCGCAGTCTAAACATTCTACTGAGAGAAAAATGCCATGGGGCAGCAGCAGACTTTTTTCTGCAAAGGGAATGAAAGCATGTAACACTAGCTTCATGCCGAGGGCTTGTTTCCTCAGGCCCTGCTCAGGGAGCAGAATGGCTCTGAAACTCACACCAGCTTCAGTCAGGAAGAACTAGATACTCATTTGGTTTTGTCTGTATCCCACAACCTAAAAATGAAATTTGCCTGGCTCCAGGGTCTGTCCTCCAGTTTGTCACCTTTCTTCTCCCCAGGGAGTCTCCTCTTCCCAGCCCTGTTAAACTGCTCTAGCATTTGGATACTTAAGAACAAATACTGTAAGTCTAGTATAGCATCTACCACAAGCACTACAACAGGTGTGGATGCTGATTTTCTCACAAGGAGCAGCATGAAATATATGCTGGCGGTACTCAGTAGAAAAATCCAGACTAAGATTTTTTTACTGTTTATCATACAGTAAAAAAAAAAAAAAAACCAAACGCACTTCACTTTTGGCTACACAATGTGTAAGAGGGTGGGGAGCAACGTGTAACAGTAGAATTTGATTTCTGGGCATGAGTTAAGAGAAACTCTTCTCGGTAGACTGCAGAAGTACTATGATCTATTTTGTAGTAAGCTCCTGATAGAAGATTTTTTCCTATATCTAGTAGCTAATTAACTAGTTCCTGCCAAAAATACTGACTCTAAAATATCTATTGGGTTTAGAAGGCTGCAATACGTAACACTGGCAAATATTGCATGGGTAGCTGTGGCTCTGGTCTTAATCCTGAGGGAAGGAGACTGCAGTGAAAACATGCTGACAGTTTTCACTTGGTGTAGGAATGTGAACATAAGTTTGACATGGCTTTTTTTTTTTTTAATTATATAGAAGAGTAAACAGTCTGGGCTACATCTTCCTTTGTTACATCTATGACTATGTGATGTAAGACACTTCACGTAAAGAACAGAATATGATCTTTTCTCTTTCGGGGCAGACACACTGCTGCATAGTCGGGATCTTGCTGTTTGCTAATCCTCTGTTTCTGCACGGCCAAGTTGCACGCAGTAGCCCAATAGTGTTTGAACTGTCATGGAAGCAAAAGTTGAGTTACTCCTGAAGTCTGATAAACAGAAAATACTTTTCTGCTAAGGCAAAACTTATTCCTAGCATCACAACTCAGTTATTTACTAGGCTGTAACAGACAGCATTTTACTCTGTTAGAGGCTTTCAGCTAGCACTCCTGACAGCCGACCAGTTCACAATCGAAACTGGGTGTCTGGGAGGACTGAGAACTCGGTTCTACTGTACAGAGCGTTTTTTCAGCCTGAGATGCTGCCTCCTGCCAGGAGAGAGGATGTGCAATTATGGAAGCCCCAGAAATAATCGTTTCCTGTTTCTTAGGAAATGGAACCTCCCGTCTTGTGACGGAAAACCATAAAACCAAAAAAAATGTAAATTAGCATTGACTTCTGGAAGAACTTCAAGGCAACAGCCCAAAGTATTAAAACAAATGCAATCAGTACCCTGGCAGCAGTTTTTAACAACAGACTACAAGTTGCATAGCAAAATATAGACAGGCAATGAAAGGAGAGCTGTTGCCTTAACCCCAGGTTAATGACAGTCCTGTACAACAGAGATTACATGGGGACTTTCTGATGTGGCTTCATGGCTTCAGGGATATCCCAAGCATGCAGCCACACACGCAGCCTGCGGTACCGAGCTGTGGCTACGGGGCTATTATCACCCGCGGGGATGCAGACAGGGAGAGTGAAACCTCTGGAGATTTTCTGTGATGCATGCAAAGTAGGGCTTTCCTGCAGGTGCCACTTGGCAAGAGAACAGCACGTGTGCCATGCAAGGGGAGTCCTGTGACCTGCTCCAGTCGTGATGTAATCACGACACCTGACTTGACTCTTTCAGCATTCAAATTGCCTGGTACAGACGAGCTGATCAGTATTGTTGGTGTTGCCAAGGGAGCCTGAGGAAAACCAGCATGTGTTTTGTTCACAGGTGCACGCACATGAGCTGAATGCAGCTGGAGCTGCTGTATCCTCCTGCTCCTGTCAGTAACAGCCTGATCTTGGGTCCTGTGCCCCTGGAGAACAGCCTGCCATGCTGGTTTGCACACAGTTATAGAAGGGAGGGGAGTGAAAAGCCCCCCCAGCTTGCTCTGTGATTGAAAGAACCACTGTGGAAAAGCTTGTAAGGTAGCAGGCTCTGTCTGCTTGCCCAGAGCTCTGCAGTTTGCAAGGGTGAAGCTAGGATGCTGCATCGGAAGCTGGCACTTTTTGCTTTGAAAAGATCAAACCTAATGTTTATTCCTTCATGCTAGGATTGAGTTTTACTGGATACGTAGCCTTACGGACAACTGCGTTGGTACAGGCTTTGCCTCTGCTTTCCTTTATTGGTGTTGTAATAGTACACCCAAAATAACTGAGTCCCTCTGAAATACAGAAAGGATTTATTCATTACATCTATTTAAAAAATAAATAAAAAACAGCACTGAGGTAGATGTCCTTAGATGCCGAGTTTGATGAATCACTTCTAAGGCATACCTGATGATTTAACAGGAAGGAAACCATGCTGAAACGGGAAACATCTGAAAACAAATAATAAAGTATCTCCACTAAATATAGTGACTTGTTATAGTAAGGACTTCTGCTTCTATTACAGCAGTAAATCACTACTTGTGACAAAATTTATATGCCTGTTTGCTGAACAGAGTATTTATCAAACACCAGTGACTGTTGAAGTAGTCAAATTGATTTGCTGGAAATCTGACAAAAAAAGGAAAGTCTAGGAGCAATTTGTTTTCTTGTCCAATGTGAACTCTGAGTTCCCCAAAATGGTACCAGTTGGTCTGCCAGGAGAAGACAGGTGGAGTTTTTTACATGCCAGTCATCTGGAGTTCAGAGGAAAAAAACAGTAATGAAAATGAAGACTATTTTGTACTTGTATTATAAAATGTAGCTATGTTTGTTTCTGTCACTGTCCCATGAATGCAGGAAGAAAGAAATCATTTGAGTGCAAATTTTTAGGATTCATTCCTCTTCTTTTGGGATATTCCTAGGTACTGCACTTAGCTGAATTTTTTTTTCCAACATATATATGTTTTCCTAAAGGAATTGTGTTAAGTCTTACAAACAAAACAAAAACAAACAACAAAAACAATTAAAAAAACCTGAGATAAATATAGCCTGAACTGATAGGACCTTGAAATTTCCAAGTTAAGAGCCAGATATGTTATGAACACTGAATTTAGTGTGACTGCTTTTGCCAATGGAATTAGCAGGTATCTGCAGTAGCACAGGAATGGTTACTGTTTTTCTTATTAAATCACCTAGCAAACCAATATTTTGTAGTTAGCAAGGCAAACATTCAATTTCCCACACGTATCCCTAAAAGCAGAAGCTGCAAGGCGTAACTCAGAAGTATAGCCTTTGTTGCTTGAATCTTGATTTGCGATTGTCACTTGCGGCTACTTAGCATCAGCTGAGACTGCAGGACCCAGAGCTCAACTGTTTCGCATGTCAGGCCCAGAGTGTCATACCTGGGTTCCTAAAACATACAAATTCTTGTTTTAGTATTGGTACAGGTGTTTGCCATAAACACTTTCACAGTATTCTACTTTTAAAATATTTTGCAGTAGAATGCCTTTATTAAAGGCAGGAGGCCCACAGTTTTGTATGGGATGACTGGGAAAACAGCCCTGATTGTACATTCAGGACAAGGTTTCTAACTGTGTGCTTCTGATTACTGACACCCCCCTTAAGCTGTCAGAAGGTTCTTTGCCTTCAAGTACATTTACTCTGAAATAGTCTTCAAAATCTTTGGCTTGTTCTAATTCTGTATGCTCTTTTCTTTGTATTTTAGATTAGTGATTACTGCAATTGTAGGGCAGTGTTCTAGCACTTAATAGCCAAATAGCCTTGATTCAAAATCAGATGGGATGATCTTTCGGTAAAATATTAAACCAGTAAGACATTAGACCATTTATTCAGCTTAGCACTGACTCATAAACAAAAAAAATCCCTAAATCTGGCACTGACTCATCAGTTACACTTCCTGTAGGAATTCCATTTGGGAGGAGATCTGTCCATTCAAGTACTAACCTAGCATAACACTACCTAGCTTGTGAGACTGCTGCAATCACATCTTGAAACAGTGTGGTTGCAGGTAATTTAAAAACAAACAAACAAACCCCACCTCAGCCTGTGTTCATACTTCATAGACAGCATCAATTTTCCAGCATCTTAAAAGCCACATTATATATGGAAAAACAGAAAATGCAAGTTTAATTTTTTTTTTTTAAATGGTAGCCATGCTGATTCCTGATCGCTAAAAATCTAGTATGAAAGAAAGGGAAAAGTACAGTCATGTTAGCTCAGGGCAGAGCACTGTCTTCCTAAAGCTATGCTGGTTCCAGGACCAAGTCAGAATATTTTTACTCATTAAATGTCTTAAACAATCAGTACACCTGATGACTTTGTGAAATTAAGTTATAAATTAAACTTGTTTGTACAGCTATTTAAATAGAAGCTGTCTCCAGCACTAACACTTGTCCTGCATTACTGCTGCTCATTCCAGTGACTGGGTCTTGTAACACAGTTCCTCACAACTGGACTGTGGGCTGCCTACCCTGTGGTGTTAAAGCACTGTTTGTCCTAGCTACTTAAATACAAACCAACAAAACTATCACCAATATGGGAGTTTGAAATATGTAGCGCTTTGGAACGTGCCACTTCATTCTATAGGCAGTAAAATTAAGTTCCCACAAATTCGAAGTTTGTTACTTGCACTATGATGCAAAGAAACTGCTATGTCCCAAAATTACTTATGAATTAATATACAATCTTGAATACATTTTTAGGAACAACTTGACTATAATAGAAGCCAAATATTCCACAGCTGTTCTCTTCTACTATCCAGTTTTTGTTCACCTTTTTCATAGTTCTTTAACTATTTCAGCTGGCATTTCTCATTATCATGGAAACACTAAACTAGTTTTCACAGCACGGCAGCTCTAGACTTTCAATATGGAGCACGAACAAAGAAAGCAAACAGAACATGAAAAAACTGTTAATATTTGCATTTGTGTGAACAGATCTTTTGCACAAAAGGCCAGGAACTTCTGCCAAGTCAATCAGGTGTGCCAGGCCAAGCCAGTACTAGGAGCTGGGAATTTCTTGCTCCTAAAAGTGTAACAGCTGGTGAAAAAAATTATCCAAATTAATGACTGAGTCAAAATAAACCACATCTGGAATGAGTGTGACCACTAGTTCAGACTTACAGTGGGATCAACTTTTTTCCTTCAAATTCATGTGTTTCTACAATGTTTTGAAGGTAACACAGCCATACCTGCGTTTTGTATCAGCTAGCCTAAAAGGTATTCAGTAAGAGGGAGAGGTGCAAGAGAACATATTTTGAGGACAGGGCAGATGCTAGGATGGGCAGTAAGCACATCAGGCCTGCCAAAGACATCATGCCTGTGAGCATTCCTAAAAGCAGGCACCTAAGCACTTCTGACTCCAGTAGCTGCAGATTAAGGACGTGTGGCTTTGTGGCCTCTCCAGGCTCAGCTGGCTGCAGAGCTGGGGCGTTCTTGTTTGTGTGAATTGTGGACTTGGTCAGATTTTTATGGTATCTACTATTCAAAACTTGTATTTTAAGAAATCTGTCCCCATCTGTTTCACCTTGTGTATACTTTTTTTTTAAACATCTTTTAGAACATGAAAAAAGTGTTATTACAATATAGTAATGTCTCGCTGCTTATTCTTTATATGATACTTGCACTATTTTTATGGGAAAGATACAAAGACGATTGCAACTGGAGATGATGCAAAGCAGGAAAGTCAGAAAAATTTTTAGAGCAGACCAAAACAAAACAAAAAACAAAAAAAACATTATTTGTACTTGTGATGCAATCACAAGTCTGTTTAAAAGAAAAAACTTGCTGAGAATTCAGTGGCTTAAAGGGCCTCTTCAGACTTCCAGTTTGACGTGCATGTCCCAGCATTGATTCTCTTTAGGTACTTTCCAGGATTCATTAAAATGCAATTTACTTTTTTTATGGTCTGGTATTCATGTCTACAGGGGTTTGTTGGGAGGGGAAGGAAGGACAGACTTGCTGCACAGTCGGTGCAGTCTGCCTGTAACCAGAAAGTTTTACTAGTGACGTAGATGGTGGTTTAGTTTAACTGCTTCTATGTGGCAGTCTTAGGCTGCAACAACAGCAGCTTTTTGGAGTTTAGTCTCCTCCACAACAAGATGAAAGATGCTCTTTTACCAGTCTGGCTTTTCAGAGAAGTGGCATGCTTGGAAAACATCCTTTATGTATAAACAGAATATGGGATGAAATGCTTTCCAGTGAACATCTCCAGGCATGTTTTGACTATATGGAGTAGTAAAAAGCTGTGCTTTTCTCTTCTTGTTTTTATTTGGATTACTGCATGGAAACAAAAAGCACACAGCCCCAGCCTTTGAAGTAGTTCCTCTTGCTCTTGCGCTCACGCATCTCCTGCGTGGACATCCCTGGAGAACTCCCTGCCCCCTCCCACATCACCTGTGTGATGCAAGGGAACCCCCCCC
>VXAL01012573.1:460281-506722 GCA_013399475.1 Chauna torquata
GGGGGTGCCCACGGAGGGGTCTCCGCGCCACGCGGTTCCTGCCCCTCGCTTCAGCCGCTGGAGCTGGAGCTGGCGGCGGGGCGCTCGCGGGCCTCGGCGCCCGGCATGGCGGCCCGGGCCTGGCGCCCGCCCGGGGGCCACGTCTTCCTCTGCCGAGGCCCTGCTCTGGGGAGGAGTTCCTTGCCCCTGGGCTGGAGCTTGGTGGCACCTGGAGCTGCTGCCTCTCACAGACGGCTTGGCTTCAAGACACATGTTGGCCAAGAATCACGGTGTCTGTTGTTCCGGGGAAGACTAGAGATAATTAGTAGTTATGCAAATGCATTTTAGAGAACTATCGACAAAGTTAAAGTTGAAAGCCAAGATGATGTTGTTGTTGTTGTTGTTGTTTGTTTTATTTGTTTTGTTTTTGAGAGTTCTCTCATCAGTGTGTTTAGGTTTTCAATTTCACTATATTATTTTTTTCTCCCTAGACTTATTTTCCCACCTGTTCTGCTGCAAAGAATGCACATGAAAACAATTAACATACAGATTTGATGGTAGTGGACCATCAGAGGAACATGCACAGAAACAACCGACAATGACAGCAGTCCAGTAAAGTAAGCCTAAAGTAAGAAACAAAGTAAAATAATTTAAACTAGATTTGAAAATGATATTTTTATTAGCAAACCTTCTGCTATTTAAATTTAAGTGTTCAGAGTAAAAAAAATAAAAATAAAGTTTCATATATAACTACCTGTATTCTATTTTCAACTGGTAGTAAGGTTAGCAATGAACTGCTCAACTGCACTGAAAATACAGTTGAGTAGTTCAGTGAATTTGTGTTCAAATGTATTCCTCAGGTTAACACCTTCGAAGTCTTCTATGTTAGGAATTGTTTTTTCTCACTGAGTTTAGTTCAGTCTCTGAATAGTGCTAGAATGTACTATATTTGTAGACTGTAAACAAACATAGAATATAAACAAATGTATACGGAATACGAAGTATAAAGGTCTTTTACTAGACCTTACTCATATGAACAGATGATGTAAGAAACACTGCTACCTATTCTGTTATCACTAAGATAGGATTTTTGCATAAGCAACTCCTGTTGGGGGAAAGCCGCAGTTGTGTTGCTTGGTGCAAAAAATACAAAGCTGTTGGACCTACTCTTATGAACAGGTTACAGTTGTGAAAGCAGGTCTATACACTTGGCCGTTCTCACTTTATGGCAGGTGTGCTTGGGAGTTTGGCCTTAGTCTGAGTCTCACAAATGTGCACCAAGACCATGCCCTATCTGCAAGTAGGGAAGGAAACTCAGTTGTGCAGGAAGGATGTGCAGTTCTTTTCAGCAGGTCCTCCAGCTGGATTTGGGCAGAAGATATATATGAGGTCTTGGACTGTGGTGTGCCCTGCAGAGTGGGTCTGCCTGAAAATGCAGATTTAGTCTCAAGTATTTTGCCACATCAAATAAAATTCTCTATCATATACCGTATCGCTGAAGCTTTTTTCATGCAGTGGGTGGGCATAGCTCTCTAATATAAAGTAGTTACTGAGCGGGTGTAAGAGTGGAACTGTGGTGATGATCTTAAAATTGTATGAGTCTTTGTGATGTTTTTTTAAAGTCCTTTGAACTTTCTCCAATGGAGTTTGATGGAAATTCATATTCATCTCAGCGTTAAACTGCACTGACTCCTTGTTGATGACTTTTGTTTTTGAGTTCACAGTGATTTTTTTTGTTAGAGCAAACATAATAATGGTCTAGTGGAAGGTGTCCCTGCTTGTGGCAGGGGTGTTGGAACTAGGTGATCTTTAAGGTCCCTTCCAACCCAAACTGTTCTTTAATTGGTGACTGAATCCATTTTTAGATTCCATGGAAAAGCATGGGGGCAACCAGATGTGGGTAATCACAAATTAAGCACAGGTTGGGCTTCCAATCTTAATGCTAAAGGTCACTGAATTTTACATTTACCTGTACTCAGGAGCGTATTGAATTGACGATTAACTTTTGTCTTCTGAAATCCCCTTGACACACTACATATTTACAAGTTATTGTCTTGACACATGCAGCAAACATTTAATCAGACTTTATAGGAAATCCTCATCCTTCTTGATTCCTAGTGGCCTCCTCTGCCTCTAGAACAGTGGGCTGGAAAACACTTATTTGGAGAGAAAAATTAAGTTTTGTTACTATAGTCCTTGGAAAATGGAAGAAACAATGTATTATGAGAGCAAAGATATATTCGAATCTCTTCTTATGCCGAAGATAACATACAACAAAGCAGAAGAATGAATGTAAGCGGAAAAAACATTCCTTGCACTGTTTTGAACCAGTGCTATGTTGAACCTTCACCTGTGAAGTTTCTGGTGGATGGGCACACCATATTATTTGTTCAGAAGGTGTTACAGCTTGCCAGGGTGGGCACAATTATTTTGTCAAAGAGTAAGCATGGTAAGAGGGTTACACTGGGGCAACTTTGAAGCAAAGCTATAAACCACACCACCTTGTCAGTTCCTAACAAGTGCAAGGCTTGAAAAAGCACATTACTTTTCTTAGTTTTAGGGTTTGTAGTAGTTGAATTTTGGTAATGCACTCAACTAGGCTAGCATTTATCAGACACATTAGCAGTTAATTTAACAGTTATTAAATATGTTTGGCCTATAATTGCTGTGGTATTATTGCCAAGGAGAGCTGATCGAAATCCTCTTCAGCTGCAACTGTCCAGTGACGTATTCAGAGATACGGAATATTTTTAACTGCTCCTTTTTCACCTTCTGTAGCTCTTTGCAAATGCATTTTGATAAATCTGTTTGGCAGTTGTAGAAGTTTTATTGTCTCTAATGAAAATATTCTGTCCTTAAGCCTAAAAATTAGAGATCTGCTCTCTGTAGGTGACACTTAGGAGTGGGTGTGCTGAGTTATTCCTTCTCTGTACTGTTTCACATTCATGTACCAAAGAGATTTATGAAAATATAACCTGTTGTTAGTCTTATGGGAAATGGGTGTAATCTTACTGGAACTGAGAAACAGCTTAGTCTGAGTTTGTGAAATGACCTGTGAGCCAGTATTCACATATGGTCTGAAACAGTCAATTCTGCGTTGCATCTTTGTATTGTTGTGCTCATCAGCTCACTGTTAGTTTTTAACAATAATTTTTCTGTTATTGAGCCTTTGAGTTAGTTCTGCTAGGTAAATAACAATAATAATTAAAAAAAAACTATTATATTTTGCTGCTTACAAAAAGGACCCTGCGCTCCCTATAGAAAAATAGTTGCAGACTCAAGCTGGTGGCAAAAGAGGTAATAGACTGGTGATGTGATTAGTCTGCATCTGTGTAATGATGCAGCAAGACAATACTGTGTAGTAGGTCATTCTTGTTTGTGTGTGAATTTAAGCATAGTCATTATAAAATGAGAACTCTGCAAGTATTATCACATGAGTCTGAGTCAGGATTTTTGGTGAGCGTCATGCAGAGCAGATACTGGAGGATGCAGAGAGGGTCCTCAGGACCACTGTCAAAACAGCTGTTGAAACCTGGATGGCAGTTTTCAAGAGAGAAAAGACACATTGCTCTGCATCTTTGCACCTTGGCCATGAAATTAATTTGCAGTCTGTATTAAACTCTCAAGCCTTTGATTAACTCTCAAACCTCATGATTAACTGGTTTTGGTTATACTGTGATGACTATTTGACAGGCACAGAATGACACTAGAACACTAATGAAACCTAACTAGAAAGGATAATGTTATGTATTTTCAGCAAAATTGCAATTTTTTTTTTTTTAAACTAGGGATTTGTTTTCTGAGTACTGTTATGTGACCAAAGAGACAATCTGAAGAAGCCCAAAATAAAAAGTACATGGTACTACCTGACATTTGCGGTCACTATAAAAACAAGTCATTATGCAAAGTGGTACTTCTGAACTAGAGCACAAGTTTAAGTAAACAAAGTGGCATTTGGAATAATCTCTCTGTGGGAAAAACAGATTAGTAATTCAAAAATGGAAAATAAGGGAAGGGTCTAAGGAGTAGGGTGCTGGTAATGAAGAAATGAGATGGTATGAGGTTTTTGACAGGAATATAGAGGGTGTCATTTCAAAACCGGTAATTGATACCTGTTACGACTGCATCACCCTTTATAATCTCCCACCTCCCTCAGCACATCCTACTTTATTTTACTGGCTTGTAGATTTATTGTGTTCATGAAATTTTAGTTCCTTGCCATTGCAGCTTTCAGTAGCAAAAAATATTGGAAGACTGGATAAGATTCTATATTGGAAGACACATAGTTTGTTTATTTCTTCCGGGAAAGGGTGAATGTGTGTTGTACCATTGCAACTACTTGGGTTGAAAGCACATTACTTTGTCCTTTTTCTTCCTTTTATGGTTTCCTGTAATTCCTCCAAGCCTTGCATTATACCCTCCAAAAACTATGGTGTTTTAGAGATAATTTTAAAAATAAATACTTAATTTCAAGCAGTTCTTGCTACAAATGCCTTACTTTCTTCCATAAGCTGAAAATGACAGTAAAAGAATAGCTAGCTATTCATAGTATTTTGTCTCTTCTTAGTTCATGACTCCTGCTAGGTGTGAAGTCTAGGAAACAACTGATTTTTTTTTTTTAATTTTCACCTGAATTACACATTTAGTTGTTTTCTTGTGATCTCTTGTTCTAATTGCATGTCTGATCCTTGCTCTTTGTGTTTGTGTGAGCTACTCAGGAGCTGGGAGAAGATAGACAAAAAGGAGTTTCCATGATGCTGTCTGTGAGTGACAGGACAGGAAGCAGTAGAAATATTCTCCACCTAAGGGCAAGAGATCTGTCTCCCTTTCCATTTTCATATAAAAATGAAGTTGAATGGATAAAAAAATAAAAGCATTAACCTGAAGAAAAGTTTAAAATAACTTCGTAATGCGTATGAAAATAATGCTTTTTTTCTATTATGAGTGGTGCCTGTATGGAATTATTTCTCTGCAGTTGGATGTATCCAGTGATGTAACAGATACTGCAAGCTAATATTCTGTAGTTTATTTTGTGACCAGGGGTCATGATACATAATTTAGATCTGGCCTGTTGTGTACCCTTTCTTTTTACTAGATCTATATTTAAATGAACTATTAATTCTGTGAAACCATAAGGTGTTTTGCAATATTTATGTTACGAGACAAACTGTAACTTACTCTGGACCAACACTGGGCAGATAAGACTTGGAATATCTGGTGTGATTATGGCTATCAAGCAGATACAGACTGCAAAAAAGTTGAAATTGGCTATCTGGTCAAGGCTCCATGTTGGAGAGAAAGGGAGAAACAGACTTAGAGCTGTTTTGGCTTACAGCTACAGCCACCTCTAATGTCAGAGACAGTTGTGGATTTTGGTGTTGGTCAGTTGCACATAAAAATATTTAGATAAGTTGAAACTTGTCAAAGTAAAGTTTTAATTTGAGATTTGAGAATGAGTTGTAACAGTACAACTACTGTGGCTACACAGAGAAGCAGGTCATTAGAAGATTTTAAGGGTTCATAAAAAATGTCTGGGAAAGAGGGGTATACTTCTGTGGGTGTCTAATACTGGCATGACAGAGAAACTTTCTGTATTGTAGGCAGATAACTAATTCTCTGCCGCTTCAACACAAAAAAAACTCTGACCCTCCCCCCCCCCCCCAAACCAATCAATCAAACAAAAAACAACCACAAACAAAAAAAATAAACCATAAATGGTCAATGACCTTTACATAAAACAGCGGTAAAGAGGTTTATTGAATCCTCTTCTCTCAGGTCGACTAAATACCAGGCTATGTACATTGCAAGTTGCTGAAATTGCTCCGTAGCAGCACAGAATTGTAGAAACCTGCCTGGCAGCCCCCAGGAACCAAGATATATGGATAGTTATGTCAATATCGAAGTTTTGAAAGTGACCTGAGTATTTTGAATTACTATGAGATTTCATGAAAAGCCAATGAGTAAGGCTTGTGATACTAGGTGGTGTCCTTTGCTTGTAGTCAGCAGGTTCAGCAATGACTTCAGGCTTTTTCACTTATTCACATAGAACTGCTTGTGGGCTTAATGCGTGAATCCGTGGGGAAATCTCTGGCCATTGTTACTCAGAAGATCAGATTCAGCAATCACAGTTGTTCATTTCGGATTTAAAATCTGTGAAACTAATGATTAAAAATATTTTTTCATTTAAGATGTGCTGGTTTGCTTGGCACACACATGCTTGAGACAGACTTTTTGGGAAAGAGAAGTTTTCAAACAGCACTGGACTTGTGCCAAGAGGAAATGAGTAAGCTCCTACCTAGAAATATGCAGAAGAATCTACGCAAATGCTTTAACACGAAAATATGGATGTCTGGAGTCTGTAAAAATGATCTGACCCAGGATATGCAACTCAACAATATTCTTTTGGACTCCTTTTTGATTCATTTAGAAATGTAAGGCAGTATGTTCTCTCAGTGAAGAGTATTTTGTGAATGCTATCTCTTATGTAAACAACTCTTCCATACTGTAGTGCTTACTTCCCCTGGACTTGCTGTCCTTCAGGCTCTAACACATTTCTGTGCAGTGCATTGTATTCACAGTACACATAAAATTAGCTGTACACTGAAATAAGTGCCTGGCAGGATTGGTGTTAGCGAGAAGAGGGTGCTGGCGACCTTGGCCGGCTGTGGCAGGGAAGTGGCTGGGGTACTGAACTGCCCTGATGAGGTGTCCAGAAGTGGCCAGGTACCATCCAAACGTAGAGTCCAAAGCAGTGGCACTGTTGCACGTCATCTGGAAACCAAAGGTATCTGCATGGGGTTAACGCTGCATGTCAGTGTGCGAATTACAAACCCTGTGTACACAGATAACTGTGTGGACCCCTAGCCTGACCCATGAAGCAAAAATCTGTGCTTTATAAAAATAGTTGACATTCCTCCTTGGAGAGTCTGGATTTTTGTTGTTGGTGGTGCTGGTGGTTTTTTTTGTTGTTGTTTTGTTTGTTTGTTTTTGGAAGATTGGATTACAGTCAGCCAGGTTGTCCGGTGCTTCTGCTGTACTCTGGCTCTGGTGCACGCTTCCCGAGGAGGTCTGGCACTACTGGCCTAAGCCAACTCCATCCTGTGAGCACTGGTTCGGTATGTGCTTGCATTGCCGCGCCTGCCTTTCCTGTAAGGTGACAGTACTCACTCTTCAGGAAGCGTTACCACACAGCACTATCTGAGAAATTAGTTTCAGACCTTTATTCCTATTTCCTATTTTAATACGAAATAAATGTTATGTCTGGATAGAAGAGACCAATGAGGAGGAAATAAAGCTGAAAAAAAACCTGTATAGCTGAAATGAGATGAGATGTAAAGTTGCAAGTCTGGCTTTGTGAGGCTACTCTAAGAGTTCTGGTGAGCTTGTACACTGTCCTTATTAAAACTGTTTGTGAAAATGTAGTGTGATGTGCATTAATGTTTTAGCATAGCTGGTAAAGTACCTAGCTAAGAAAAGCATGTTTGCATGCATGTCTGACGCTGTGTGACTTACCTGCCTGCTACAAAGTACACAAATAACATGAGTTTAAGAGGTGGTGCTGTGATGTGAGAAGCATATACAGGTGACTGACTTTAGAGGTGCTGAATCTACATCTAGGTAAGGAATGTGAGATCATGAATCCATTGTGTCTAAATTTCCAAACTGTTGTCATGGTTTTATTCTAGCCAACAGAATCTTCATATCATGAAGTTCTTTTCCTACATTTTATTATATTAAATAGATGGAGAATTATTTAAAAATCTATGTGCAAACTCTGGGAAATAATGTTTATTTTCGAAAGGTAGATTTTAACTTTTTTCCTCAAATATATGCCCAGTGGTAGGTCAGAGGTGACACATTATCAGTAATACATTATAGAACAATGAGTTTAAAGAAAAAGTAAGCCTGCTGTATTTTCCAGATGTTGTCATTAGAGCTGCTGCAGTGCTTTAAAAGAGACAGTGGCAGGAGGTTATCTGTAAACATGAGTACAGAATGGATCTCTTTAAAATGCCAGGTCTTTGTACAGGTGTGACTCTGACTCATATGTCCTTACACAGCTTGTCAACAATAGGGTGAATGAGAGGAGAATCAGGCCCTAAAACTGCTGCTGACAAAGTGTGAATCAATGAAAGGAATAATCTGGTTAGATGAAAAGGAAAGGTCTCTTTATACGGAATTACTCCAAAATGTAATTCATAGAGCAGTGTACACTACCGAAATGCGATTAAAAAAAAAAAAAGAAAAAAGAAAAAGGGTAAAAAAAAAGGAAATCAAAAAGAACTGTTCAAAGGGTTCTTTTGTATCATGGACTCATGCTTTTAGGAGTAGTTCCCAGCTCACAGATGTACAGGGAGGGGGAGGGACAGGAAAGAGAAGACATTTCCTCACACAGTAGAGCAGCTCCAGGGTTGCTGTAGCAGTGTGAGGTTCCTGAGGTCCTGAGGCACCCAGCCTGCAGCGGGTGAGAGGAAAGAAGTGAAGAACAGAAAAGCAGACTCTATCACCAAGGTCCAGCTCGTCCCCATTCATGATGTATTTTATTAATCTTACTGTCTTAAAAAAAAAAAAAAAGTGATCCTTGCTAAATGTCAATCTTACAGCTGTCAGCCTCAGTTTTGGAACTCTTTGTTATAATAGGACTGTGGCTTTATGCAGGGCTATGCAGGTCGTAGGGACTGACCCTGTTTTTGTTTGGACTATCCCAAGACTGAGTTCACGTTCCGCCAAGTGCAATGGGTTAAGTTTGTGTATTCACATGTGAACATAAATATTGCAAAATAAGCTTATTAGCGTGACTACTGTGTGCAACAAGGGAGACCCTGTTCCTTTAGTGCGCAGTGACCCTGTTTTCTTTGTTAAGTGAGAATGGCTAGTTAAGATTGGCTTTCCCAGAATTTGTGGAAGTCATAGGTTGCTAGATTCATAGGATAATTCAGGTTGAAAGGGACCTCAGGAGGTCATCTAGTCTAATCTCTTGCTCAAAGTGGGATCCGCTGTAAGGTCAGACCAGATTACTTGGGGCTTTACCCAGCCTGGTTTTAAAACCCCCGAAGTTGGAGACTCTCTGGGCAGCCTGTTCCATTGCTTGTCTGTTCTCGTGGTGAAACAGTTATTTCTCCTGTCTAGTCTAAGTCTTTCTTGTTTCTGGTAATAATTCTTGTTTCTTATCCTCCCAAGATGCACCACTGTGAAGTGCCTGGCTCGGTGTTCTTGGTGGGCTCTTTGTAGGTACTGGGAGGCTGCTACCAGGTCCTCTCAAAGTCTTCATGTTCAACAAGCCCAGTTTGCTCCGCCTTTCCCTCACAGGCCAAGTGCTCTGGTCCCCTGACCATCTTGGTGGCACTACGTCAGACTCGCTCGAGTTTACTGATGTCTGCTGTGAGCTGGGAGCCCAAACCTGGGTGCAATTTTTTAAAGATGGTCTCATGAGTGCTCAGTACTCAGGGGGATAATCACTTACCACCATCTCTGGCTATGCTCCTGTTAATACAGCCCGGGATTTGTTGGCCTTTTTGCTGCCATGGCACGTTGCTGGCTCGTGCTCATCAGCATTTAAGACTTTATTTATAGTTTCTTTGACATGATGCTGTTCCAACATATAAATTTACAAATATCAATTTACATTCCTTTCACATTGTCTTTTTGCCAGGTTCATAGACAGATGTCTTTTGGAAAGCCAGGAATTTGACAGTATAATTATGATTTTTTTTTTTTGGCTGGAGGAAACCATGAAATCTTTAAGTCTGTATCACTTAAAATGATACCTGCACAGTCTGACAGCTCTTCTTGTGCCTTTATTACTGAGACACAATTTAAAGTAGCAGTAGGAAATTCCATCTCAAATGTACATTTCAAGGCCAGAAGTCACAATTGTCATCATTTTGCTTGAATTTCACTCAGCACCACTTAGTTTGTTTAGTAGCTTGTGGCTGAACCAGAGCATTTATTTTAGAAATAACTTTTGTTTAAATCCTTGTCATTGCTTTTAAAACTGACAGTGAAGGTTCTCAACAGCTTTGGGAAGTGATAAGCAATCAGCCTATAGACTAGACTGGACTGAAACCGTAAAATATGATAGATAAGGAATTTTTTTAAATTGACTTAAACCTGAAAATGCTGATTGCCTTCAGCAGAACTTGCAGATGCCTTCATTCTAGTTGTGATCTTCAGTCACTCATTCCCCTCTGCAGTTACTCTGAGTGTTATTGGCTGTCTGTAGAAAAACAGATTTATATTGGTGGTTTTTTTTTCTGGCAGGCTGTCAGAAATACATTGCAAACTTTTTTTTTTCTTTTGGTTTCTATTTCCAAGAATATGTATATGGGTAAGCCATTTGTTCTTCAGAGACCTGTTGCCTAAAGAAAGCAGCGCCATCTGGCTTTTTGTTTCTTCTATTGACTGAACGTTTGATGCAATATATCAAAAAATTTCCGGTATAGCCTGCTTACTAGCACTGTTTTCACTTCATTAGGTGCTTATGGTTGCAATTAGTTCCTGCTGTTGGCTTTTCTTGTTTTATTTGCTGACTGACTTTTATATTCTTCTTAAATCTTGATGGTTGCACTAGGTATGAATAATCTTCCCTGACTTAGAATGTAATAATCAGGGAATTAAACCAGAAGTCATTAACAGATCATAAAATAAAGAAAAAAAACCTATCAAGAGTATCATCATGTCAGTTACATAGCCCACAGATATAAAAACATATTTATGTTTACAGGGAATTTATTGTAATTCATTCATATCTGCTTTTCCTGTAAGCTTTGTGAGGCCCATAGGGAATGTGACTTTAGGGTGACTGCCCCTGTTAAGATGCATATTTTAATTTTAAAGCCTGAGTCACCTGCGACTCTTGAAAACTTTGTCTGCTATGTCAGTTTCTGCCATCTGCTCAACTACACTGCAAGCATCTCTGCTTAATGCTTGTGTTACTCCTATGAAGAAGTTGAGCATCAGTCCAGTGTTACAAACTGAAATACTGAGATGTGGAGGGATTGAACCAGAACTGATAAATAATGTTTTAAGGGGGGCACAGATAGATGGGATTTGGATCCAAAAATGTGAATTTTAAAACCCCTGTCTAGTTGGAGATTAAAATCTATAGTTGTGCTTCTACCTAAAGTCAAGAACTGCTCATGCTGTGCAGCTCGATGTGGAAGCCTGGCTGAAATCTAAGGGCTGGTTAATTCACCTCCCTGAGGGCTCTGGGGCTGGATCTCTGTTCACCGTGTACCCCACTGCATGTGCAACTTGCACCAACAAGACTGGGGTCCTTGTACAGTGCAGTGGTAAGATGCTACTTTACTTCAAAACGTGATCCTCAGAGGAGGTAAGGTGGTAGTTCTAGAGCTACATTTGGAGTTATTTGTAAAACTGGGAGAAACAAGGTCTCAGCCCAGCATGGAGCTGTTCAGTGGGTGCTTTGGCAAGCACAGGGAGAGCCAACCCCAAATCACATTTTCCCTGATCCAGCAAATTCTTCCAGGATTGGTAGCACGGCTTTAGCGCGAGGTGCTGAGCACCCCAACTAGCATACTGTGAAACCCATTGTTGCAGTCTTTGGGGCACAGGTTTGAACCTCTCTTGTCGGGAGAGGAACTGAACACAGCTAAGAACGCTAACAACTACACTGCTGCAGTGTGGGAGAGGAACACCGTTGCTTCTTTATTTTAGAATAAAGCATTTCACTCATCTCTGTGAAAGAAAAGAGTCACTCTGGTGTCTAGGTTATGGATCCTAAATAAAATTGAGTGACTTCGTACACCATCTAAGAGCAGAAGGTGGAAATGTGGCTAGTTCAAAACATTAGAAAGTGGGTCCCAAAAGGAAGCCTAGCATGCTGGCTACTTTGGTTCTCATTTTGATAAAAGAGCTGGGTACCAAACACAGAATCCCCGGATTTTCATTGGGATCAGGTGCTTCAGGATGAAGTATTTCAGTATGTAAGTTCTGTGGTGCGTCTGGTTTCTAAGGGACCTTCAAGTGACTATAAACACAGGCTACATCCATTCTTGGAACAGAATCCAGGTGTCTTTGTTTGCAGTCCCATGCCAGTCTCCGTGGTCCCTGGAAAAGCTGCTTTAAAGACATTGATGCAAGCAGGATTTAATCCTTTGGGCTAGAACTGTCTCTGCTGTAGGACTGTATGTGAATCCCTTCTGTGGTGCAGCTGGTTGCCAGGACGTTTAACTGTGAAGCCCTAAATCTACCAGTCAGCGTGATGGATTGTAAAAGGGTTACAATAAAAGGGGAAGTCATTAGTCCCTTCTGAGGATTTCCTTCTTGAGTACCACCAAATCATTTTTCTGGCTTCCTAAGTAGGCAGAAGGGGTGAAATATGAATTTATCTTTCTCTCTGGCATTCCTTTTCTGCAGGATTGATACACAAACAAGAGGTAATCGATGACTGAGAGACAGGAAGCATTCTAATGCTGGGGCCAAGGCAACTGTGGTTTGGATATTGCTGCATGCTGCACTTCTAGGGACTTGGTTTTTATTTCAGAAGAGAAACTCTAATGGTAGTGTATAAGAATAATGGATACTTATGTTAACACGCTGGGCAGTCTCAGAACCTTTTTAAAGGCATGTCTACTAGAGACTCAAAGTATAGAACAGTAATTTAGAAAAGGGTTAAAAAGACAAGTTTGGCCAAGTAGGGGTTTCTGGATGAATGGAAAAATAACCATGTTCACATTTTTGGAAAATAAAACCTACAGTCTCAGCCTAGCTTAGAAACACTGCGTTGTTTCGTATCTGTAGCCTGTAAAGATGAATCAGGAGCGTGAGAAGGAAATCTGTATTCTGGACTCCTTAATCTGCCTATACTGTATACTAGTCACAGTGTTCTACAGCCCTAGTTTATAGTATGGTCTAAATATTTAAATTGTTGTCAGCAATTATGGTTAATCACTTTCTTGGTGAGTGACATTGCAAGTTTGCTCAGCAAATGCTTCTGCAATGGTGCTGGCTGTATGGGAAGTGAAACATTTATTAGTCTGAATATGTAGCTTCTTAAACAGCTGCTATCAGGATAAATACAAAATGTGAAAAATAAAACAGTTTTGAAGTACTTAATTGCTGCTGCTCTGTCAACTACCTACCTAAAACATCACATTACACCAAAACCTAGCAAACCTAGCACAAGGATGAAATACAAGCGCTTAAAACTGGTGCTATTTTCCAAACCAATCAGCTCGAGTTATTGTATGAAAACTAAGGATTAAAATTTACGTCCATTTGAGGGATGCCAATTTTTGACTATATGTATGTTCCACATAATTCCTGCCTTAATGCATAAAAAAGACCAGAATTCAAACCCCAGAAAGATTTGGCTTTGAGACCTTTGTGTCGGGTCTTTTTGCAGTATCAAAGTCTGCACAATTCAGACACCAAGATGGACATTAAAATCCTAATTAAAAAAAAAAAAACATCATTTTTAACTGTTCTTACCTGTTTTTCAGACTAGACTTATATTCAAGTACATCTTTGTTTTCGTGGAAGCTTAAAAGGGGCTATACAATTTGGTAAAATGTAAGGGAGGTGTGTATGAGTTACACTGTGAAGAGATGGAAGAACAACAAGGTCATTAGCAACATGAGCTATTTATGTCCATTTTCACTGAGAGAGGTGGGACCAGTGTGCTCTCAAAGTGGCTTTCCAGGAATTGATCATTCTTTGGTAACCTTAGGGCAAGACTGGAGATGAATTCACAATTTTAATCCTTCAAACACTCTCCACACCCTGCTGCCAGATGATATTTATCCAAGTCATAAAGAAAACAATGCAAAATAGAAATTGCCACTAATACTTGTGATGAATTATTGGAAACCAGCTTTGAGGATTTTATTAGCAGTATTGAAAATGCTCCATTTCATTAAAGGAAATTTAATCCAGTAATTATATACAAAGCTCATCTTTTGGTTTATCTGACCATCTATCCCACAATATTTTTCTCTATTTTGTATCTTTTTTTATTTTTTTTTATTTTTTTTGGTAAATCTGTCATAAGCAGAAAGGAAAGGGAATCTTTGGTCAGTGGTCTGAGTAAGTTTGTCATGATGCTGTTGGGGATAGAAAGCGCATATTTAAATTGCCATGTAATATAATACCAGTAACAATCCCAAGAAATGATTTCTTTTGTTTTTAAGTGGTGTACCTCACTGTAGATGGTATTACTTTCCATTCAGGAAATTAATTGAAATTATAATTAAGGACAGTTACACAAGACTTGAAAAATATACCCCAATGGAGCCAAAACAACATAACTGAACCAACAGTATGTTGCAGTTCCTCGACCTGTTTTGACTCTTTGAAAGGATTTGACATTGATAAAGGTGATTGATTTAACTTGCACTTTTCACAGAGCTTTTAACAAAGATCTTTCTTAAAGCTCTCGAGTAATTGGAGGAAGGAGCAGAGTTGTGTTGCGAGTTAAACCCTGTTTAAGTAGCTGGAAACAAAGGAAGTCATAAAACTGTTTCTGTAAGTAATACTGTGTCAGTGTTGAGGTCCAGGATAGGTGCAGTTTCAGGGAGGGTGTGGGGGAAGCTGCTGCCTCGCTGCCAGCAGAGAGATGTCCTCATCGCTCTGGCCAGGAGCAACCGCCAGCGCAGAGCAGAGCTGGCAGCCACAGCCCTGCTCTGGGACAAGGGGTGCAGCGGGGTGTATAAGGCTTTCCCTGCTGCAGGGCCTTTTGTGCCGTCGCTTCAGGTGGACTGCGGATAACAAGTACAATACACTGCTTGTATGCAAGGGCCATCTGATACCTTGATAGTCCTGTCCCTGCTGGTATCTGCACTGAAACAAGAAAGCCACTTTCAGTGTTCCCAGTGTACGTTAAAAGCCAGAAATCAAGAGAATGTTGAAACCTGCCTTCAGAAATTACTCAAAGGGTACAAAAGGCTTCTTAATAAAGATAAATCAGGACTGTAAACAGTACATTTGAGGATACTTTGGGTTAGTCTCTCAAAATACGAGTATAGCGTACAGTTGTAGGCTTTTGAACAGGCTTTCCCATTATGCAGCTGTAGAGCCAGCAACCGAATTCAAAAAAGAGTAAGATTAAAAAAGTATTCTATCTTTCTATGTATATGTTCAGGTTTAGAAGTGGTCGTCTTTGCTTTAGAGGTTTAATAGTATCTAGAGCCATTCTGTTCAAATAAAAATCAGTATAAAATTGCAGTGGAAAGCAGCTGCACATTAGTGAAAAGACCAACAGCCAGGCTAGGGAAGTTCTGTGTATGTGCAGACATGCCTAACTTTGGTAACAGTGTTATGCTTTGTGTTATATACCACTTTGCTATAGTTTCATGGTGCCAGTGATTTAAGAAGCAACCAGGCACACGACTGCGTGTTATCCCACTAATACATATACTGAGACTTACCAAGGAGAGAGACATAAACCATCTCACCCACCCAATATTTATATCCTAGCTAGGTAATACTCTAATACAGAAAATAGCTGTGTGTTCTGGCTGCCAGACAATATCCCTGGACCTGCTAATGCAATCCCAGTGAAGCGGAGCAATCATTCCAATGCATCTTTAAAGACTTCTGATTTTTTAAAGTGAAATAACTGATGGGGATGGAGCTGCTGCCGATGTGATTTCCAAGTAGTAGATGTATGGGTGAGCATCTTATGCTTAAGGCTTATGCTTAGGCTTATATTGCCTACGTATTGTGCATCTTTTATGATATGGGGAAGAGCACTTGTATTTTCGTGAGCTGATCCAGATCTTGCTGAATTTGAAGGAAATCCTGCAGTCAGCTTTTGCTGAGTGCATTCAACATGAACCAAGACTGCAGTAAAAGATATAAAATGATGTTTGTTTGTTTTAAAGACTTTTGTTAGCTGCTGCATAATTTGCCTGGTTTATGTCCTTTGCCAGACCCTTTAATAGCTTTGCCTGTTCTAGGTTTTCTGGGTCTCACTGTTTTAGTTTATATAGAGTCAGTAGCAGTGGGTTTCTCTTCTTAGCTAGTCGTCCTTTGTAGAAATAAAAATACAGTAGGAGGAAGGAGAACCAGGCTGTTTTCAGAACCAGAAGAAAAATATGCTGCCTGTGTCATACATCCCATCTACCTTCACAGTCTGATTCGAAAAAAAGTATTTAATGTCAGTATTGATCTGTTTTTTTTTTTTTTTNGGTATATAAGTAGAGTATCTGCCTTGATGTCTGCATCTCCCTCCTTGCCACTCACTCTTTTTCTGCTCTGTCTTCCTGTGATCTCTTTTCTATCCCCAGTGTTTTAAGTACTCTTTAATCCTCTGGAGCATATTCAAGAGTTTCTTTATGTGTGCCGAGTGAACAATACCTTTTTGTAGGCTCTGTGCTAATGTTTCCATCACAGCTCTTTGAGCACATGTGGTAGCTCGCCACGGAGGGCAGAATTCTTTATTCTTTACAAAGTGCTTACTGTTTTAAGATTAGAGAGCTGCAGATTAACATGAAAGTAGCAAATCTATGCTTGCATGATATACAGTGACTGTGACATAGCCCCGCATGAGGGCTTGGTTATTTTTGTCCCATCTGTATTCCAGAGTAAGGATTTTATAACTTTGTGGCATAACGTCATCAGTGATGACTTTTTTGTATCAACAGTCCTGTGAAAAAAGATTCATTGTATTGAAATAGAGTATAAAGATGCTTACTGTGGGGAAAGCTCAAATGCTGCAGCCAACATGTGTATCGTATTCTCTCTGCAGTTTTTAATATAAGCTAATTTTAATATTCAGATGAAAAATGGAAGTGCATAAGCACAACCTGAAGTAATATTACAGCACTCTGCAATCTTCCTTATTTATTTACAGTATTTATCATGTAAACAACTCTGTTGTCATAATTTCCTATGCTAGTGTTGGTACAAATTAAATTTTAATTACCCATGTATATCTTGAAATAGGAATGCACTATGGAAGACATGCATACTGTGGGCGGCGGGTGAAAAATGAATACTCCATCTTTGGTTCTGAAACAATGATTGTAGTCTATGGTTGGATCTGTACTGACATGGATATATTCACCCACTTAGTCACCAGAATGCATTAAGATCATAATGGCCACTTCTGTTAACTGTTTGTGTTTTTTGTCTAACAGAATGTGATTAGTATCGGTTTGTGGAGATAGTGCTTCAATGTGGAAATGTGCAGTCCTAGCAACGTCCCGAGGGTCGCATGGGCAACTCTGGATGTGGTGGAGTTTGTGGAAATGCAGCTAGGCAAACATCTACAGAGCCAAAGGTCTTGGTGTGTGCTTTCCTCTGCAGGTTCTTTCCTTCCCCCTTTGATGGGGGAAACCCCGCAGGTTCCAGCCCCAGCTGCACAAGTGACAGCCAGTACTAGTGGTGGGGCTCTTTCTGCTGGCACTTTGGCTGGAAGAGTAAAGACCTCCCCTTGCAGGGCTTTTCAAAACCTGTCTGCTGAAGGGCCAGGTTTGTGACCGGTGATGTATTCTCTGTGTTCAGACTGGAGCTGTAGGAAGTGTTAGTGTGAGGGCATGGTGGGTTGCTGGGAATCCTACCCCTGGGGAATGAATACCGTCCACCTCAGGTATTCTCATCTGTCATACAAAAATGTAAAGCCTTTGATTCAGACAAAGGTTAGGTGTGTTACTCATCATGCTAGAACTGGAGTTTGAATTAAGCTTGGCAAAAACCCTAATGCTCGTGTGAGCACTTCTCATCTCTGGGTGAGTACAAGCTAGGTCCAGGGAACAAGACCCTGCAAGTCCTTGGAAAAGATGAGGAAATATCTCTTGGGGCAGATTCAGGTTGTCGATTAAAATTTAATGATAGCCTTTGGCAATATGAGAACAAGGGTTGGATCTAAAGCTTTTGTTCAGTCTTAAAAATAAATTAAAGCCATGAGGTGCGTTGGTCATCATTTAAAAGACAACTTTTGCCAGTAAACGTAGTCCCGTCATATATTAGGTTATAGATTTCTGAATACAACTGTACAATGACAGAAAATTAAGAATTGGCTTCCACTGCAAGTTTCGTATGGTAAATATGTGCAGTGGTTGAATAAACACAAACAAGAGGGTTGAACATAATCAGAAGTAGCTGATTACTTACCTGTGCTGGTTATTGTTCTGCACAGGGGGTGGTTGTTGTTGTTGGTGGTGAGGTGGGAGAGTGATGGTGCAGGGTTCTGTCTGGACCTCAGGAAGAAAGGCCTGACAACGAATAGCTTAATAAGGTAACTGTTTTAATAAGACAAAATAAGAAGAGGAGTATAGGATGCAAATAAATCTTACGTCCATTTAGATACTGGGCACCCTGCATTCACGCAGCATTGGGTGGACCTCGTATGGATTTTCCCCCAGCACACTGTGCAGAGCAGAGCAGACCCTGTGGAGAGCAGCTCTCCCTCTTGGTCATTCTAGCCAATATATGATTTCCTTACAAGAAAAGAGCTCTGTTCCTGAAGGATGTTCTCACGAGAACTGCTTGTTGCACTTCCAGGTAAAGGCGAGGCCGGGCGGGTGGTGTAATTGGCAGCGAGTGGGAGCAGCCTGCAGGCCCCTCCGTTACAAAGAGCTGGCTGAGTTTGTCCTGCGCCCAAGGAATCTGTGCAGCACAGCACTGGCCAGCACCCACTCAGGTTGAACTGCTGCGTGCATCACTAACTCCTAAACATGCAACGGTCCCTCAGTAAGGATCAATACATTTCACCCCTTGATCTACTTACAGTTTACCTTTTCCAAGGTTATTATAAGTTACAGATTACCTTAATTGCATATGGGCTTCTCAAGCCCAAAGTACAAGGCCCAGTAGAGCAGACACTGCCTGTTCAAGATCATTGACTCCTCCAGTACAGTGTCTTCCACAAGGCTCCAGTACAGTTACAGTATGACACTACAAGTGAAAAATGCATCTTACCATTTTTTGCTTAACATTAGCTGCATAGAGCTCCATAGCCTGCCTGCCTTACTCATCATTTCAGGCAGAACAAGCATACAGAAATCTTGAAATAGGACTGCTCCCCATTCACTCCCCACCTCGTCCCCCCAGACAAAAACAACAGCAACAGAAAACCAACAAAATGTAAAGATGTGCTATGGCTTGGTAATAAGAGTGCCACTCCTGAGAGTATCCAGCACCAGCAGGCTTGTTGCTAGGCAAAAGCACAAAGGACTGCTGTAGTAATGCTCCAAAGAGGAGCCTGTAGATTGAATTTTAAGAAAGCAGTTGAATTTCAGTAGAGACATTTACATATTTTGTTTGTAGAGCTGGTGTTTGATATTAATTTAAAAAGAAATCTATCGTTTGCCTTGCCTGACTATGGTATTTTAACTATTGCATGGCATTAAATTTTTTCCCCTCTGCTATTAACATAAAGTCAGGTTTCCAGTTTCTCTGAATTTTAGGAAGATGATTGCTTTGAATACAATGGTTTTTCATAGCGCGTAATGTTCATCATCTTACATAGTTAAACATGTGTTATTAAAATGCAATAACAGTAACATCACAGAGTTACAATTACATTATAAAAACATTATCTGCATGGAATAATGGTACTTGAGGGACACGGTGAAGTGTACAGGTTTTTGCATCTTGAGGTTCTTTTACCACCACAATGATGTCCTTCTAGGAATGTCATGAGACTTCAGCAGTGCTTTTAAAATGACACATAATAATAAAAAATATTGAAAGGTAACTCCTGCTTAAACTTTAGTGACTTAATTTAAGCAATTTGACCACCTTTTCTGAGTTATTGCTGGTAGCTGGAACATCTTAACTGTTGAGGGAGTTAACCAGTACATATATCTATGTATGTGCATATACCCTGTATGTGCATCCATATACAGACAACATATATGTGTCTGTGGGTGTCCATGTAAGTCCACCTGGAATACAGCCCTGTTACGTGACTGGATATCACCGGGTTTCTTTGTTCCGCTTTTCTCAGAGAGAGAGAGAGAGACGTGGTAAAATCCTAAAGCTGGCCTTACCTGTTGACCTTACTGTAGCTAGAATTTCAAACCAGGGATTTAGCCCCCAGGCCAAGGGAAATATAAAAAACAAAAAACAAAACAAAACAAAACAACAACAAAAAACCCCTAACATTTGAAGTTTAAGTAGGAGTATATTTTTTTAAGATTTTGAGTGTGTGTGTGTGTGTGTGAGTGTGTGTGTGTGCAATGTCCTCGCTGAGTTGTAAGTAATTGAAGTAAGAGGAGGATAAAACTTTGGTACCCTTTGTGGCAAATTTGTCTCCTTTTTATAGAAGATCTGAAATGTAGATGATGTGCTGGCACATGCTGAATGTTCTACAGACACCAAGCAGTGTCTTACTTCCTTGGTAATGGCTGGTCTATTACTTGCTGTAGTACATCTTGATGTCCCATATAAACAGGCAGAAAGAAAGGCATTTCATTTACATAGAGAATTAACAGCAGTAATTAGGAAATCAATGTATAAACTTCTTTACGTGAAAAAAAAAAAGTAATTGAAGACAAAATTAACTTCACACAATAGCATGAGTCAGCTATCTCTAGGCAGTTCCATAAAGATGGCTTCAGCATTTATATCACTTACCTCTGTGATGTCTCAAACAGTTCTGGCGTGCAGCTAAGGAGGGAATAGATTATTCTGGAAAAAAAAATAAAAAAGTTATTTGAAGTAATGCAAATGCTAATATCATTGCTTATTTACAAAAAAAAATAAAAATGGTCATCTAGTCATCTGTGTTTGTGTAGAGCTAGCTCAAAACTGATGTCAGCTGCTAGGCAAAACTGGGCCACAGGGAAGCTTCTGACAAAAGGACTTATGAGTGAGTCTGTGCCTTGGAATGGCCTGGGGACTGGTTATGCTGGGGTTGCTGCTACTTTTTCCTGCTTTACATGCCTTCCTTGAGGGTGACTAAAGACTTGATTAGTGTCTCATGCTGCGGTAGCAAGGAGGCTTTTTCCACAACTCTGCCTTTGCAGCTGATTCCTCTCCACATCCATTTCCTTCACCCACCAGGCTATCCTTAGGTGTGGGCAAAGTAGCCAGGCTTCAAGGGAGTGCCGTCCCCGTTTGTAGTATGGTGCCTGAGGTAACTACCTTCACTTACAGCTGGGGCTGCTCCGGTCTGCGTGTACTTACACGCAAAGTGGTATATTTATGTGTATGGGGTCTCTTACCTTCACATACTTATGCAAGCATTGTCTGCAGCCATTGGTGTGATGGAGCATTACTGCAAGGCTTGTAGGATAACTCCCAGGCCATGGTGCAAGTTTGCAACAGATTGCATCAGACAGCATTGCATATCAATATAACCCCCAGCAGATGCCATCAGCAGAGAAGCAAGCAGTCTGGCAGCAACTGAGTAAGCAAGAAGTGAAAGGTGTATAGCAGGCCAATTCTGAGGGCTGGAAAAATACGCCGAATGTAATATGTGTTTCTCTCTTCTGCAATTTGTACAGAAAAGGAGAGAAAAAATGGTGGCCAAAGTTTCCAGAGAAGCAAGAGCAGATGAGAAAAGACCAGTTGCTGCCATTCAATGCAGTGTCAGTGGTACTGCTTTGTAGGAAACCCTGCATAAGACTTGAACAAACTGGGTGCACGTGAATGCCCCAAATCTTTTAACTGCTTTGCAATGTACGCTATTCAAAGTCGCTGCTGCACCAAGTAGTTGTAAGGCATAACGCCTTACTTTTTGTTATGAGCAGTGTCTTTCACAAGAACAACTTCTTGCTCCTTGTTGCGTGAGGTGTTTTTAGGCTTGTCGTGTTTCCCCTTGCCTGTGGCTTTGAGCTGTGATGCAGGACATGCTGCACAAGGCAGGAGCGCTGCAGTGGGGTTTCGCTCAATAGCTGGTAGGGCATAAATTAGTTGTGCAGAAGTGTTGATGCAGGTAGTTTTTTCAGGCATCTGTTTACTTTAGCCTCAAGGTTTTTGACCTTGACTTCCACCTTCCAACAGATAGTATCATTTTCTGTTCATTCTTTCCCATTGTTAGGAGCTGGGCAAAAATTCTGAGTCATGCTGCTGTTCTGTGTGTGTACTATTTCTTGCATGTCTGAAATAATATTATTCCTTGCAATCTTCCTAAAATCTAACTGAGATCTCATGCTAAAGCCACTCCTGTTGTTGAAAATATGACGTACTATGACGTACTGAGCTTACAGTGATCTCATCTAGGTACAGACAAATGTACTGTGGTTAAAAACGGCCTCTTAAAATTCGCTTTTGTGGAAAGCACCTCAGCTGACTGCTGTCTAAGATGAACAGCACGCCCAGTGTTGCTGGGCTACGAGGCTGTTCACAGGCGGCCCAGCTTGATGTATTGCTTGCACCACTTACATGCAAGCCATGTGTCCAGCATGCTCACCTGTCTCACCATCCTCTGGGCTTGCAGGTGCGTTTTGTCAGGGCTCTGCGCGCTCTGCAGATGTAGCAGCAGGTTCACAGCCAGTGTAAGTCAGCACATTCTGCTATGCTGCTTGAGGACTTGGTCCTTTATTTGTATTTCTGGATTTAGGAATTAGAAGTATTTGAGGAGGCCAGCCCCAGACTGTTTGGGGTTCTTGTTTTTCTTACAGTTATTATCGGCTGAACAGCTGAACGTATACAAGTTTAAAGTATTTTTTTCTTCTCCAGTGACTCACACTTTGTGAAACATGGTCTGTAATTATATTCTCCCTTGGTTTTCACAGTATCTAAGCATTCCTGTTACATTTGTTGAATGCTTGTACTATTTCTTCCGCCTCTTTTTTAATTTTATTTTAAGCCTATGACTAAGGGAAACAATTTAAAAACTCATTACAGTGTTGTCCTTGATGATGTGTTCATCAGAGAACGGCTCATAATGCTCTCCTAGGACCGAAATTATTGGGTATCTTCAAAGCTCAGCTGACAGAAACTAACCAAGCGAGGGAATTAGCCTGATCTATGAGATAGAACAAATTCCTTTCTGCATTTGCCAAAACATAATAGAAAGGACCATTGTTAGTGTGAGGGAATCATCACCTGCTAAGGCCCTGGCCATTGGCCTGCATTGTGAAACGTGGATTATCCACCACTGGAGGTCTTTTAAGAACAGGCTGGAACAACGTGTAACTTGGCAGGAGCATTACATGCCTTGATGAGCCTGCTTCAGAGCACCGGGCTGGATAGATGACCCCCCTTAAAGTGCTTTTTTTCCCCTACTACTCCAATATAGTTGTCCTTTTTTCATACTTGACAGGCAATACAGATGTAAATGCCTGGGTAGCTAAGCAACATGTCTCCAACTAGGCCTAAAAGTTTGCCCCCAAAAGTCACTTTTTGCGTTTTTGTCTGAGAAAATACAGAACTTGAGGCTTGCTCAGACCCGGGAGGAAGGCTGCAGAACTGGCAAGGACTGTGCAGTTCCTATAGGAGTGTGGAGGAAAATAAAGAGCATGTGCTGTTACCGTGAAACCATACTCTTGAGGCCCCCAAGCCCCTGTTTCAAAGCTCAGGCTTGGACACCAGTTGAACAGGTTAGTCAGGAGGCCTTAGCTTGCAGAGAACACAAAGGGAACACAGGGGTGGCTAGCTAGGTTCCAGGTGGATGCTCTGGCATCCATTTCAATTTCATTTGAATCTGTGGTTTAAAAACTTTGAAAGAGTTGATCCAGATCGGGAAGATTAATCTGAATTCAGGTTTCTAGTAAAACCTGGTGCAATTCTTCAAATCTATTGCATGCCTTCACAATCTTTTGAGTTTACACTAAAAATTGAATGTATTTGTTTTAAAAATGAGGAGAAACTTGTGTTAAAATTTGTTCTGATTCAATTTAAAACCGTTTGGATTCTTAAAATGACATATCCAGCTAAAGTTGGATGGGGCCTTATTTTGCTTGGGAAATGCAACATCTGAAGTGGTTGATGTTGTGCTGTTCCTGTAGTGCCTCTGGCTTGAACGAACCCTACTAAGCTATGATGCGTCAGAAGTTATGATGCAAAAGCTTTCTCTTTTCCTTTTTCTGCTGTTAATCACAGTCCAAACAACCATAGCTGTCAAATCTCTCTTCATTTTTGCTTCTTGTTTTGTTTGGGAAGCAAGAATCCGTCAGCAGCAAAGTGATGTAATTGATACTAATACAAAGGAATGCTCGGCCATGAAGCTTCACTTGTGCTCTGCGTGCACAGCCTGTGGAGGGTCAGACATTTAGCATAAAAATAGAGCCCAGTCTCTAAAACATGAATTGCTGGTCAGGATATAACTGTCTAACAAAAGAATATCTAGAGCAGAACCAGGCATTGCCAGGCTCAGGGTGCATTAGCTTAGAGACAGTAAATATGGCTTTTTATTTGTTTCTTCTTCTGTAATTTTTTAGTGCAGATGACCAGTCTGTAATCCTTGCTCTGTAGCACACCTGAGAAGGACAGCTAGGACAGAGGGGTTCCCCTGCCACTTTGCCCTAATGTGTGAGATCTTCTCATCAAGTGGGCTGGCCTGATTCAGTCTTTGGCTACCTAGGGTGGGAGTGTAGCAAAATCACCACTCTCTTCTTCCCTTTCAAGGCAATTTAACCCCCAAAGGGCTTTTCTCTTAAGCAATTTGTAGTTGGTAACTGTACAAAAGGGGTTTTATCCAGAAGTGATTACATTCTTTGATTTCTTGAATCATTTGGAATACTCTGGAAATGTCACAGCATTCAGTGAAAACGGCTGACAGCCTTTATATCCTTAATGGGGTATCCCATTTTTGTTAAAAATGTATTCAGTGTGAAATAATGAAATGAAAATAGGCAGAATGTCTCTCTTTCTAGTTAAAATGTAAGAAAAAAAATCCTTGCATATTTTTTAATCAAGACTGCTTTGCTATCTTGTGCATACTAATACAGTCTTCTTTTAATAACAATAAAAAGGAGAGCATTCTTAAAATTCAGTTTATCAGCAGTCATTTGGTTAGTGGCACAATACTTGGCTTGATACAATTGGTTATGATTGTGACGGAAGAGATCTTTCAGTTTTTAGCCGAAGCCTGACAGAACTGGGCAGTCAGTGCCACTTGACTTTTCTTCCTCCATATTTGTATGAGGATATTTTTATCCTGTCATATTTTTGAATAACATTTTTCAGGTCTATCTCAAATTCTGTATCAGTAGTGCAGCTCCCAGAAAAGGCAACAGACTGGATTAACCACTGATGTCATTTCACACATATAGCAACCTCATTGAACTGGCACATATGGTATTCAGCTATTTTATAAATTGAATTTAGAAAATGTTGAAGGGAGTATCCTGGTAGAGGAAGCATAGCTAACAAATTCCCTCAAACAAGACTTACCTCACAGCTCAGATGTGATATATGATGGGGCTTGTTCTCTGATAATCTGGTCCATTAACTCTTGCCATTGGGTTGCCATGTGAAATAAAGGAAGAATCTCTTTTTTATTGCAGAAAAAAGGTATGAAGAATATTAATATGAGTTATGAATAGAGCCGCATACTATTATAAGCCACAATGGAAATATACAACAAAGTGGAGAACTACTGAAAGCAGAACAATGTTGCAAGCGGTGCCCTACGTACTTCAGTTATACTATTGACATCATAAAGTGTTTTTTGAGCAGAGTGAATCGTTCTCCAACTCTAGCAGAAGACAACAGCTGTCTGCAGTAGCACTCAGACTGTCTCTCTATTTGTTAAGGTACAACCTTTTTGCCAGCAGAAATAATGCCCCAGTGTAAAGCTTGACCAAAAGTTTTATTCCTCCACGTGTGTTTCCCTGCTGGATTTCCTTGTTTTTCTGTATCTGAAGCAGTTCTTTCCTGCTGTTATGTTCATTAACTTCACCTCCAGAAAGAGCAGCTGGAATGAGCCCATGTTCCCCTATAAAATGACAATACTTGACAGCAAGGTTGCAAGACCCTGCTGCATCTTCCTATAGCTGTTGGCTCATGGTTATTTTACACAATAGTGAAGAACAGCCAACCAGCTAGTGATCTAGGGTCAGTGCATGCTTTAAACAGGCCGCTTCCTATTCACTGGTGTAATAAATAGAGATCAGTGAAGAATAAACCCATTGCATGAGCGATGGAAGTCTGTATAGCATTTTCTTTCTATTGTTTCATGATAGGAAGCTTTGCAAATGATTTCAGAAGTGCAAAGATAATGATAGTGTTTGTTAATCATGCTCATTTTTATTATAGGTGTAAAGTTCTTGGATGTCTTGTAATATTATGTGCTTTAGCAAGGAAAATACCTCTGCTATGTTGCTGAAAGCTTGCTCTGTGCAACGTTTCCACCAGAAAAGATGCTTGAACCACCCAAGTGGAACAAGTGAAGAAAAAAAACCTCTAACAAAAAGTGTAGGTGCCTTTGCAGAGTTTAGGCTTGTAGCCTGAATCGTAGGACGTGTGCAGAAGGGAATCCTGTGTCCAGCCTGGGAGGGTCTGTCCCAGGGCAAGTGTGAGGTGATGTCTGCCTTCCTCTCCGCCCCAAAGAGACCAGTCCGCATTGCTGCCGTGTGGGGTAGCCCAGCCTGTGCGATACGTGGAGGGATGTGTGTCTTCTGCACCAGATTTACTTGTGAGGGCCATTCTTGGTAGGGCTTTCCTTACAGACCTGGGTCCCAGGAGGTTCTGTGACCGGAAGCCAATTCCTTTAGGTTGTTTGCCAGATGGCAGCTTTATGCAGGAGTTGGTCAGTCCCTGCATCTAAAACCGGCTATTCGTTTTAAAGTCACAGAAGTCAGCTGAGCTAGGGAAGATGAACTGCTAAACCTCTCTCAGAGCTAACATCTGAAATGTATGTAATAAGCCTTCCAGAGTCTAGTTTGTTACAACAGATGTCTGCTTCCAATTTTCTTCCAGTAAGTACATGCTTTTTAGAGTGCTCAATTAATTTCCATCACAGCACTCCATTGGCTTTTGGAAGTTAGATTACATCCACTTGGAGATAAATTTTAGGCTGCTGTATTTGTTTTAAGCAATTTTTGTAATGAAACTGCAAACTCATTTATGTTTTTTTTGTGTTGTAGTTAATGACAGCTAAATATTAGATATATGGAAAAAATCTGTTCAGACTCCAGGGGTGATAACTTAGCCAGAAGTCTCCCCAGAAAAAAGTGCCTGCACGGTGTGGAGCATGTCCTTGGCATTTAAGCAGCTTAAAGAAGGTGGCTTGTGCAATTATTGTTAAGTATTTCTGCTTCCATTGGGCGTCAAAACCAGACAGAACGCAGAACTTCCAAAAAGAATGGGAAGGAGTGAATTCATTTCTTGAATTTCAAAGTATATATTTTTTGTAGGAAATTTTAGTTGTTAATTTCTTCAGATCAATTTACCCATCTCCAACTGTCTTAAAATGCCTTCAGAAGAGTGGGAACATTCATTTTAGCAACAATAGTACGCTCCAAAGTTATAAAATCTATTAAGACCGGTTACTATTTATCCTTGTCTGGAATAGAAGAAATTATAGAAGCCATTAAAACAGAGAGGGCAAGGAAATAAAAGTGAATGTCTCACATCTTAAAGTTTTCAAGAAGAAATTTAATTTAAAATATAAGGATCCTACTTACAGATTTAGAAAGACAGAAAACCTAAATATTTCAGCTAAGCCTAACCAACCTGGGCACAATGTTGCTATAACTTAGGGTCCTTAAAAATATACCACAGTGGAAAAGAAACGAACTACCTATAAACATTGCCAGGATGAAATTAAAGGAAGCTGATCAGAATGTGGTGGTAGCCATCTCATAAAATGTTAGAACATGGATAACGATCTAGATAAATAATACTGCAAATCTGAGCATGTGATACTTGAAATCAACATCGCACCCTCACCTGAAGCACAACATTCAATTCTGTTGGCAAAAGGATTTTAGAAATAAAAGTCACTGAGACAAGTAGCTAAGAGATGAGTCAGAAAAATGATAGGCAGGGAGAATATGAATAAGAGGGGATGTAATAAATGTGCTCAGAGAAATAATGAGAAATCTTGCACTTCCGTGTACTTTTATTGCAAGAGCAAACATTTTAAATCAAAAGGCATAAAACCTGATGTATCGGGCAGTGTTTCACTGAGGAGCCACTTGTCTTGGGACACTGCCTATCTTCTGGATAAATGTACTGAGCACTAGGAAAGAGGGAGAAAGTCCTCTAAAAATTGTTTGCACTGACGTGAATGATTGTCATCCTCAGAAATTTATTTCTTAAATCTAGAGCAGACCCTGGGGAACTGCAAATATATGAAAGGTTTTCTAGGCACCATATGGTGGTTATGAAAGAATCTAACACAGGCCTAGTTTTGAGTCAGAAGAATGGAAACGAGGAGGGCTAAATCTTGGAAAGCAGTATGTTCATGATTATGAAACCAAATGTGGTAGACAGACTGAAGCCCTCTACACTTCAGCAACACTTGCTCTACATCTATTTATAATTCATTTTGCTGGAGGGGCATTATTCAAGTGAGAAAATACTCTTCCGCTCCAGCTTGGGAGTGAAGAAACTGTTGTGACAAAAGAAAAGCAAATAGAGCTATTTCAAGTGTCTGCAAGAGGCGCTGAACGCAGCTATATTGCACAAGATCGCCGCCGCTGCTGCTGTCTTGCTTCCCGTGCTGCGAGAGCGGCGTCTGTTACCTGGCGTCTCCCTGAACAGGCAGCTTTGCAAAGTTTGCGTTGTACTGTTCTTTGATGAAACAGAGCTTGATATCATGCAACTACCTACACAAATGCTGGTAAAGCATTTTAGAGGATGTTGTTTAAAGCAGAGTGGGTTCCTTTTGGACATCTGTGTTGCGCTGGAGGATTACTTTCTCCGTGCTCTCCTCCCATCCTGTGTTGGAGAGACGCTGCGATAATGTTTTGCTTGTACTGGCACAGTCGCTCTCCATGGCATTCCCGGCACCTCGTTTCCCTTTGTTGCTGTTCCAGCTCTAGGAGTCCCCCCAGTTGAGTGCTGTGGTGTTTGGGAAGGATCTGTTTTAACTGTCCACATCCCTCAGAGCAGGTCAGAACCTGCTGGGGCTTGTGTCTTATGATAACAATAGAAGTGCTGCAAAGCATCGGTTGTTTGTTCGTGACATTCCTCTGCTAAGCTCATGCCCGCTCCCCCGTTAGGCAAAACAGTGATATGAGGGAGCGAGAGCCGTAACCTCAGCTGCCTCTGCACAGCCGGGGGTGCCTGGAGAGCCCCTCGCACCCAGCAGCAGCCTGGCTCTGCCGAGGTTGCCAACGACCCTCTCGGGCATCTTGCAGCACAGGGGTTTCGTCCTGCTCTTCACAGGGACCAGAGCTTCCTCCTGAGTCCCGCCGGTGGGTCCGTGGGAGACCAGAGCCCACGCACCGGGCCCCCCGGGGCTCCGGGCACTCCCTGCGACGTCCTCCGCCTGCTTCCCACTTGCCAGCTGGTGCCTCGCAGCATGCCTACCTGTTGTCTTTGGGAAGGGCTCCTAAGGCGGAGGGCTGAGAGAAGCGAGAAGCAGAGCAGGACGGGCCAGCAGCTCTGGGAATTCTTGTACAAAAGCAAACTTCCAGGAAAGTTTTCGGGTTGGCTTTGTCTCCTTTTCACCAGTAGCAGGCTTCAAAGAGGACCCCAGGAGGAGCTGTGTTCCCGTAACGCGGTGTATAGCGTGCCGCGGCGGGCTGGGCAGTGGTGAGCAGCGTAGCTCGGCAAGCTCAGCCTGTTTGTTTCAGGCTGCTGCTGCCTGTGCGAGGGAGCTGAGGGGAGGGAGGAAGAGTACTCGTTCATTGTCATCGTCATTTAGCAAAAAACCTGTATATTTGGCACATTGGGAAAATGCATGTCCAAGCATAGGTGATTTTCTTGCTGAGAGACTCCCTGAAGTCTACTTCATTAACTCCTTTATTTCCTCTGTACAAATAATCTTCAGGGCAAGCAGCAACATTTAAATAGATAGCACTGGAATCTTTTATTTTTCCAATGATCCTATTTAGTAATTAATTCAAATGGATCTGTACCTGATAGCAGGATTTGGCACAGGTTAGCTAATCCTGCTGTAAAAACTGGGAAATCAGTGGGAAGAGCTGACCTCAGCCATCAGGGTTTTGGTGCAGAGAACAGAGGCGTATTTCTATTCCCCTGTCGTGCAGATCAGGGATGTCCATCTACTGAGCACAGATACTGTTTCAATTACTTATTGAGGATGGACTCTATCACTAGAACTACAATAACATTTTAGAAATATAAATGCTTAAACGAAAGAGCTTGAAGAATTCCCTGCTGAGGTATTATTTTACTGCCATATATAGAGCAATTCTGCCTCACAAAATGAAGTTGCAAAGATCCAGCTGTAGCTGGGTAGTACGCAAAAGGGAAGAATGAACATTTTGCTTTAAAATAAAAAAAATATATATTTTTTATAACTGGTTTTCATTAATATTTTTAGCAAATATTATCTGCAAGTCTGAAAAAAACTTTGGTGTAAGTTGAGTTCATCTGTATAACAACACGGGAAAATTTGTATGAAGCCTTTTATTTTTCAAATTAGTTCAAACTTGTAATAAGATGCACTAAAAAATGCTCCATGCTCTGTTGTCAAAAGCTGCCAAAAATTAATTGCAGTGCCCCTCTGATCTACTGTTACGTGATCTGAAAGCCCCATGTTTTAGCTACTTTTTCAGCTTATAATATGGACTTTGGTTTTGTTGCACTATGTGCTTGTTTACAGCAGCATGTAAAAAAAAAGATAATATTAAATAATACTATTTGAAAATGAAGCAGATCATTTATAAAGTGCAAGTAAATTGTTGAAAAACCATTCACACATAGGAATAGCAGAAGCATTAATTATTCTGCTTGCTATGAATGTCAAGCTATAATGCCTCCTAAAGCCCCTGTTAGGAAAGAGTGGAAGGCCAGATGAAAACTCAGTGTCCTTGTCCGACCCCACCATTGTTTCCTGCAATGGTTTCCACCATTCAGCAGGATGCCAGGCTTTAACTTATGTCCTTTGGAAGTGACTGCTCTTGGCAGTCCAGGCTGTGTATTCTAAACTTCACTAAATGTTGTGAAATGATTTAACTGGTTGGCCAAGAAGAGATTTCCCCAGTAGGAAAGAGCAGGACCAGTGGCTTGGGTGGAAGCTGGAGTGAATCGAGCGCTCAGTTCAGTGAAGTGCTGAGCCACCTGCAGCTCCAGTCTGTCACAGGACTGCACGTTCGCTCTGTAGAAATTATCACCCCGTTTACAGTTGTTACATATCAATGCAATGAAAATTGGAGATTAACCTTTTCAGTATGCGCAGAAATACACCAGCCTCCCATTAATTTCCAGTGACAAGCTAACAGTTTCCTGAACCTTGAAAACCTGCTGCTAGGGCATTTAATTGAGAGAGCTACACGCTACTTATTTTCCCTGTCTAATACAAATATACTTTGCCCAGTAAAAAAAAGCAATTTTCAGGTGATTTCAATTGTTACTGCTACAGACTGTGCTTGTAGCGTGTTGTCAGATGGTACTGTCGGAAAATGTGATCTGCTCCTCACTTTGGTCTCCAGTAGCAACACAGATTTCTCCCTCTCTAGTGATATTCTGACAGAAGCCCTAAAAGGTTACATACTGTTTTAGATGAAAATCTGGTAAGTATAACAATACTTACAGTTATGGAAGTAACACAGAGGCTGAAATCTTTGAAGACCTGGCATCCTTTTCAGGAGGGTAATAGAAGAAGTTATCGAGTTTGCCTTAAAGGCAGGCATTCTTGTGTTCAGGGACAGAAAATGCTGTGCACACAGTTTGAAATAATCAGTGACTCAGCAGCTTGTTTTGCCTGTCCCAGGGTGATGGACTCACAAGCCATTGATCTACCATCATTGATCTACCTTCCTCTTCCTCTCTTTCTCTGGGGTTGCACCCATGATTAGTAGACGTTGATTCTGTACCAGTGTAGAGATTTGCCCTATGCATATTTTCGTACTTGTGGGGGATGCTTGTTATTTACCACGTTTCTCAGAACTGGATGTAAGCCTTTAAAGGAATGCGTGTTTCACAGAAAATGGATATGGAGGGTCCAAGCGAGCAACTGAGACTTTTCCTAACTCTGCTTCATTCTCAGGTAGTGGAACATCATTAAGACCTCCAGTGAAAGGATGATAACGCTCACAGAATTTAGCTTATATCAGGAAAAGAATTTAAAAAAGAAAATGAATTATTGGAAAAAACTGTTTCAAACTGTTCTAATTTCCAAATTCACTGATACCTGAATTAAACATTGTGCTATTTTTTCATGTTGATATTATCTTGGAGTTGGGAGGCTATTATTGGAATTCCAGTCTCTAATCTGTCCATTCGATTATTTTGGCTTTGTGTACTACTTATGACCTTTTTAATATTCTGTCATTTGACTGACTGCCTATTCTCATTCTTTTTACTATTTACGGTTTTACAGCCCCATGGGGAAGGAATAACCACACTGATTATTAACAAAAACGTAGAATGCCAAAATGAGCAAAATGGTTTCTCAAACTGCTACAGTGCAGTATATTCATGAAGCTTAGCAAGAACAGCAGTAGTGATGGTAGTCCTCAGCCCTCTTTCCACTGAGGTTGCTGCTTGTTTTGCCCTTGTCTCATTAATTTGCAGAGAGCAGAAACAGCATTAAAGAGCTGTTCCAATAAAAATTCTAACACGATCATGTAAAATTGTAAAGAAAATGGGAAATTACAAATGCATGTTACCAATTTTCTTTCCCTTCAAGTTCACAGTTTTTTTGAGCAACACAGAGTACAAGTAATAACAAATGAAGACTTAAGATGTGAACCTAAGTAAGAACAAGAATCTCTGGAAAAAAACAGGATCAAGGAGCTAAGTTTATGGGCCTGGTCAGCAAAACTGAGCTCAAAAAGATACGCTTTGACTTTCAGTGCAATTTTTGTATTATGTCAGAGCAGTATCAAATACAGGACACCGTAGGAAGGAAAATTGGCGGAGCCTTTTGGCCTCTTACAGGCTCCTGATAGCATTAAGATGACTGTAAGCTGTCTAGAGCTGAAGTAACCCACAGGCTGCTAAGGATGAAATAGTCCATCATGAACGGCTACAGGGACTCCATGGTACTGGAAGACTGCAAAGTGCCAGGAGACACCTCGCCCAGCTCCTGTGGGCTGGCTGGTGGAGCTAGAAGTTCTGTCCTATTTTGAATAGTTTATTTTAGAAGAACCAAATGTTACCAGAATTTGGAAGAAGATATATTATTGGTAGTGTTGTATACACAGCTGAAATCCAGGTGGTGGATTTAGAGCAGAGAATTAATAGTATGTATGATACAGGCAGTTATGAATTTATGTAGCTAAGGTTTATGAAGAATTTCCTTTAAGCCTGTCTGAATGAAATAGGGCAGATGCTTGCCCACTTAAGGAAGCAGGGAATGAATATGAGCATAGAGTAGAATATGATTTATTTTTTATAGTTGTTGCATTACAGTAGCTTCGATAAGATGTGCAGGGCTATTTTTCATTTGCTTGTTTTGCATGTGGCACAAGATAGCAGCTATAACACTCATAGTTAACATCTGAAGAGCATGTGCAAAGTAACTAAATACTGGAGAAAATGTGGGCTTCAGCCGAAGGGAGAAACTGACCTTATATCATGAGCTATCTTCATCCTATTTAGCCTCTAATTTTCCCATAAGTGCACTTGCATACTGTACCTTGTTAAGTATATGTTTGAAGGTTAGTTTTGCACACTTGCATGCTTTGTATCTTGGTAAAAGTTATGTGGTAGTCCACAGGATTAACCATGTAAAATCCCAGGTCGGGATTAAAAACAGTCTCCCGGTGCTTAGTTCTGTTGTTGTATTGTGTGCCATGGAGAAAATGACTGCTGGGCATGACACAGCGCTACATGAAAAAGGAGAGAGACATGCTTTTGATGGACTTTGTAAAGTGTATGGGAAGCAGAGCTGAAAGAGGGCCTCTAAGCTTGTAATGGGAAATTTGTAATAAGAAGTGGCATGGTTTATATCCTTCCGCATATCTAATCGTATTGTTGTCTGGTCTAATCTAAAGCCTGAAGGCTTCTTGCTGGGTGAAAATTGCATGGGGAAATAGAATCTAGATAAGATGCCTGTCATCTTAATATCAAAGCACTTGAATCCAGGGTGAAAATGGCAGGTTTTTGTTTTGGGAGAAGGAAGACCTTTTCCTTCTGTTGGATTCTGTGAACAACATGATTCAAAATGTCCGGTATCATTGGAATGCAGAGAGTCAGAGTCAATTAGGTTTCAAAAACACGGCCATGGTGAGGTGTAACTAATTAACTAACTGTGAAAAATCCCATATCTCACCAATATATATTTGCCCACCATTTCTTACTGTCTTCATCCCACAAAGGAAAAGCATGAAATAACTGCAAGCATTGTTCTCCAACAGCTTTTTTGTATTTATCTGGAGTTTATGGAGATAGTTGGAAATAACTAGTTCTGGGCATTTCTGCCACATCTCTTGGCTTTTTGGGAAAGCTGCTGAATAATCTGCACCAAACTGAAAGTGCCTTGTTGCAAAGATTTTAAATTGAGAAATAACATCTTTTAGATTTGTTTTACCCAAATTATTTAACACCATAAATCAGAGCATCTGAAACAGTAACAAGAAAAGTCACTGGGTCCTCTTAATTGCACAGGTGAAGTGGGAATTTAATGCAGCACATAGCCATGGGTAAAATGTTTAGACTACAAGCTTCTGGTTGGTCTTTAGCTTCAAAGCAAAAATAAATGCTTTTAGTAGCAGTCATCTTGGGGTTGTCTTTGTGGATCACTGGAAAGAGAAGTGTGATGATAGGTGAAATACATGACTGATAACGATAAGTCACAGATAGCGGTGCAGAAGCCTGGTTAGGACCAAAGCTACTGAAGTATGAGGAAAGGCGGATGTCTATAAATAAAGTACATAAGATGTGGAAGCTGATAAGGAGAGAGGACAGTGTGAAAAATAAGCTCTGTAAGCCGAATGAAAACATATGGCTTAAGCTTTGGTTGAGTTCACTGCAATTATCACTGTGAAAGTTATCTGAATATTTTCCTTGCCTAGCAAGAAGCAAAAATATCCTTTTTATCCCAGAATTAACAGAATCAAGAAAACTAGAGAATCTGCAGGAGTCCTTTTGCAGCCCATTCCCCTGGGAGAGAAGGGGAAAGGGTGAGACATCCCTGACATTCAGCAAGGGAATCCAAGTTATGCCTGCTGTGTGCCAAGTCCAGATCTGTCTCTTGTGAGAATGTTACTGGATTGGTAACATTCAGCACCAAGGAATTTGTGCTCAGAAAGCCACTGGCTTCCAAACGGTGGTGCCTGTGGGCAGATTTCAGGGGTCAGAGGGAAATGCATCGCCTCTCTCTCCTCCCCCAGCCCCCAATGCACGAGGAGGACCCTTCTGTAAAGTTATTTGTGCTTCAAACTTGTCCTAATCAAAGAAAAAGTACTTGTATCTTTATTAGCTAGTGGAATGAATCCCCTTTCTCCAGTAGGTGCTTGAATTCTCAAGGCAGTTGGAGTGGGTTCATGTATCTTCTCACAGAGTGCATGTTGGATTTTTTTCTAGGCAATTTTCACTCCTCCACAGCGAGAAAGCATGAATGAGGCTGACTGCAGTGGTTGCTAATGAAGGCAGGTTAATGTATGGAGTAAGTTTCCTCTGTTTCTCTAACTCCTACAACATTGACACCACTTGGTTAGCAGACAGAGCCAAAGAAGTTTTCCTATCTGTTGAGCACCTTTACTAAGGCAACTCCAAAACCTGTCTAGGCTCCTGAAGGGGAGGTTTGTGTGCTGAGCGATCAACGTCCAGTTTTACATTCTCTGCGGCACCTGACAGGCTCCAGAGCACAGTTAACTTTAGGCATGTTCATTTGAAGGAACGGGCTACTTTTTCTGTTGAAATAAAGAAATTGAGAGGTAATCTGTGACATTACAGATACATCCCTCAGCACAGGAAGTTAAAAAAAAAAAAAAGAGTGTAATGTTCTTTAAAGTTTTTATAATTCAGTCTTGTGCCCTTCTGCTGAGGGATATATTAAAGCAAATATTGTATTTCAAAAATACTGACAGTGTGCAGTGTCAGCTGCGTAAGCTGTGCTTTTGCATAACTTTGTGTTTTTGCTTCACCAGTATGTTTTTACAGTAAATAAGTGAGAAAGGGATCCTAAAAGTGCTCAGATATTACTCCTGTGTGCTGCTCTGTGGAGTGTTTCCTAGCAATCTACCCCCTGGTTTAGCCTGGTTAGAGGTTTCTTATAGCTATTAAGTGGGATTAAAACCGAGCAAAGAGCAAATTGCACAATTTTCTAATACTTCTTCCCATAAAAGCAACTGCTAGAAAAGACTGGTTTGGCAAGGAGCTGTCCCAAATCGCACTGCCCTCATGTTCCACTGAGGCCACGCATTAATGCATCCCAAGTACTTGGAACAAGTTGATTTCCCTTTGGGATCTCCATTGGTTGGCCTTCGCACGTTCGGCAGAGCCCAGTGCCCCGCGTCCTCGTGTGCTGGGGGCCGTGGAAGCCAGGGAGGACTGGGCGTCCAGCTGCTGAGGAGCAGCCGTAGCGGGATGTGAGGCACCGTCCCCTGTTAGGAGGCTGCGTGGTTTCTCCGTTTGCTCCCGAAGCACCTCTGTCTGCTAACATCCCCTGCCGCAGTGGAGGATCAGTGTAGGCCACTTTCCTGCCTGGTGTTTTTTCTGGTTGCCAAGGAGACAGCGGTCTGCCTTCCCTTTGCAATCCAGGCATTCAGGCCTGACTCCTCAAAGAAGCAGTCAGGGTGGGGTGTTTTTTTCTCTCGAGCATTAAGTAATTCCCCAGAATCACACCTCTCCACCTGTGCTGCCCTCTGTCACTTCTCTCAGCATTTAGAAAGCCCTGTTCGTGAAAGGGGGAATGGCTTGGGATAGAGAGCGTGATGGCCCAGATGGGGCCGTTCCGTGGAAGAATCATTTGTCACCAACTCGTGTCTATGCACCCATCAATCCAAAGATTTTCCTCAAGACTCGGTGACCTGGCACAACCTTTTCTATTATGCTTTCCTTTCAGAAGAGCGAAAGAAAAATATATAAGGACGTAAGGGCATAGGTTTGCTCTGTTACAGAGTGGATAAAGAGTGACAAGTGGATATATAGCTGATATCTTTTTGCTTTTTGGGTCGTCCTTGGCCATGATCAAGTTCCCTATTGTTTCATGGTCACGAAGAAATTGCATTCTAGGAAATTCTGCCAGTCCCATCTTCCTTTCATTTATTGCTTCCCCAAGCACATAAAAATCTGGTTTGATAAAAGTTTCTCTGCGTTTATTTCTCTATGTGCAAGGCGTAGTTCCTGTTGTGGAAAGTGCTCTTGCTCGTTTGTACTGCTGGCCATAGAGAACACTGGAAAACGTAAAGATGGTGCTGTCCATAGGCTTACAAACACAGATAAAATAGCTCCATAGTTTGGAGAGTTTACATCTAAATAACAGAAGATCCAGAAATATTCAGGAGTCTGATAATCTCCACAACAACAGTGAGAAAAAAGGAGGTGCTTCCACAGAATTACGGAAAAAGGCAGAGAATACACATTACTAGACAAGGGTGGGTAGATATTTTCATGTGTAAGACCAAAGTGGGAGACAGTGAGAAGCTGAACCTGGGAAAAGAAGGTTACTGTTCTATGATACATTGGGTTGTGAAGGCAGGGATAACAACATAGCTTAGCACCTAGTTTAAACAGAGAAATAGATACAATACTGAAAGCATCACCATTTTTGGAACACATTCTAGGCTAAGAACACATGTTGCTAGGAGACTTTTATATTAAAAGGCATTCATCTTTAACCTTGGGAACACAGTAATAGCTTTTCCTCTGTGCTAGGGAAGTTCTTTTAATGTCAGTCCTGACGTTACTTAGGCAAGTAGTATGTGAAAGGAAGAAATACCTTGAATTGTCTTGGGCAAAGATTAAAAACTAAGACTATTTTGAGATAGCTTGCATGATTTAACTGAGCTTTAGTCATTCTGGTCTGACTGAAAAGAGACTGATAAACAAAGATGATTGTGTTTTGTTTGATAAGATGTTTTATGGAATGAGAATTGAAATATTTGTGGAAAAAGGTTTGTTTAACCCAACTCAGAAGATAACTTGGCTTATGGCAAGACTCACCAGGCTACCATCTGGAGAGGACAATAGTTGATAAAAATTCCTTCAGGTTACTGCTTTCTCATCCACAGGCTTGCTGGCATTGTTTCCTCACATTATAAAAATTCTGTACACAAGTCTCTATAGCTTATGTAAACTCTTTTAAAAAGCCCCAAGCATCAAATCTCTTGAGGCCAGTTTCTAATAATTTTGCTGGTGTTAAAAACCTGTTCCTGAGCAGAGAAACCTCTAGAAAAGAGTGGAGCTATTTGTGGGGTTCTCTGCTAGAATGAGACATCCAAGTCTGGTTCTAGTAGTTCCTAACCCTAATACGTTAAGATAGCATTACCTATTTTTCTCATGTACTTCATCTTGCATTTGTTCATTCTTTTTCCTTTTTTTTTTTTTTTTTAATTCAGTTTTTCCTTCCTTCTCCCCCTAGCCTGACAGCACTCTGTGATTGATCTGATTACAAGCCGGCATCCTGAGATGCCTGATGGTTGCGGTGGCAACTTCAGCACCTCCCTCCTACTGCTGCCACGCTCTCTGTTGTGCGGGTTCAGCAGCCTGGGGAATTGCACGGTAAACAAAAGTTACGCTTTTGTTCTCCCACTGTGCTCTCTCCGTCTACGCCGTGATCACAATGAAGGTCTGACCTGTTTGCCATGCCAAGTTTGGAGTTTAAAACATAAGTTATAAAACATATAATGGTTCACTTAAAAAAAAAAAAAAAGCACTACTGATAAGAACATTAGGAGTAGTTTTAATAGGCTTTTATTATTAATTTTTATTATTAATATCTCTATGTGACATGCTGTTAGTACTGATATTAAACTCATTTTTAAGTGAACATACAAATAATATCCTTTGTGTCTAAATGAGGAAGAAAAGAATTCTGTGCAATGAAGGTTGCTTTCTGAGTAGAGATGATAGCCTTTAGCACATCAGCTGATACACCTGGAAAAAGCAGACAAGCTTTAGGGCTCAGCCTACTCATAACTTAAGACTTGTCTAGTAAACCAGAGTGGAAAAGTAGATTTGAACTGTTGGAACAGAGCAGTGCTTCTGAAGGTGTTATGTAGTTCTCCCTTGAGGATGAGGACCAAAGAGTGAGTTGATGCTTGTGGTATTCTCTTGGCTTTGCTAGCATATGTTGTATGCAATCTACTTTTTCTACTGTTTTCGTATACGCATGTGGATTAATTTAACAGTTGGAAACCTTTCAAGGCAGGAGCCATCTTTGTTTTCTGTGCTAGTAACACCATTCATTTTGTGCCTGATGCTGTTCAGACACTGACGGAATATAAATGAGTAACAACAGATGTGTGTGTCCCTAGCATGTATATTCGTACAGGCACTAATGCTGCAAATGCTCCTGCAAAATGCACAGGACTGTGACACTTGGGCAATTAACCTCATAGCAGTGGGATGGATGAGTAAACCTGTACTGCAGGAGCAAGAGCTGAATGTTATATAAATAATAATTATATCGCAGGGCGTCTTTCCACCAATGCCCTATTCATCTTCCTCATAGGAGTTAGAAAACAAAAGTAGCTGAATACTTAATTATGGCAGGCTAAATGGAGACCACAATCACCTTTGAAACGATTCCAAAGCACAGACTTCCATCTTTATGGTAACACGTTCTCTGTTATGCCACTTGGTGGAGCTTAGTGATTTCGGCTGTCACATACATTGTTTTGCAAACTTACGTCTGGTTACACAACCAATTGACAGGGTACCCTGAAACCTGACAAAATCCTCACAAAGAAAGTAAAAGCAGAAGTTTACCGTAAGTTCTAATGAAGACGATACTGATTCCTAGCTGCCGATGAAATTGGTATTCATCCCTTCTCCTCTTGAAAGCAGTAAAATATACAGTGCTTGATTTTTTAAATAAAAAGTTAAAATGCAGACTTAAGGTTTTGGTATTTTTGATATACAGGAGGAGGGATGTGTAGAATTGTGTCATGTTTGGTTTATTTTTAAGATTTAAAATAACATTAGTAAATTTACCTTTTAAATTTTCTCTTCACAGAATTTTGTGTAATAAGGGCAATGTGTGTATGCATCTGTGTGAAAGACCTCACGTTGGTTTGAACGTGTGCTTTTCCTTAACAAGCATGCGAATGGTGAGCAGATCAACAGTTAAATAGGGAAACGATTATATCACACGCTGAGTCTGCCTTCATTTAAACCAAGAGCTAGTCAGTTCAGTAAAAACAGGATTGGGACATAGGCTAATTATGTGCTCAGCTAAAACACTTGTGCTCAGAGCCTTTCTGGAAATGAAGGGTATTACAGCCTGCCTCTGTCTGACTGTCTGTTGTTAAATATAAACTAGTTACTCTACAAATCTCACTAAGTCCTCATTTGAATGTTTACCTAATATTTTATTCTAAAGTATCAGACTTCAGACCTTAGAATTGGGTACCCGAAGTGAAATCTGTCACTTTTATTTTTGCATGTATGCTGTAACTAGCAGGCCTTGATTCTTCCTAAATCCTTCCTAATGCAGGATGCCTGTTGTCTGCTAAGCAGAGTCTTGAGAAGCAGAGGTTTCATACGCAGTCTCTTTGCTGTTGTCAGGGAAGAAAAGGTAAAAGAAAGAAACAAAGAAGAGAGGACCCAGCTCTGAAATGTGTTGTCTGTGGTCTTAGGTGTCTGCATGTGTAGACGGCTTAGGACAGTCAGTGGTTTTTCTGGCTTTCTCATAGGAACTGGAAGCAGTAACTGTGCAGCTTCTTTTCGCCGTAGTAGTTCCCAAATTCTTTTTTGTTGTGTTGTACTGACAGAAGAGAAGGAAACTTTTAACATAGCAATGCACCATATGGATTTATCAAATACTGAAAACTGACAGTTTGTCAGTGCTCTTCTGGTGTGGCATTCGACAAGGGATGAGCAGATTTCTGTGAGGAGCTCTAAAAGCAATCCAGAGCTGGCTGTAATTATCTCTAACATATATGTACCATTGGCTAACATTTGCTGTCTGTCTGTTAGTACTTACTACATGAAAAAGAGCAGTGCAGGTAATTCTGCCCAGAAGGACAGAGCTTAAACTGATTTTTTCAGATGTTTGCAGGGTATCTAGTAGCGAGAAGAGCAAGATTATACCAAGCAACTACGTACGACTGTATGTGACAAGACTCGTAGTGCACATGGCACTTTCTTGTATAGTCCATATTCCTTGTCCATGTCTTGCTTGCACTGGTGGACCTCTGTCCGTGTCATTGTGTATTTTCTAATGGTCTCCTAGCATTCCAGTAGACCAGTCCATGCTGAAAGACCAGAAGTCACGTACCTCGGTCACCTTGGGAATGTGGAAAGCTCCTTGTCCTTCTTGTGAATCCTTGAACTGGCTCGGAGCTTCCCGTGTCTGCGTGCTGACACCTCTCAGGAAGTTAATGGTGTATGCTCCTCGCTGTAATTCCTGAGCATAAAAACGATTTGCCAGCATGCTAAAAATATGAGACTTCTAATGAAGAGGGTGGAGAGTGAAGGCTGTTTGGAGCCCAGGCGTTGACTCTTTAGGTGTTTTTTTCATCCATGTGTGCCGTGGTCTCCGTATTACTTATGTTGCTTACTTTGTGTATGTTGTTTTTAGTTCAAGTCACTGCCACAGTAGAAGTACTTCAGAATTTTAACTGTTTGATCATAGCGGTGTGTTTAGAGTCACTGTAGCCAGCCAGGTGAATGGGTGCATGCCTCATACCACGCTGCTGGTTCTTATTCTTGTTTGTAAAATGAACCTATTCACTGGAATGCTTGTTGCATGAAGGGAAGTTTTTGTGTGGCAAGGTTATATGCTCTCATCACTTCTCCAATTTGTAATAAAAAAACAGGATCAAAGACATAAGTACAGCAAGCAGCATTACACAGAGACGAAATGAGCAGGTGTTCTTATTAAACTTAGAAGAACTTATGCCTCATCTTTTATGTTATAAGGAATACTGGCATTGTCATTATGTCTTAAATCTGCCTATTTTGCAACACGATGTGTTTGATGTGCTGTTAGATAAAATACAGCTCCGTATACCTAAAAAAATATAGTCAGAAGTAAAGGCTATTCACTTGCTCAGCATAAACATTAACATTTCGGAGAGTCCTGTGTCATGAAGTGCCACATTGGACTCATTGATTTAGCCTATTTTGCTCTATTCCTTGTTTTTATATAGCCCTTATTTAGCTCTATCCATCTATTTTATTTTTATTATGAAGGTACTCCAGGGATCATAACACAAAATGGCACAAGAAGAGGGAGAGAGGTTTTAAAAAATGCTTGTGTGCTATTTCAACTCTTGCAATCCTCGTGACCACACAGAAGCATTTGGAAATTAATTGGGTAGTTCATCTGAGTTTATTGCAGGCTCAAAGCCATCACTTTCTGGCAAATAAAAGCAGATAAATAATTAAATACAAACTTCTGAATTACGCAGTAATCCTCAAACAACTATTAATCATCATTGGTCAGTTTTGGGCTGGGAAAGGTGATAGCCTGCCTGTCTGAAAAATACACTTCACCTTCATGAATTGGCACGGAGAGATGATGCTCCGTGTAAATCACACAGAAATGCAGAATAACTGTGTGTGCTGTCGTTTTGCTGACTCCGCTGCGCCTCGGGGGGCCCGAACACAGCTCCCAGGGGCAGGGAGCAGGGAGTACGGCTCAGTAACGCCGTAAGGCAGCGGAGGTGCTGTCCGTGCGTTTCTTTGCAGCACCATGAAGTTTCTTTACTTTGAGGAATCTGAGAGGGAAGGTTGTGGCATGTTGTTAAGGGATGTGTAAACTACTAGTAAAATCTGTAGGAATTAAAAAGAAAACATTTTTTTTTGAGTTTGTCATGCGTGCTAGAATGATGTATTGTACCAGTGTCACACGTGAGGGCAAGCAAAGATAAATGGCATGTATCCCCTTCTGATTCGGGTGATGCACGGTCTTCCCCACTTGTTGCTGCCCGGCCTGCTCGACCTGCTTGGTGAGCTTGCCGGCAGCATCCATGTTTTCGCCGTACAGAGATTCTTTTTTACACATTTGCAATAAAAGTTTATATTAACTTGATGACTTGAACTATTGTATCTATAAACAAATAGCTAGAACAGAACACAGATGACCTAATTGAGACTATATTGTGAAACTGGGTTTTTAAATTATTATTATTCTTTTAAAGAAAACACAGTTATTATATAACACTGCATTAGGGCCAGTAGCATATGTGCGGCAGTAAGAGCACGCCCTCCATGCAACTGGAAGTAGCTCTCAATAAGTATTTGACCCATTTTTAATCAAGTTACAAATTATATAAAAAACAAGTTAATAGAAAACCAAAGGCCAATATAAATATTTCCACAGTCCACTGCAAACATTTATTTTAAACAAATAAGAAATTGTTTAGTATCTGAGAACCTGAAAGTCAAGCTGTTAGCACGGGGAACTGGACTTAACTTTCTCGCTCTAAACTAACAAACACAGAAAGAAAATAATGGCTGTTATTAGGAGAAAAGGGTTATTTTTCTCCTTTTTAAAAATAACACCAGCTATTACCTTGCACAAGCTGTCCTGCTGTGTGGTAGTGGCTGACTGTTCCTTACATCGTCAGTGGAGTGGCTGGGGGAGTTGCAGGCAGCGGCGGTGTCTCCTTGTCAACTGGAAATGCCCGTGCGTGCTTGGGGGACGTGCGGCTCATTCAGCTGTTTGCATGGAGAGTGAATTTCATCAGTGGGGATGAGCATTTTGGCTTTCATCTGTACAAAGAACAGTTCTTGAAGTCAAAGGCTCGGTTAAGGCCGCTATGTCGGAGGTAGCACCTTCCCTGCCTTCTTGTTGGAAAGTGCTATAATCTCCAATGCCACCTGCACGCCAGGTTGCTCGCAGTGGCGAGTGAATTTCAAGCTTGCTCTGATGTTGCTCTAACAATCAGGAAAACTGTAAATGTTGGCCTTTTTCTATGCTCTTTGGTAATAAAGGATGCCCTTATCTATCTATCTTGTCTACTGGCTCGCACAGAGCTGAAGTCAGGATAGCAGAAGAATCGATAGCTTATTTTCGTTCTGGGTAAATTGAGACAGGCAGAGCAAACCCACTAACACAGCTTGCGGAAATGTAGCTGGTTGGGCTCCGTTCACATCACCTAGGGGGTCTTTGGCTAGGTTGTAGAAGTGAAGGCTGTGTTGGTTTTTACCTGTAGGTTTCCTTTGAGAGTCCACCCAGTGTAGCTGTCAAGCTCTCCTTGCCAAACAGGGATTTACGTTTTGTGAGACTGCAGGAACAGAGAGCAGAGAGCCTGGGTGACTGCGTCACCGAGCGCTGAATGTTTCTCCAGCTGCTCTATCTGTTCTGGCTGTCAGTGCCCAGGAAGGCCTGGATGGGCAGTTCCTGAACGCTACTATTAAAAATCGTCCATGTAAACAGATTCAGAGCATTTCCTTGTGGGTCACTATTAGCTTTATTAAATTGTGTTAATTTTTCCGTAGCCAAATGGACACTAGAAGAGCACTGGGCACACACGCCCTCCTGATGCTGGACAACCCAGCAAGCACCAGGGGACGCTCAGCAGTGAGAATGCTGTCATGAGGACGGTTCTCGCCTCGCTTACCGAGCACTGGTAAGGAGTTCCCAACGCAGCTTAGCACTGTTTATGTTCTTGGCCCATGTCTTAGAAGGCCGAGGCTGTGCTCTTAGGCTGATTCCTACAGGTTGAAAAGAATAAAGTTGTTTTTCTTTGTTAATACACGTTGGTTTGGTTAATACTGTTTCTACACTGAAGGAACAGCCTATTTAGAGCCCTGAGAGTGGGGGAATACTTTCAAATTTGAATGATCTAATGCTATAATAGGGATATAATATTCAGTCCTCCGTAATTGCAGGGTACTTTGCAGTTTTTCCCCCAGGTTAAAGAGCAATTCCAAGGGATAATGATAATGCCTTTCTTTCCTGGTTTTTGATGTAGTCCTCATCTGAGTGTGTAGATATTTGCCTTCCTCCAAGAAGGCCTGGCAGCGAAAGACCAAAGGGTGCATCGAGTCTTTTTTCCCATATTTTTCTTGATTGTAGATTTGGGGTGTTGATACTTGTTTGGCTCTCGAATACTCCCCATTAACTTTTGTCTACCTGCTGAGTGAAGTGTTGGCTGCTACTTTTAGTTGTTTCATTAGCCTGAAATCTTGTCCTTTTATCTCCATGGTGGTGGGAATTTCTCTAGCTGGGAAGAGAGTTCTCGGTCAAGTTATATAATAACGAGGAGAAGGCGTCAGGGCTCTTAACCTTCCCTGCTTTTCTCCTGGTAACTTCATACTGCTTTCTGTCTATTAAACTTCTGTCTGTGGAGTAAGAAGAGCCTGGCATACAGAACTAACAGTAGGTCATTCTGTAGTTTTATACATCATGCAAACCTGTGTTTTATGCCACAATTGCAAGTCCTAGAAATATTGTATTGTATTCGACCACTTGAAAAAGCAAACCACTGAAAAATCAAGTGTTTCCGAACCCTGAAAAATTAGTCATTAACCATGTTTTTAAAACAAAAACTAGAGCTTTTATTAAAAACAAAACAAAGCAAAACTGTTTTCTTATTTTGAAAGTTTGTTTTTTTTTTTAATAATCCCAACTGAAAATGAATAATTAAATGAAAAAACTTATTATGGTTGCTTGGCAGTCAACTTCCTTGTATTCAGAAATCTCAGGTAATAATTACTGGTAAACCTGTGGGTTTTTTTGTTTTTCTTTTCGTATTTATGTATTTAGTTAAATCTTAATTACCAAAACATACCGCGTATGTTTGTTGGAACTTAATGCTTAAAAAAGCAAGCTTGACAGTGGTGGAGACCAGAGTCCCTTCATGAATTTGCAGAGCAGAAATGTCACAGCTGTTGATAGGCACAGCCTCCAGCAAAGTAAGCATCGTGCGTCTCAAACCTGACCTAGGGGAAACAGAGCTTGGTCTTCAGGTCCATCCAGGTTCCCGCCAGCCTAGTCTAACAGCAAGCGTCAGTCATACCGAACGGTGAGGTCATTATGCACAGAGTGATTCGTGCGGGCTGCCGACCTGCTAGCAATGAAGAAAAAAAGCCAAACAAAGAAAAACCCAGACACATGCGGAAGGCGCTGCGTTCAAACCTACGCTGCTGACATGAAAGGTGCTGTACTGTATTGTCAAACGCTATGAATAAGTTATTTCTTATTTACGTTTTTCGTTTGAAGAATTATGAAAAATGACGAGTAGGGAGGGGGTGTAGTTTCTTCCAGGCAATTGTCCTGTTAATTACACCTCGAATAAGTGGCCGTTTGGTGCAGTCACCTCCGAACGCGTGAGCCGACGGAGCAAAGGGGGCCGCAGGCTGCGGCCGGGGCCCGCCTCGCAGCGGCGCTCGCACCGAGATGCTCCCGCGGGGGGCGGCCAGGACGCGCCCCCGCTCCCCGGGGGGCCCGCGCCGCCGCACCTGC
>VXAL01012573.1:507391-605543 GCA_013399475.1 Chauna torquata
GGGGCTGAGCCGCGGCCGCCGGTGCGTCAGGGCGCTGCGCTCTGCCTTGCCCCTCGCAGGTGGCGGTGGGGCGGCTCGGCGCGGGCATGGACCGCGGTGACTTCCCCAGCCCGGGGGCGGCGGCGGGCGCTGAAACCTCAGCCCTAATGGAAACTGGGGGCGATGCCAGATCGGCACCTCGGCGGGGAGGCGGAGGAGGCGGCGGCCGTGGCGGGTTTCCAGCTGCTGCCGAGCCCGGCGCTCCCCCGGCTGCGGAGACGAGCATGAATATTGATGGGCCCGCCGGCGGCAGGAGGAGCGGGGCGGCCGCTGCTGCAATGCCGGGACCCGAGGGAGCAGCTGCCCCGCCGCTCCGCCCGCACTGCTCCAGGGACCCCAAAATGGTCCACCAGCGGTTCCTGCGGAGGAGCGTGGTGGACTCGGACCAGGAGGAGCCCGCCTTCGACCTTCCCGAGTCAGAGCATCAGCGGAAAATTATCCTGCTCCCTAAAACCAGGAGGATAATTGCGGAGAGGGCGAAGGCAGGGCACGGGGCCGCGGAGAAGGTGTGCCTGGAGGCTGAGCCTGCTGGGGAGCTGAAGCCGGGGCCAGCCCCCGGCAGCGCAGCAGGGGCAGAAGAGCAGAAGGAAGCCGGCAAAGATGCAGAGAGGAAAGAGGCATCGGATGCTTCCAAAGACCACAGCAAGGCTAAGAAAGAGGAGCCGGAGGAGGAGGCTGACATGAAAGCGGTTGCCACCTCGCTGGATGGCAGGTTCCTGAAGTTTGATATTGAACTCGGGAGGGGATCCTTCAAAACAGTCTATAAGGGGCTGGACACGGAGACGTGGGTGGAAGTTGCTTGGTGTGAACTTCAGGTAAGCCGAGCTGATCCTCCTGTTTTTTTTCTGCTTTGTAAGCCTAGGAGCTAAGGGCAAGGTGCGGGTGTCATCCACAGAAGCTCAGCTTTGAGCAGCCTTTATAGTCACCATCGCTTAGTATCCAGCATCTAACTATAGCGCAATATCCTCATTGGCTCTGAATCTACCACCTTATGTACACCCCTCCCAGGCTTAACCCTCGCAGCTCTGCATCTGTCTGCTGAAGCTAGCTGTGGTAATATAGGACCTGTCATATTGCATAAAAAGGTCACGAGTCGCTCTCTGAATGCGCAAAGCATGCTGAAAAGAGCTAAACAGAGCTCCTGTCTTCCCCCTCCCTATCCCCCAGCCACTTCAGACTGACACTTCAGAAAGCAGTGGCTGGATTTAGCAAAAGCAGAGCAGCAGGACTAGGTTTTAAAACAAAACAACAAAAAAAAAACACAGCGTATGAATGAACTTAAATGCATTTGCAGAAATACATTTTCCTTGTCCTGCAAACATAGATGCGTTACGCTTTTATAAAGATTGAAGATGTGCTGTCTCTTGCCCCCATACTTGCCCTTTCCCCTCTTCTGAAATTGTGACTGTCACCAGCTTGTGAACTGAACCTCAGAAAGTACTTGGATGCTTTCCTTTTTTTAGGTATTATGAACTAGTGCTTCACTTAGGTCAAAGACCTGTGTATCCACATATGTTTTAAATGTAAGGTTTAAAATAATAGGTCTGTTTTAGTTTCTAGATATTTAGACTGAAGTCACTCAGTAATACCTAAAGAGAGAAGATGCAGATGCTGTCTTTTTGCTGTCTTGGGCCATGGTTATTTCCTTTTATTTATTTATTTTGCAGTGCATATATTCTCACTTCTGAGATTGTATATTTCTATATGTATATATTCTCACTTTTGTAAAAAATGACAGTAGAAAGTTTCTTTTTTTTTTCTTTGTGAAGCTTTTAGTGTCTGTTACTTACATCCCTTCTCTTAACATCCATTGAATAAGACCTTATTTGAGAGGAAAAACCTAAAATAGATTTTTTTTTTTTCCTTGAACTATTACTTAGTCTGAGTTTACTCTATGATTTTGGTGGGAGCTAGACAATGTAGCTCTTGGTTCTAATCCTGGGTCCATAAGCTCCCACTAGATGGTCGAGCTTTATGGACTGTGAGAGTGTGAGAATGGCATGTAAATACTGGGATATACTAAGCTCGAGCTGTTTATTTATTTAGCATTGGCACGAACTGTTTGTAAATTACTCCCAGCCTGGTGGGATAGGCAGGGATGGATGTGCAGCTGCATCTTTATTCCCTGATGATTTCATTGTACAATATGGTTGTAATTCACTGCAATGCTACTTCCTTAATCAGAAGTATGGGCAGTGCTCCTGAGTCTTCACAATCATTTATTTCAGTGGTTTTTATTAGAGATGCAAAATACGGAGGCTGGGCAGGTTAAGGCCGTGCAGCGGAGGGCACAGCGTGCTGGCGTAGGAGGAGGTTAACCCCTGCTCCTGCCTGCGGGCAGCCGGGCCAGAGGGGCTCCCGGCAGCCGGGGTCTCCTCGGGGGGCAGCTGCCGGATTGCCAAGGAGACTTAAAGGAGAGCTCAGCCTGCCCGGTGGTGCTGGGAGGAGAGCGCGCCAGGCAGGCCTTGTCTTTGTTTCGCTGCTGCTGGAAACCAAATCCCGAATGTGTGAGGCTTTTACTTCAGTAGCCTGAAATTCATCTCGGATGATAATTCAGACCCTCTCTGAGGGAATGTGTGCATATAGGAGAAGGCTGGGGCTGTCTAGCTGTCTGTCCTGACCACTGCATGCGAGTTCTGTCACAGCAGAGCAATCAGATAGAGCAGGAATTCATTTTGTTGCCAGATTTTCTGTGTGCTCTAGCAGGGGAATGGGAATAGATACATTTTCAACATAACAGAATAGCTTTAGCTACAAAAGACTGCCAGATATTTTGGAGGACCCGTTCTGTTGAAATTCCACTGTTTGAGTCATTTAAACTAAGGAGATTAGGAAGGGAAGTTTGCCATATGAAGTTTAACTGGTGATTGCTTTTTTTATTTCTGGTTGTGCTTGTTTAGGAATTCCTGAACTGACTGTTTGTAAAGAAATCATCTGTAATAATTCATAATTCCCTCTGGTTTGTTATAAACTGTATGTGCTCCAGCTTAAATCAGGTCTTACTGCTAGACATTTTGAATGCGATACAGAATTTGTTTTAGGCCTCTAACTGTAGAAAGGATGCTTTATTTATTATTGAGCTCCTTTAGAAAAACTGATGTGAATCCACAGAAGTGTTTACAGCTGCTGTTTCTCTTCAAGCATTGATGCCTCTTAGCTGTGCAGATGTGGAGGCAATGCCAGAGGCCAGGTACCATGACAGCGTATGTGAATTTTGAAAGCCAGTACTTTGGTCTGGAGTGAGAACGTATAACTGAATGGCACAAGCCTCCGATCGCCACGTGAGGCCTTGCTTTTAGGGTTAGTTTGCAGGAAGGAAGCAGTCAGTAGAAGGTGTAAATAGATGTGTATTGTCTTGTGCTTTTTGACTTGTACAGTACTTTCTTACTTCTGCTAGGGTTTTTATTGTGAAAAAGTGCAAGTCAGAGGTCTGTGAGGGAATCACTTTATTCGCAGCATTTTGGAAACTTATATATATGCTGTGCCATTTAGATATGCACGTGTATGTAGAAATTTCATGTTCAGATGTACATAGCCATAGGCTGAGGGGAAGCCGTGACTGCCATACTGTTGAAGACAAAATGACTTCCTTTACAGTCTCACACCATCAAAAGCAACGGGAGAGCCTTTTTGCAGGAAAACTGCAATGCATTGTACTTTGTCTTTCTTCTAGAGATGTGCTTGTGCTTGTTACTTTTAGAGCCTGAGAGTTAAAAACTAACAGTATTGAGGTTCCATACAGGCGTTAATCCCCTGTCCTTGCTCAGCAGTTTTTTCAGCCCAGTTGTACTGTTGCCTGGGTGTCTGTCTCTTTTTGTCCATCTGTACAAAGACCTTGTGAGCCAGTCTTGTTCGGTGCTTTTATTTCATTGAAAAGATGGCTTTAGGATTCAGAACCAAAATCGTGGTTAGGATTAGGGTAGGATCCAAATGATAACCAAGTTAGATCTGGATTTTAGACCTGTCTGAGAAGACATAAAAGCTGTAGTCAAATTCTAGCTAGAAAATAAGTTTATTGTTCCTTCCTGAAACTGAAGTATTGGAACAGGATTAGTTTGCCCTTGCAGTTTGGAAGGGTTTGCATTCTAAGGTTTTCAACAGCTGTAATTAATTTTAATTGGTGGCATACAATTGCTGTGTGGTGAGGCTTCAGTAACAGTATTTCAAGTGTTGTGCTCATAAGTAAAATGTTAGGTCATGAATAAGGAATATAGGCTTTTGCCAACCTACTGCTGGCAAGCCAAATAATCTTTTTAGTTAGATGAATGCTTTCTAAAATCCCCGTACTGTTCTCCTTTGGGAACACGTAGGGAAACTGCAGAAGAGTCTAACGCAGTACTATCTCAAACGCAAAGACCTCATTGTGCCTCTTGGTTCTCACTTTGATGCTGAATACCAAGGTTTCTGATGAGTTGTATTTCGTTTTGGTTTTATTTGCTGAAAATGTGAAAAGGATGCGCTGTCTTCTCCTGCTGTCACTGTACCTGTAGTGGAGGGGTGAGAAATGCGTGTTGGTGAACACTGCAGGGCAGCCGTGCCTTGTCCACCAGTTGCACAAGACCTGCTCTGCACTCTGTACTGGTGCTGAGATGGATGTTGGTTTCTTCAGGACGTGGTCTCCAGGTGCTCTGTGTGAGCGCTTCGTTTAGGTGTTGGATGCTAGTGGTGTTTGGGGAGCTATGGAAGAGCGAAGGAGGAACAGAGGTAAATTTTCCCCCTCCTTATTTGAAATTAGAAATCAAGGGTGCTAAAATAGCTCTGACTGCATTTTCCAAATAGCTACCAAAGGGTGCTGTGAAGGACTCTAATGGTCAAACAAATGGAAACAGACATGGCACAGTAGGGTGGCCGTTTTCCTACCCCTCACCCCCCAGCAGCTTTTCTGCCAAGCTTCTGGTGGTATAGTTCTGTAGGGAGAGACATGATCATCTTTAGAAGGTCAGTGTTGTGCTTTGTACTTTCAGCACTTTTTCTTTTCTATGCCACAAAAGATCCATGGCTCAAATGTTTTTGTGTAAGCAGAAATGTTTGCATTGTTAGAAGTGGGAGCCCATAAAACAGGCAGTGCTAAAGCAAGTTTGCTTCACTGCCAGAAGTCACTTGTCAGCTGGTGTAAAGTTAATTATGTGGAAGGAGGATGTCCTGAGGTCCTGTGTCAAGAACCCAGGTGATTTCTTTACAAAAAAAGAAACAATTCCAGGATTTTCACTGGAGCAATAGTTTGGCTTTTGTGGCATCCTTGCTGGCTGACAGCATTCATCTGATGTCAAGAGAGCAGATTGTTACTATCTGTGCTGTTAATTTATTGGCTGGATAAACTTTGTAGTGTAAATGAACAGAATAATTTAGAAAATTCCTTTGGAAGAAGAAAGGAGGGAAAATATCTGAAAGCTTGAATCTAATATTGATATGTGCTCGTATTAAATTAACTCTGAGACTAATTTTGTCTGTTTCAAGTCAATTTTTGGGACAGTGATTTCTGTTTAAATTTAAACAATTGGTTTAGCTCTGCTTTGCAGCATCAATATGAAAACACTTGCCTGTATCACTGGTGTTTGTTAGTAGCTGTCTCCATGACACGGAGAAGCTGGATAGGAATATGGTAGTGAACTATTAATAGACTGCTTCTCAAATTCACTAAATGAAATAGAGCTGGGTCAGACTTCAGGTTCTTCCTTTGAATCACGTGAGACTCCTTCTGCTTTTGAGTACGTTTTCCCTAAAGGTTGATTGTAGGCTCCTTTAGTCCTAGTTAAACTGTTCTCTGTAAACGTACGTGTGGTCCAGTTGCAGTAAAAGGAAATAACCGAAAATAAAATCAGCTCTTGGTGTAAAGGATATTCCTGGTCCCTTTGGTCATCTCTTGTCTGCAGCTGATGGTGTGTGTGTGTGGAGTTGATTTTGGAAGCTGTCATCTTAGTAGTGTTTGCACTTGATACGCAGTCTGACTTGTGCATGTATAACATGCTTAAGTTTATGGTCTGATTGCTGCCTTGTTTTGTGGTTAGGGTGTAATAGAGGTCTGAAGAAAGCTCAGTGGCACTGGTAATGATGTGCTAAAAGAAGGATGGCAACAGCAATTCAGCTGCTGGCTACTGGAGCTGTCAGGATTTTTGCATGCTCTGAGATACGAGAGGTGCTGCGGAGACCAGGAGGAGTGATTCTGGGCTGGGTGGACGGAGGGTAGGGCGCCTGCTGTAAGGACCAGATGTGAAGGGACTGTTGCGGGAGATTTATCAACACCTCCTCATTTCAGGAGCCCAGCTACAGTGGCGAGTTTGGGTGTGAGTGTTGAGAAGAGCTTGGTACAACTGTCTGATCGGAGGAAAGTTGGTTTTTAGACTTGCCACTTCACAGTTGTTCACTGCCAGCAGCAGGATACTTACCTGTGTGTTCCGTAGGTTCTGTGGTAGGTTTGGCTTGAAAACACAAGCATAAGCTTAGTGCTTATGCCCCTAGGTAGCCTGTGGGAATAAGAAAAGGGCAGCCAAACGCATGTCATATGAAATGTATGATGCTTGGCACCGTTGTTGGAAGAGATATCTTCATTGCTCTGAAATATGAGTGATTTATGCAAATAATGTTTGGAGGATATCTGAAATAGTCATGTAGAAGCAGAACTGGTTTTCCAATTGCTTGAGTTTGTACATGTGAAGTTGAAGTTACATCCAGAAGTGGATTATTTCCCTGAAGTGATATTGATACATTAGAAAATATGGATGCTATCCTGATGAGACTTGATTTCAATGTGCCTGAAACCTGACTTGACAAGAAAGAAGAAAGTTGTGGGTTTTCTTTCTTGTTGTTGTTGTTAGTCCCGTCCCCCTCCCCTGTCCCCCCCCCCCGAAGCTGAGAAATTAGACAGCTAGGAACAACCTTCATCCGACATCTTGCTGTTTCCTCTGTCACTCTGAAATGGAGGAACCAAGTCCCTTCTTTCTGGCAGCCCTTCTGCCTGTTCTAAAATGAGAAACCTGCCTTTCTGCCAGGTGTGAGTTTTACAATGAGGTTTTCTGCAGTGTCTTAAACAATGAATGTCTGGAGCCTCTGCTGCAGTGGAGATGGGAGTCTGGGCCAATTGGTAAAACTGCAAGACAATGGATTCAAATCTCTCCTTTGTCATGTTGGGGTGTGTGTGTGTGTGTATGTGTGTATATATATATATGTGGAAGTGGCACAAGTGATTACGGAACGTGACTGAACACCTCTGAGCCTAAGGAGATGTGTTGGAAGGAAGTGGGGTCTGTCCTTTTTGGAAGAGCCTAGGAAGGCATGTTTTTCCTATATGTAAGTCTTGGGAGCCCTATTGTAGGGAAGCATCTCAGTTGCCAGCCGATCACCTATAGGGATTGATCAACTTAAATCAAGTTCTAAATCAGCTACCAATAAGTTTCTGCCAAAAGCTTTCTAGAGTGACTGTTTCGTTTGTTAGCACTGACTTGACTTTCTCCTAATATGCACAGCTAAGTGGTGCATGGTGGTATCCATTCTGCTCAATCCCTGAAATAAAAAAATAAGTAAACGTGTGCAATTATACTTGAATTGTTTTGGAAGATGCTCCATTTTAGCCTTGAATGGATTTACCTGGGTTTTCAGTTCACCAGCCTCCCAACAATGCTTTCTAAAAAAATATATCTATTATCCTCTACCAAGCATGCCATGTCCTGCTTAACCCCATCATGGTTGCAGCATTATTCCAGATAAGCAAATTTATGGAGCCGATGGAACTTGTTCCCCCTTACTGCAGAATCTTGCAAGTAAGTGGAAGAAGTGGAAAATTTTAATTCATATCGAGTGTTACAGTGTACACAATCTGTAAAAGTAAGTGATTTACTGGAACATTATTTTGCTGTGTTGTGTTAACACAACATAACTAATAAGTAATATGGTAGTTAAGCACACAATGGGAGTAATGGATGAAATGAAATGCTGTAGTATGGGAATATACATGTTGATTAAACTACCAAGGAAAGAGTAACATAAGACCTAATACCATCTGTTCTTCAGTTGTGTGCTGCAGAGAGATACAAAACACTTATTCATGAACTCTGAGGAAAACAGATAAGAAGAATACAGGCTCAAGTAACATTTGTGTTTTTTTTTCCCTTTGGCCTTTTTTGTAAATTCAATCTGATCTTCATTCCAAACTTCTTAAAGGAAAATTAAATGTACTTTAAGTAGTATTTGATCCTATTATGAATCTGTGCAGCACTTTACCAAAGTTAGCTTGAAATTTAATGCAATTTTTAGTTAGGTAAGTAAACTTAAAACGGTGTTGATTCCTAGCTCCTAAGAAAACAGTTAGATAACACACACACACACACATACACACCCCCAGTCAGCTTTTTTCTGTTACATACTAGTCTTTCTTACAGCTTTTTTGGGAAAAGCTGTAATGTAGTTAGTTACTAAAGCTACCAATTCTTTCTGAGATTCTGAAAGTCTTGCTGTAGTCCAACTCTCCAGAAAACTACTGTAAAAGTTTTTTGTTTCATCTTAATCTAGATTATATTTGAAGTTATATTTGAATCTGTATGGATGATGGCTGCCTTTTCTAGTTATGTTTGTTTTGGGGTAACGGTCTTGCTTTTCTCATTAACTTTTTAGCAAAATATCGCCCTTAGTAAACTCTGGTTCTGTACAGAGCACAGTAATATTCTAGTCTCTACAGGTATTAGCTGTACTTGTCGAAATACCATGGTGAGTTTGTTTCAAGTGCTTAAAACTTGTTAAAACCTAGTAAGACTGAACAGATGGAGGAAGGTTTTTTTTCTTTAGCAAAATAAAAAAAAAAAGCTATACTTTGTAAAATACAGTTTTATTAAAAAGAATAAATGGCAGTTTGTCACTTCATAGATTGAGAACTGAATAGTTATTTTATGAAATAAATATATAATAGGTATTGCCTAAGTCTGCTTCTGAAATGGATGTTTCTTACTCTCTCTGGCATGTGCTTCAGGGATTAAAATTACGTTGTTTATTCCAGGTTTTTGTACAATAAGCAGCTTTTTAACATTGCTTTTCCTGATGCTGTCTGGATTTTTTCAGTTAGAGCAACATTTAGGGTGACCCATTGTACTCGCTGGAGCTAATACAGCTGTGGTGGTTGACTGAGCAGAATCAATTTTGTCTATTAAAATAGAACAGTGCAGAAGGGGGTGTGTGTGTGGAATCGCATTTCCATTTGTATCTCGTTGCTGCAGACCTGCACAGCTCTTTGCTGAGACATTTGATACCTAGTTCTTCTAAAACTGATTCCAAATATGTTAGTTTTGTTCTAGGTTTTACTGATTAATTAAGGGAAATTGCTACATTTATGTGCATTTGAACTTGCTTTCTATTTTGTAGCAGTGCTTGCTTTGAAAAGTGTTGTTGATAATAAAGTAAGTGTTGCACTAAAATACTTGCTTTTCTATGAGTTGCATTAAGAAACTTCTATTGCCTTCAGTTACTAATGGAGGATGAGAATATCTTGTCCTTTGGCAAACAGCGCAGTCATGATGAACATCGCTTGTTTTGGATGAACTTAGTGTTATTTGTGCATACATAAGATCGGTAGCAGAAGTAAAGAAAATACATAGCCACTTGTATGAAGTGACAGGATATTCGGTAAAATAAGTTGGTAAGAATGAGCTCAGATGATTGCTTATAGCCCATCTGTGATCTTGTCTGGTCAGGTTATGTTTTCCGTTTTGTGTGGTGTTTTGTACATGCCTCTGGGGATGTAGTATCAGTCCCCGCTGCCCTCCAGGTTTCTGAGTTTTTGTGCAAGCTGTAATTTCTGTAACAACTTTCATTGACCTTAATGAATTTAAGAAGTCCTTGTGGCAGTTCAGCTGAACAGAAGCATGTGAACTCCAGGGACTTTCAGCACAGGGAGGTGGGGGCAAGTGAGGGGGGAGAATATCAGGCGATACTTTTGGAGTTATTTTCATTGTTAATTTGAAGTTCTTGTAGCACCGTTTCAGGTGACAAATGGGGACTTTCTGTAACTTTCTCCAAAAAAAAAAAAAAGAGGAAAGCTTCTACTATTAATCGTCTGGTCCTCAGATGCGCAGCAAGCTCTTGAACTGGACTGAAGTTATCTGAAGCAAGTTGGAGCTATAAATTCTCCGAGCTGCTGAGCCCGTTGGCGTCAAGTAGCCGAGGTCATTTTGTCTTTAAATAGAAAACTCGCTCTGGAGTCTTCGTTTCAAGCCGTAAGGACCGTCTGCTTAGGCTGCTTTCAGACCCGCATCAGGCAGAGGGAGGCAAACTCTGGTAGCTAGGGCCCGTTTCTACCAAGACTGGAAGTGCAGCCCTGAGCCTGTTGTTGGGCCGGCTGCCGCGCCGCAGCGGGGCGGCTGCGTGGGGGAAGGCCGCATCCCGCAGCCGGTGGCACCTTCACCCCCCCACCAGAGCCCCCGGGAGGGGCTGAGACCCATGGCTGCCCGCTCTGCTGAGGGGCGGCCTGCCCGGAGGGCCGCGATGTAGCGTGTCCAGATTCACTTCTCTGCTGAGGATGGAAGGATCTCCTGCCCTAGAGGAATGAAGTCGCGGCAGCGGGGCTCCTCACCCTTCCCTAGCTGCGAGCGCACTGGTTTGGAGGCTTTGGTAAAGACTCCAATGACTGCTGCAGGTGGGGAAATGAATCTTCCCTGTTAATGTAAGTCCTGTGGTCTAAGTATCGCTGGCATGGGAGGGGAGGCAGGGGGTGCCTCTGCTGGCTGGCACAGAAGAAAGTTGGTGCCGTCACAGGGAAGAGCCCTGCTTTTTCATGGAGTGGTAGGTGAGCTCTGCAAGTGTCTCTTGGCTTTTCGGCTATTTAAGGAATGGGTGAACGGTTCGTTTCTGGATCCCAGCTGTGTTTGTACACAAGAGGGGACACTGAATGGCCTGTTCTGACTGAGGCCATATGGGGCACATGCAAAATACCTTCACTTCGCAGGCACCTCATCGTAAGAAAAAGCATGTTGCCTTCGGTTCACTGGCAGCTGCAGGCCTGGCAGAGCAGCAAGTGATTTCAGAAGAGCCTACTTGGACTCAGGTCAATTTTATGCCTGATTTTTTTTATAGTCTCATGTTAAATTAAGCCAACTGGATAGATTCCTACCTGACACAAGATACTCCTATGAAGGCACCCTGCGGTTTCCTCTAGGTGAAAGACAACTCTGTGAATCCTTGTATGTGGAAGAGGATTAAGCCTTCTTTTCAAAGTATAGAGAAGTAGAGGAAAGAAACCTGTAGCAGTGTCTGCGGCTGTGTGTGTGTGAGAGGGGGAATGAAATTAAATCTCTAACTCTGTGGAATAAACGATGGATATTTTGTGGGATTGTTTTCACTGCTTTACTGCTTAAATTCCCCTCCCCTTGTCCAGCTCCCCCAGTCTGAATGAAGCACTCTGCCAAAGCCCATAGACCTTCCAAGAAACACGCAACAAAGACACCTGGACTGTTAGTGTGGAAGGCTTGCTGTACTGGCGGAGGAAAGCAGCTGTGCTCGCTGAATCCAGAAGTAACTCCACCATCACATACCATGAGAAATAGCTAATAGTTAAAATGTGTGCGATCTGAGATGTATGCCTGTTTACTTAGATGAAGCCAGCATTACAAATTTTTAACCAGAGGCTACAAAATTATTGGAAAACAGCAATTCTGCCTCTAAGTAACAAAGTATGAAATACAAAGCTTAATTTATTACAGTATGTGTATGCTTTGTAGAGCTATCTCTCCGGTGGTTTGAGGGAGGAAAAGAACAGGCTGTTGTTTACACACATGTGGGCTTCAGAGAAACTTTTCCTCTAACTTTGTTTTTGGACTGCAATCTCTTATGTCTGAAATGAGACATTTGAGAAATAATGGAGTCTACATGTATTCAGAAATAACTGTTGCAAAAATTGGTACTATGGATGTTAATCAACTTATGTCACATACTTTTGTGTTCTTGTTTTTCTTCCTTTATTTTTATGATGTTGCTGAACAACAGCTCAATTTATAAAAAGTGTTGCTCTGCAGTGCCATCCGTGTTGGGAGGGAGTCTTTCAGCATGGAGGTGGTGATGTAGAATTACTAAAACTGCAGGGTCTGTGGTCAGGGAAATGAGCGTTGCATGAAGACAGCATGACAGAAAATGCACAACTTACTAACCTGGGACCTAAAAATGAAATCAGTGTGGCTGCTAAATCTGAAATAATCGGTGTGAGAGGTGTGACTGATGCTGATCTGGTTTTATTACAGATGAGGGAAGGATTACAGGGTGACTCATCAACCAGTTCCTGCATTCCTTCGTGCACCATTAGGGAGGATTCATTAAAAATGGATGGTACTTCATAAAAACTTTCCAGTAGGCTTTTAAAAAAGTTAGCTTAATGTCTTCCTCCCCCTCATGCCTCCCCTTTGCTATACCCCTGCCCACACTNGTAGCACCTTCTGCACTGCAGGGTGTATGCAGATGTACTGGGTCTTTTTTCATGGCCTTTCCTTTTCTTTAGAAGGTTCTTTTCCAAGTAGCATGAAGTTGTCTTCCTTGTTTGATCTTCAGATATTATTTCTCATAACTAATGATCCTCCAAAGTTTTGCTGAGCAGCAACGAGACTCTAAATCAGTAACAGCTTGGTGGCCTGTGATGCTTTTGTCAATTAAGAACACTCTTCAGCTGAGACCCAGGTAATAGGCTAGGTGTCTGTATGCAGAGCTGGCTTTTGCATTGCAAGGTTTCGGTTGGCACTTTCAAGCTACCATTTTTAAAGTCTGTGATGCGGTAGCCTGAGAGTAAAATCAGAATTTGCAGAGAAATGGAGGAAAATGAAGTAGAATCTAGCGTGAAGAGATGAGAAGGCATTTCATAACTTCTTGTGCACTAATTGTTAGCTTCTGATCAGCAGGGACTGATACTTGCAGTCTTTCTGACTGCCCTGTTGTTGCTTAGCTCCCCTAATTCAGATGTTGCAATTAATGATTTAACGGTACGTGTGATGTGTTTTTTTAAAAGAAAAAAGGCTTTCATAAAACATATGTATTGTGTATTTTATATATGATAGAGTATCCACTATCCTAGTTGCATTACCTCTGTTCTTGAGCTGAAGTTGTAATTTATGATGTATCTGTTAGAGAAAGGAAAAAAGCCATTAAAACATTTCCAATAAGCTAATTTTGTGTGTAGGAAGAGAGAACCCTAATTGCTAATGAATGGTGACCTTTGTACCTTAAAAGATATATTTCAAAATGGATTTCTGTGAGCTGTGTAACTAATGAAGTCATCCTGTAGCTGGAGTCTTTGGTACCTAATAAGATGTGAGGTCCCTGTGAAGCTGCTTTTCAGTTTGGTTATTTATAAACGTGCTTTCCTGCGGATCTCGCAGCTACTTAGGGTCATGCTTTTTCTGCCGTTTTTCCTTCAGTGGGAGCAACAAGAGAATTTTTCCCTTTTATACCAATTTTCGTGAAAATTGAAAGTTGTTTTGTTTCCCTGAGTCACTCTGCCGATTCCCTCGCAGAATGTCTTGTGGGCAGCAGGGGAGGTGTGTGCACACTCATGTGCTCGTGCAGGCAGCGTCATCGCAGTCTTACTTCCTGAAGAGCAAAGGGCTGAAAAGTATCCTTTGAATTTTTTTTTTTTGAAAGAAGTGATGAGTTCTCTTAGTCCTGTCCTGCCCTTGTGAGTTTATGAAGTTGTGGTGAGAGCTGCGGGCTGCGCTGAGGCGTGCGTCCTGCATGGGTGCTGCTTTCCTCTGGGGTGGCCGCTGGGGCATGAGGGCAGTGGCTGGGCCAGGGCCCCCGGGCTGCTGCTGGTCAGGGCTTTGGAGGGAAGTGCTGCTCCACAACGTAGCCGGTTGCTTTACTGCGCTCTGGAGATCTCTGTGTGGTTCTGTGGAGATGTGGATTATTTGTAGTGCTTGTATAGTGTTACAGAAAATGTGTGTGTGTAGTAACAGGTGGATTATTATGCGGTCCATATCGTGGACCCAGTGGAATGCTTCACGTCTGTCCTAAAGGAACTACCCAGCATAGGTGAATTAAGTGGAAACCACTCGTTTATCATTGCATTAGTTCTGAACAACATATATGCGGTTTTTCCATCAGCTTAGTGCAGTTGTATATGCATTTTCCTCAGAGGATACGTATGTAAAGGTCAGAAATCTGTGGCAAAGCAGGGTCTGTTTAATTGCATGAATGGAAAAATGGAAGGACTGGTTTAACTAGAAGATGTTAAATATACTGAAATGTTAATGTGAAAAATTGCTATTGAAGCCTGTTTTAATGGACTCTGTTTTAAAAAAAAAAAAAAAGCTGCATACTACTTTTAAAATGTTCATATATCAAACGAGTACCAAAGTTTTAAAATTGCTGAGCCATGGCTCATGCATTTGTTGCAATAAGCATTATATTCCATCTGTTTTAACAATGTTATGTATTTTGAAATGTGGTAGCATTCCTAGAGCAGCAGCTTTTATTCTTAGGTCTGCCCAAAATTACCGTGCAAACTTACCTGATGTTAAAAGAATTCTCCATACTGATGGCAGTTCTTTGGAATATTATTTCTCTTGCAAGATTAAAATACCCATATAAGTGAACAAACAATTATTTTTATCAGAGAGATAATGAAAGCGATGATATACAATACACAGCAGCAATATGTAAGCCTGTAGCAGAACTGTAATCTACAGAAAGGAAAACACTATGCAAAAGTAGAGTATTTTTAAATACATATACGTGTGTATGTATTTAAACATGTCTAGGGAGTAGGTGGTTCAGCTGATTAACTTCACCTTAATCCTAGATCATAGAATAATTTAGGCTGGAAGAGATCTCCAAGATGTGCAGCTGAAAGTAGATGCTCAAATGCTTACCTTGCTTTTCTGAGAAAAATCCAGTAATTTTATCTTTCTTTAAGAAGCTGTTTTACAGAACATTATACTTGTGATCTGGCTTCATTTTATAGTGTTAAGCCTTGTTAAATAAGTGACATGGTGTATCTAGTAACAATGCTACAAATAGAGTGGAGAGTTCATTACATAACAGCTGTTTTGATTTAAATTGTTTTTCTCTTACCTGTTGAGTTGCTGTTTACTTTCATATTCATAGCAAAAATTTACTGTTTGCTTGCTTGATCTTTGCTTGTTGCACAACTGAGGTGGATGTGAGAGTTACTTTAAAAAAAAAAATACATGCGATAGTATTAATAAGGAGAACAAAATGTTTGCACAGGTGACAAATACAACATACTAAAATTCTCAATGTCATCTTAAATTTAGTAACTATTAAGTAAGATCATCTCACAATGTTTTATTTTTTTGTTAAAAGACCCCTTAAAGTATGCAGATTTTTAAAATTAATTGCGGTTGTGGCACTGATAATTGTAGGGGTGCAGGATATATAATGTACTCCTGGCAGGCAAAGCATGCCTAAATGATTTTTTAAAAAATCTTCTTTAGGTTCTGAGTTCTCTAGTACTTGCTTGAAAAAGTACCTGGAGTGGTTTGGGTGGGTTGCAAACTTGCTAGATATGAGATTTACCTAGGAGTGATAGAAGTCTTGCTTTTACAAATACTTTAACTGTCTCTTTACATTGCAACTGATATATCAACTTTTTCTTGAATGCTGTGTAGAAGATTGTGCTGATCATGTGCTATGATATCATAAGGTGCTAGAAAGTTGATCTTTAAAATGCAGTCATGATTCCGAGGAAGTCTGTGCTAGAACTTTTATTTCACTGGATTCAATGAATTGTTCTGATGATTTCTCATTTTGAAAACTTCTGAAAACTAAGTCTTAGAATATTTTAAGTAAATTACCTTATAACTCACAAGTTTTTCTTTGATTTTAAAAATGTTGTGGTTTTTTCATGTGGGTTGATAATCCATATTTAGATTCTGATATTTTATTCTGATTAATTTCTAATATTTTAACCATTGAATCCTTTGTGAATGTTGGCAATTGGGTGAGTCTGCTGGCAAGACTAATCTAGCTTCCTCCTGCAAGAAGTTCTTTGCTGAACACTTCCTAGCAACCTTTTTTGAGATCTAGAATTTAACTACAGCTACTGGGAACCTCTTAGAGCTCCAACTTTCACATTTTTAGTTTTTTTTTTAAGTGCTATTTGCAGTAAATCAGATTGTGTTGGTTTCAAGAGTGTTAGTAGAAAATGAGCGGTCTCATCTACAGCTTGATATAAACCAGGCTTTTGTCACAATAAAAGGGTCAACATAGTGTGCTGATAGCAATTAATTCTCAGGGAGGCTGCCTACTGCTGTTTCCTTGCATTGCAGCAGAGAAATATCCTGCTTCTAAAGGGACAGTAATGCATCCCTACTTCCCTCAAGTGAGGTTAAGCAATCCAGAAAGATGGGATACAAGGAGAGCTGTGCTTGTACCTTTCGGTTTGTTTGCAGTGGAGAAGGACCGTGCTGATACTTGCACGTCATTTTGGTTGTTTGTCCTTGCGTCTTGTTACCACAGAGTATTTGGCAAGTTAAAGATGCAACAAACTGACAGCATGCAGACGCGTAAGGAACTCAGCATAAACAAGCTGTGTGCAGGAATGAAGCTAGCAGGAACATAGGAAAGGTAAAACCAATTGTGAAGAGGTCACATTTCTGTAATCGTGTTAATTGAAAGAGCGGAAAGGGGTAGAGAGAAATTTTCTGGATTTAATGTAATAGTTGGGTGAAAGAGTCAAAAGGGCTGCTCTGGCACGCGCGGCGATGGTCTGGTTTCCTGGGCAGGAAATGCGTGCTGTGTCTTGGGGCAGGGGTAGCTTGCAGCCTGTACTGCATGCTGAGAGCTAGCTCCTGAAATGCTGGCTTAACAGTGTACATACAGAACGTGTATTACTAGAGTGGGAATTAACATTTTTTTCCCATGGAAATTTCTTGAGGAAAGGGATGGTGATGAGAACAATTTATTCAGCCAGTCTTGTCCCAGCTGTCGTTCAGAGAGACAACTTTTGTTTGAATTTCTCCTGCTCTAGAAAAGGCTATGTGAATTTAAAGACAACTAAGAAATTACCACAGTTTTTATTTTTCCCCATATGTAAGGGCATTTAATTTCCTACACCTGTATTTCCTGGCTCCTTTCAGATGCCCCAGAGGATGTCTAGTCTTTTCGCACGGCATGCCTGGATAGTTGAAAGTAGGGAATATTAAATCCTATTAAAGGCTGAGAGCGGCAGTTTTAGAAAATAACAGTTTTGTGTGTTTAATGAGTTGCAAAATCTTATCTCTATGTGAAACTTCTTAATACTATGTTACATGGGCTTTACTGTTTCTTTCTTTTTGCGGCTTGCTGTCCTACCTGCTTGTGCTGAGAGCTGCCCCCAGCAGGGATTGCCACACCAGGAATGCCCAGCACAGCTGGCTCTGGACCGGAGCAGCTCCTCAGGTCCATTACAGTACCGAGGGCTCCCCTTTGGGATTTGTAGGGTAGAAATCTGCGAGATTCGGGTTTGTGATCTGAATTTGTAGGCAGACCTCTTTTGACATAGGCATGTCCTATCCTATTTTTGCCTCTTACATTTTAAACCATTTTTTGTTCATGGTATAGTTCTGGAGGACAAAGACCTTTTGAAAAACAAAGCAGACAAAAAAAAAACACACCCTACTATGGAGAATGAAAAGGTCATCACAGAGCTTTTAATTTGGAGTCCAACCAAACAGACGTGGTATTTAATCCATCTTTACTTGGAACAGCAGCCAACATATAAAAGCTATAATAAGAAAATGATTAGTTACATCTTTTCAGTCTAACTGAACATCCTCTAAACTAATACATACAGGTCGGTGGTGGCTTTTTTTTTAAATGTGGTTTTGCTTCTGCTGGAGAACAATAAGTTAGATGTTTCACCTTTTAGATCATGATAGCAGTAGTTCAACAACTATTAGGAGTCAAACACCTGATTCTGTCTTGCAACTCCAGTTTTTTTTATTTCTCTTACTCGTGTTTTAGATGCTCCATGCTGTGGGTGCCTTGCTCTCTGTGTTGCAAATTCTTGTAGTGCTGCTGTTTCAGAAGAAATCATCTGCGGCTGCTGTATTTCAAAGCAGTCTGATAGTTCAGTCAGTGATTCTCTGAATCTAAGCTGTAGAAGTGATTTCTAGGTAGCTGTACTTGAGCTTTAAATGATACCTGAAATAGGATCTCTTTAGGTTTTAAGCAAATAACAAGAGACTGTCCTGTCTTAACTAGCAGTGCTTCATCTGTTTATTTCCAGCTAGGGATTCCTAAATCCATTCTTCCAGACGGGCATCTGTTGTAGAGCACAATTCGCTAGTATCACAGAGAATGTTGACATGTATTATCCGAATTCTGAAAAGGCATGTTCGTATAGCTTCCAAGTCCTATTCCAATCTAGTTAATTCAAATAACAGAGCTTAAGAAATGTTCTTTCTGGATTTAGGCACATGCCTTTTTTTTTTTAGAGATCACATATTTTTTCTACATCTGTTTTTCATATCTTTTTTTAGGTTGAAATGTTTCAGAATTTCTTCCTCAATCACCTGCAAATTTAATTGTGTGAGGAAATCCTTTCCTCACTTTACCCGTAATAAATAAGTTATGTCTTGAATCAAACTTTTATAATGAAGTAGGCAACACACGTAATAGCACTTGGCTGTGCTGTACAGTGCTCTCCAGCTAATGAAAAATATTCAACGTGAAGTTAAAAATATGAAAAAAAATAAGTATGATAAAAGAACAACAATATTTCTCAGTTGTTGCAGTTGAAGAGAGATCAGCTTAGAAGGGATTTATTCAGGTATCTTTTTTATCATCAAAAATGGAACTTTGACAGCTGAGGCTCAGAACTGTCTTCCAGAACAGCCCTTATCTGCTGAATTTCTACATAGCACACGTCTGTGCAGCCAATTGCAGAAGGACCATCTGTTTGTCCTGCGGAGACCTCATCAGCCCACCCCATTAACAGCCTTTTGGATGCTGGTGTTTGCTGCTTTCACTTCTGTGGTACGTGGAGGAGCAGTTTCACAGCTGCCCGTGGTGAAAGACAGAAAGCAAAGAGGCTCCTTCTGATTCTTCCCTGGTGTTGTGGGAAGGCAGGCGTTCATGTCCTCCTTCACAGGGAAGGTCCTCTGTTTCCCCAGCCCGTGGTCAGCTGTGCCAGCTCTGCCAGACCAGCCTCTTCCCTGGGAAAGCAGTCTGGCAAAACATGGAGCAATGCAAAAAAGCAAGCATTAGTTGGATTATCTGCTACAAAATCTGCAGTTTTAGGCACCTGTGTAGGCGTTTCAGGGATCTAACAGAGCCTCTGTGAAAATACAGCTTCAGGTCCCCTGTCCTGTACATGCAGCAGTTGGAAAATATAGGCTGAGCACCACAGGCTCATATGGCCTTGGTTTGTGTAAGTGAGCACACAAAACTCACCACATTAAAAGTAATATTCTTGCCATTTAGTAGAACCTATGATAACCTGGTAATCGAAGTAATCACAGATTTTCAAAACAAATGAAGCTCGAGAAAGGGTGGAGCTTCAGCGTGTGCTGTGCTAGTGTCTGCATCTCCAGGAAGCAAAACTCTCTGACAGGAGCGCATGAACTCCCATTTGATCGTACAGAAATATTTTGAAAATTGCTGAGTGGGATCTGACAGATTTGTTTCTGTATGTACCTTTGCCACATTGACTGGAATGTGAAACAGTGACATCGTAGTGTATTTCATAGCACTGCTGCTCTTTTCCGGGAGGAAGAAGGGTAAGTGAGGGTGGGTGTCATAAGGACCCAAGCTGAAAACATGGCAGAAAAGAATTTGTGAAGGTTTGTGCTGTATTAACTACAATTCAGGAACAAACTTCAAAAAATAGATCGACAAATAAGTGCTTTTAACCTCTTGAATCTGAACGCAGTTAACAAAGCCTGGTGAGGGGAAGTGGTCTGGCTTCTTCCATCCAGCGCTGAGTAGGTAACAAAGAACAAATTGCTGAATGGGGTATTGGAGTACCAGGAGCCAGTCAATGCCATTGACCGTTGGATCCTTTCACAGATTAGATTGCCATTAGGACTTCTTTTCCCCCTACGTGGGTTGCTTCTTCAGAGGCTCTCTTGGTAGGCAGACTTTGACAACACCATCACATGTGGCATTAAAGCAAGATGATGATTCACAAGGGTGAGTTCCTAATGTTCCTTCCTCTCAAAATTGCTGTGAATGTACATTGGAAAACGTGGTTAGAACTGATATTGGAGAAATCTGTCCGCATGCAGAGGTACAGTTATATAACGTGGATATAGAGGACAATGATTCCTGCTGTCTGCTAGTGAATTGTGGCACAGCTAAAATGCAGCCGGTTAGGAAAGGCAGACTGAACACTGAACACCAGCGTACAAAGCTAAGGGGAATGTGATTATTCCAGGCTTTTTTTGTTTGTTTGATCCCAAGAAGTCCGCATAATATTCACTGCTCTTTAGGTACTGCAGAGGGAAAATACTATTCAAGAAAGAGTTAATGTCTTTAGAGGAGTGAGCCATGTAAAATGACATTCTCTGTGGGTCTGACACGCAAACCAGCAGGGCAGAAAGCCCTCTGTTAGCAGGTTATCCGTGTGGGATATACAGCAGCCTTTCACCTGCTACGCACCCAGCTGGTGTCGGGTTGAATTTGGCCACTGTCAGAAACCTGTGAGAAGGAAAACATGTTGCACCAATCTGTTTTTATTTTTATTTATTTATTTTTTTTCTCCAGGGAGTTAGGGAAGGAATAATGTAATCTCAGCGCAGCAGGAAATTGCAAAGGCACCAGTTTTCCAAGAGAAAGATAAGCTGTGTGAGTGGAAGCATGCAAGAGGGATGACTTGGGGACTCTGCAGGGCACAGAGGCTGGGGGGAGTAAGGATGGGTTGTTGTGGGGAGGGAGAGGCCGTGGGGACCCAGCTCAGCCCCAGGGCCGGGAGCTGAAAGCAGGTGCATCGTGTACAAAGCAGTGGTGCTGGGGGAAATGGGAGCGAGCGAGCTTGCCCAGATGGCATGTTTGTGAGCACAGTCACTGTGCAAGGAAGATGCCCTGATGAGGACGAGCAGCACAGTCCCTTCTGAGGTATTGTTTCAGGAGGGCATCTGACTGGGATGTATGAGCCTCTTCAAACCTTCCTGAAAAACTGCTTCTGTTTGAAGATTAGTATCCCAAGTACTGCAATGCCTGTAGGCTTGTCTGGATCTTTCCTCTAATTGGGAAGCCCTGTCGCATGGTTCTAAGGCTGAGCAAGTGCACTGAGACACCATAGAGTTTTTACCAGAAAATGGGTTGGAGCAGTGTTGTGTTCCAGATCCCACAGGTAAACTAAATTAATAGCTCAATGCTTGAACAGTCATATTAACCTGAAGGGGCTGCTGACTGTTGAAATGCTATCTATTTTTCAGATTTAACATTAACCAAGAATCTGTGAAACACCTATTGAGTCTCTGCTCTCCCCAAAAGAAGGGATGTGTATCAGCAGTGGGGTTGTGAGCCATCAACTCTGGTTTCAACTGATGTTCCCGTATTTCCCAATCTTAATATACAAAATGCTTGACAACTCTGTTGGATAACTAACTGCATGCTGTCCAGTGCAAGCCACTTCATGCATCTCACTTCAGGAAAGATGTGCACTAATCAGTTGGAACACAGAGTGTAGGTGCAACAGCAAGCCAAGAGCTGGAGTACGTGGCTGGTTGTGAGATGGGAAGAGTTAGGTTCCTCCAGGCTGGGGAGGAGGGGACTGACATAAAGATATTTGAAGAATGGTATCTCAAGAAAAACCCAAATCCTGCGTTTAGGAGGTGGTGAATAAGTGATATTTTTCATGCCCACTACATTGAGGCAAATAATTAATGTGCTTAAATTGAAACTAGGGAGATGTAGGTTGGATGAAAGAGAGAACTTTCTAACTTAGAGCACTTAAGTATTGACAAATATTGCCTAGGGAGGTTCACTGGAGCTGGTGTACAGGTCTGTCGGGAATAATTCATAAATCGTTGCTCCTGTCTTAAGGCAGGGGAGTGGACTAGTGATGTTTTCAGGTTACTTCCAAACCCACTTGCTGCGATTCTTTTATTCTGTGCTGTGGCATTGATCACATATTCAGGGTTACAAGGTTTGCATCTATAGAGCTTTGGTGACACCTGTGAACACTTATTTCAATCAGCACATGCTTTACGTGAGTTTGGTTTAGTTTGGCAAGGGGCCAACCTAAATTGAACAGTCGTAAGTCATCTTTAAAGTGAGCTGTCGGTAAATTATATTTGCATTAATTTAATAAGTGTGTATTGAACTGGTTTCAGACAGTGCAAGGGTTATGGTGCAACTTCAGTTAATAGCCAAGCCAACAAAAATTGTGCCCATTTCACACCCAGAGGAATAAAGCACACGAGAAGCAGTGAGTTGTCTGGGTGCAGAGACTATTGCAATTGTGGTCATTGTCTTCAAGAAGGAAGATGTCATATAGGGCTACGAGAGGGACTAAGCGAAGGAAAACCTTGCTTGTAAAGGGAGGCTAGACCTTAGCTTGGTTAGCCTGGCAAGCTGAAAACCAAGAGCGGCTGCAGTCCCTCTGGAGAAAGACAAAGGGAGAAAAACCTGGTAGAAGGAGGACTTATGGATGAAATTGGCTAAGGAAGCAGTGTGTCTAAACTGGCTATGAAAAACTAAACACAGAGGGATCAGAGTTTTAGCATAGCCTTGCTTTAGGAATGGTATGGCAAGAATTCAGATTGTTTTAAGATGAATGTTGCTGAATTTTTGGACAAGATTGTATGACATGTCCTGCAAGTGACCTCAGAAGTTCCAATGTATGATGTCTCCACAAGAAATTCTTCCTGCTAACAGCGTGAGCTATTGCGTGTCTTTTTTAGAGAGAGATGGGAGAAAAAAAAAAGCCTTATTGTCAAAGTTTTCAGGTTTCATCCAACATCTGCAACATGCTAGCATAAAGTGAAAAATTCAGATAGAGGAACATGAAAATGAGACTTTAATTTGGAAATGCCTTTTTTTTTGTGCCTGCTTATATAGGTGATGAGATGCTGGGCTTTTTAAAAGTCTGTTTTTAACACTGTAGTTAGGTCAGGTTTGCAACTGCATGGATCAATGTGTTTTGAACATACCTGTAAAAATACAGAGGTTTTTGTTTTTCCTGACAGTGCTTCCTGTTTAGAAAACGGGAAGAAAGGCTCTCATTCTGTTCATGAGCCATGATGCCTCTCAGGTTATGCATTTACATTTTTGTTTATACATTTGATTTTTGTTGGCATTTTTAGTAGTAGCTGGAGGCTCAGAGTCAGAAAACCAACCAAAATGATGCCAGTGGAACCTTGAACTTGAGAACTTGGATAGATTGATGTAATCGGATGGCTGCTTATTCAGCACAGAACACAAGAACTTGATTTTTAAGCAAAACAGTGTTCTGTGCGAGCAAACTGTCTGACTCTCGCAGCCTGCAGCGATGATGGGGGTTCCTCAGCAGCTGAGCCACAGAAGCCTCTGAGCGGCTGCTCCCAGGGCAGGGAGCCGGCAGCAGTGCTGCAAGCGAACTAATTTCGTGGAAGTGGCAGTAGGGTGTTCTCTGTAGGCTTTGACAATTCCTGCTCTCTTCCCGATTTTTGTTTTAAATAGGCTACTTCTGTTTGTTTGTTTATTTCTAAATGACAGGATTGGGGAAAGAAGGCTTTCAGTCTGTCTGACTTACTTTGAAAGGGTAACTGCGCATTGTACGGCAAGCCTGCAGAATGAGCGAGCCTCATCTCGAATGCGTCTTGACGTGCTGTCATGAGCGTTTGTCAAGGTCGCTGCTTGTAAGGCCCCGGTCTCACTGAGGGTGGTGTACCAAGCAAGCGGCTAGCTAGAGTCTGCTCAGCGTAACCTGAAAATGTACAGCTGATGTCTGTGCTTTCAGAACACACACAATGGCTGTTGGTAGTAGTGGAGAAAAATGCACACTTCATGTCAAAAGAAATGAAGTGTTAGTGTGTAGTTTTGGCTGAGGCTAAAACACTGAAGTTAGTGGTTGGTTTTCCACAAAGCCTTATCTCGGTGAGTAGGTCTGACTGGGTGCGTATATCATGAAGCAACCCAGTAAGCAGATAAGAAGAAATCACTGGTTGCTAACTTAAGATTGATTGTGAGAGGCAGCAGTGATAACAAGAGAGATTAATCTGATTTGTGGCAAAGCAGCTCTAAATTGGTTACAGAAGTATCTCCATGTTGAAGTATCGTTTTGTAAAATAACACTTTATGGGAAAGATTACTGCTGTTTTTACTAGGTGTTATTTTAATGCACAAAATTCATTCTATGAGGACACAGAATGAGTGTGCATTTGCCATTCTCCCTTCCAGTCTTTCTGTCAGTCATATGATCATTCTTCTTTCTTCTAAAGACTTGACACAGTTCAAGAATTGAATGGAAATGGTGTTCCTGTTATGGCACAGGGTTATGTTTGTGGGCCATCTCGTAAATCACACCTGCTTTCCTTCCAAATGTGTCCTATGGCATGAACATCTGTTTAGGAGAATACCACCAATCCCTGTGGGATGCTTTTCCGTATGCTTCCATTTCAGGATAAAATTAAGCCAATGGACCTTGACAGTGTTTTCTTAATCAAAAATGGGTCTTTGTGCTTCTGTTAACAGGACATGTATAGTATTATTGAATAAAGGCATGAATCACTTCCACTAGTGCGCTTCTGGAAAGTAATTCAGCATCTATGCGACTTGAACTGTTCTTTCGCACATAAAAGCAGATGGTGTTAAACAAATCAGATAAGCGTATGTCCAATCTGGTGCTGCTTGGCATACTAACAGGATAATGATTTATAGGATTGAGAGCTTTGACTTACGGTTGCCACCAGAAGGAAGAAAAAAGCTCCTGTACTCTTTCCTGCAGACCAGTAGTGCTGTCAAGTGTTCAAAGTTCCTTGGGTGTGCCTCTTTTGCATCAGTACTTTTGCCTGGCCAGACAAATGGAGGGCTAGTTGCACCATGTCCGGAGAGATGAGGCAGGTGGCCAGTCTGTGTTCAGACCAACCTCACATGTGCGTGTGTGTCAGTCTGTATGTGCACAGTAAATCCAACGTGCCCTGGATGACTAGGCTTACTGGGTGGGCTCTGGCCAGCTGCACTGCACGCATGTGTGTAGTCCTGTATGGAAATCTTGCGTAAAAGAACAGCCTGAGTTAGTTCTGACTTGCTGTGACTTCTAAAACACCTCTACGTTCTCACTGCATCTGACTTGTCCTGACAAATTGTGATCTATCTGGCATAATTAGTGTCTTTAAAACATTCTGTGGTCCTTGTGTGGCTGAGAAATGAGTGCTAATGCACTGCATGGTATTTATAACAAAGCTTCTTTTAGAAACCAGTATGAAGGTTCGGAAATCCCTTGCAGCTTTCAGTGAGAGTAAAGCCCACTGATAGAGGTGTTTGCACATGGATATAAACAATTTCAAAGTAAACATTCAGCTGCACAGGGATTTTTAGTATTTTTTTCATGATTCTTTTCGTGTCTCCCTGAACTTCCCTTTGTAACTTTCACCCTAGCATACATATCAGTGTGAGCTGAAAATAAATGGGCAAGCTGCTGTTTCTGACCACATGTGCTGCAAACTGCAGCATATGCTTTGGGCTTGTGTGTGGTCAATTGTGAATGAGTGTGTGGCCTTCGACTTTAACATAATGATGAGTTTTAAAGACAGCCCTGCCCTCTTATATAAGATTTCAAGGCATTTTCATGCCTGATTTGTGCTATTTACCATGGTGTCCTACCTGAATTTACTATGCAATTATTCATCTAGGTGACTGATTTAAAAAAGACAGCAGTGCCCAAGGGAAGTGATTCGGTTTAAGTGAGACGAATTTGTTGAAGTAGGCATAGGTCTTAATACCTAATAAATTTTCAGAATTCCAAATATAGGCAGAGCCACCACTTCAGACTGCAGGTAGAGTAGCAGACAGGTAATGGCTGAGTGGGTATTAGCAGAGAGAGTTGATTTCTAATTTGGGGAGCTGGAAAATGGTTTTTCTCTGTTCTCCATCCTCTCCCCCTCCTCTTTTCTTTGAACTTTGTTTTAGTATCTGTTTGCCGTAGGGTAGTGGAAGAGCAGTGCATGGTAACCATATTCTGGTGATTTGGGGGTGTTTAAGCCCACCCACTTGCCGCTAGCCAGAGGAGGAGCCGTGCGGGCTGGCAGCTAGCTCAGCTTTTGCCCTCTTTGGCACCAGGTTGGCAGAGACAGAAGAGCAAGGAGTGGAGTCACTGGGAAAAGGTTCATGTGATGAAAAGGGTATTTTGGGAGGGTTTAGGAAGATCTGCCTCTTCTTTTCCAAAAGAAGATAAGTGGCACGGCTGCTCTGGGTCATCTTGCTCGGGGAAAGCAGTGCTATGAATTCCTCTCCTCAGGGAGAGCTGCCTCTTCCTAGCGAGCTTGCAATAAATGATCACTGCCGGCAGCCTAATTCAGAGAGGAGAACCTGAAATCAGAACCCAAGTTTGGTTAGCTTGGATGGTTAAAGAGCAGGTGTGTCCCGTTGCTATTTGGTGTGCCCTGCACCTTGCGAGTGTTCTGCTGGGCCACCTGGGGGTTAAGGACCCGACAGTGGCGTAGCCTGAGTGACGGGTGTATGGGCTGCTGGCAGAAGGTCTGTGCCAGAGTGAAACTGGTCGGTTGCTGGGCAAGAATGGTGACAAGACCTTTCTGATCACTCTGCTGATGACTTGAATTAGACTCATAGACTTGAATTTATTTCTCGTATCTCAGTCTGCTGTGCCTCGCATGAATTGAAGTTTTGCTGAAATCTCTATAGAAAATGCATAAAGAAATAAACTATAAAAAAAAATCAATTCAAACATAAATCTGGATCTTTAATAGCACATTTAAAAGGACAAAGATATTAAAATTGAGAATCATGATGCACATGCAGAGGCTCCAGAATCCATTGTTAGTGCTGTTTCACTGGGGAGAGGTGATTTCAGTTCAGAAATCCTAAGCACAAGCATTTTACACAAAACGTATACCTACGAGTTTTTATTTTCCTGAAGAAATTTTTTAAAATGATTGTTGCTCATTAATTTACCGTCCTTGGACTAAGCCTCACATGATCGCATCTGTAACTATTCACGAGCTGCTGTTACATGGGAGCGTGGCAGCCTCGTGGTCTGAGCCCCGTGGTGCGATGCTGCACTAGTGAGGGCTGTGCCGAGCACTGGGGAAAGCCAGAGCTGTGTTGCTCAGCTGGTGCCGTATAGAAACAGAGATCTGATTGCAACAGAAATCAAAGGTAAATAGAATAACCTGTGGGGGTGTGGTTTTGCTTTTAATTTCAGTAAATCTTGAACATCTTCCTGCGAGGCTATATCCCACGACACTTCTTTGTCCCAGGCCAGGGCAGTTGCTAGTGCGTCCTCTGACACGTGGTTAAATGCTGCATTGATCTGTCTTCATTCTTTTTCAGTCTACTCTGCGGACATCTGTGCTTTCATTTTTCTGTATGAGTACCATTTTCCCCATGACTGCAAAATAACTTGCTGACCGATGAAGCTCTTCTGTGTACTCACCCGTCACTTATCCTAGTGACTGTGGGAAACATATTTACAGGATTTACATTCTTTACAGTGAGCGTCCATTTACTGCTGGTGATTTTAAAAAAAAAAAAAAGTCTTACTTGAATTGCTGGTTCTCCATCACTAGTAATTAAACTGTTGTTTCATACCAGGAAAAAGCTTTCATGCTGTGCAAGCCACAGGGACTTCAGAGAGAGCAGCATTTAAAGTCTTAAAAGGGCATATTGATTGGTCTTTATTAATAGGAAAATCTCTAAGGAGAGATGAAATACTTGAATTTTGGAAAGTTTAAAGAATATGTGTAATGCGTTTTAAAACTGCATGAAAACTAGGTAGAGTTCCCAGGTAATTTACCCTAACTTCTAGTAAACTTTTTCACTATTCTTTATTTTTATAGGAGGTTAACTTGTACTGAGTAGAGAGATCCATCTTTGGGGTGGGGGGAAGTCTTCAATGCCTTAGTGAAAGTGTTTAGCAGTAATATTATTCATCTGTTGAGTACATGACCATTTTGTTTAATGTGCATTGAACCAAATGGATCTTCAGTTCTAAATTTTTCAAGCATTACAATTTTGTCTTTAAAAAAAAAAAATCAATCTATGTGGTGTTATTCAAATGTAATGTTGCCTTTTTCTTTGTTTGTTTCATTAGAAGAGATTTTCATCTTTTTATTTACTGAAATTAATAGAGGAGAGCAAGCACTTCCATTGGGTTAGTTCTCTGTGGGTGGGTTTTTCAGTTCTGTAGCACCTTGTTAGTGCATTTGAAGTCAAACACTTGCCTAACTTAAAGGAGTTTTGTTTGCTTTGCATAAGTACACATCACAATGGAGTGTGCAACATAGCCAAGGATAATGGCATCTTTTTATATTTCCTTTGTAAGGGACTTAGTAGAATAAAGTCTGCTTTGGATTTTTTTTTTTTCCTATTTGCAGAGCATTTGGGGGAAGGGAGAGAGAATAAAGAGAAGAAAGTTTGAGTTCTTCTAAGTATAATTTAGATTAAGGTGAGAATTCAGGAAGGTCATCTCCACACTGCTTAGGGTTGTGGGTTTTTTTCTGTTGTTTTCTTGAAATGTACCTTTCTGATGTCTTTGGAACAAACTGATCTCTGAGGCAGATAGTGCTGCTATCTTGGTGTAAGAAGTCAGTAGAAGCATGCTATAGGATGCACCCATAGTTAACTTTAGTAACTGCTATACAATAATGTGAGGTCTAAAATATTTTTCCTCATTAAAAAGAGACGTTTTACTAAATACCAATATTAGAGTGGTCAAGGATCTTACCTGTTGTGATATGGAAAAAAAGAATCTGCTTACCTTGTAGAACGAATATAGATTGGTTTGGATATTTTGATTTCCTAGTTTTGTTTAGAATTGGATTTTAGAAATGTAGGAAATAATATGCAATTAAACATAATTAAGAAAGCATGCTTTGCTGCTGACGGGAATCTGTGGAACCGCAGCTTGCAGAATAGCTATGTGTTTGATAGAAGGGTTTTCCCATGATGAACTTTGTTTTGCTTTCAAGTACTTACAGACTGTCATCAAATAATCCCTTTCCCTCTCTCAGATGCACTGTGCAGATTGAGCTCCTCTGAGTCACGGCCAGCATGACCCAGTTCTTTAGCGATGTTCATGGCCCATCCTTAACCTAGGCCCATGTTAAGGTACATATTGAAAAGTGTGCTCTACACTGGGAGATACATTTTGCAAAAGGAAAATGCTGAAGGCCCTTCTTGCTTCACGCTCCCTCTTGAGCCTCTTGTCACTGCTGCCCTGCAGGCTGTGCTGTCGGCAGTGCCCAGCCGTGGCTTTGCAAGGCTGGCTGTCCAGCCCGCGGCCACCTCTCCTGTCTGGTCCGAGTTACACAACCTCGTATCAGTGAAGCGTCATCAGAGTGCTTGCATGCAGCTTACACAAGCATCTGGATCTCTTTGTGGCCTCTCATCTTTATGCTTCAGCACTCTCCTAAATCTTTTCAAGGTGTAAAATTTGTTAGTAACTATGCTTTTTTCACAGTTCGTTATCCACATCGCTTCATTAGAACAAGACCTAAGCCCTGCAGAACCTTTTAATTGTCATCAAGGATGCGCAGTTTTTATATGTATAATTTACATTTTGTGACTGCTTACCTAATTTTTAAACAACTTTTGTAAATGGATATTTTCTTTTCTACATCATTCTTTTTTTTCTTAATGTGAAGCAAATGTGTTAGAGAAATCTGAGTTTATTATGTCAACGCTATTATCTTTATCAACCCAAACATATAATCCCATTGGAAAGTAGCCAGGAGCTGTTTCTCATTAAACTATGTTGATGTTGCCCTTTCATGTTTTGCTGTTGAAGGAATGTGAAGCTATATTTTAGCTGTTAATATGTTTTAGCTGACAGGTTAGTATTATTCTTTTGGGCAGGGCTATAGAATGTCAAGCTATGCAGAAGGGTCTACAAAAAAAAAAAAGAAAAATTGCGAATGTGATGCTCTCAGCTAGGTTCTTAACCAACCATTGTGGGAGACTTTGATTAATATGTCCTGGCCAGGGGTGTGGCATTTGCCTTTGAGTGTTTTCTAACAGATTGTCAAGTGCTGTTGGGAATGTAGGAAAAGTGACAGCTCTTTTCAGCATTTACAATTTTTCCCAAGATGGTTCCAAACTCCAGATAAATTATTGTGTGAGCGTTCGGGAGCAGGGATACCCCAGTCTGAAAAGTGCCTTTGTCATGGTGAAAGGTCCCTATCCAAGTTTTGCGGTTACACTACAGGGAAAGCTTGTTTCCAGCCTCTATGTTATTTCAACACAAAAGATCTACTGGCTGTTGGCTTTTCTCCTTCATCCTTGCATTATATCCTTCCCATAGATGTTTTCTTTTGAGTCCTGTTTCCAGCAGCAGCAGGCAGCTGGTGCTCAGTGTGCTCCAGCACTTCCCTGGGCACCCCATGCCGTGGTGTGGGGCTGGAGCGAGAGCAGCATGTCCCTGGGGCAGCTCCAGGCCTGGCGGGCTCCTCACTTTCCAGGTGCAGGGATTTAAGTTGGGTACTTGCAATAGCACAGCCCTCTGCAGGGCTTTTTTTCAAAGCAGAGAGAGCAAGGCATATTAAAGGACAGTTTTCCTATATTCTTTTCCAATGAAGGCCCCAAAAAGCAGTCACAAGAGGTCTCTAGCACAAAATAAAAGTGAGGTGGGAGAAGAAAGAGCTGCTGATACTGCAGGTCATGGTGCTACTTATCCATAGGTCTGCAGGGTTTACCGAGGAGCTCCTTGTCAGTTTTGTATCATAGAGGTGAAAAACGTGGGCACGGAGGGGCGAGGTGGCTAGGTGCAGGTGACTCAGCAGGCTGCAGTGCGAGTCAAGAATAAAGAAGTTTCTCTCCAGGACCCATTAAGCCACTATCGGAGTTTTAATTAAGGCTTATGCAAAGACTGTCACTTTGTCTAGCCATTTTACATTCCTTTCCCTCAAAATCACTAAGTTCAGCTTGTACGTGCACAGAACGTGTGCTTGTTCAGTCTTACTTGCCTTGTGAAAACAAATATGTCAAAAGTTATGAGATGCTGAACTTAAACTTGCCCATGCATCCTTCAGTGTCTCTTGCTCACCTCTCCTCTTCTCTGGGAAGAGAAGGATATACGTGCAGGGCAACAAAAGGCTGCAGCCGTTGGAGGGTGATAAAGCAGACAGAAGTTGCAAGATCTTTTTTGTGTTCTTTTTCTACGTATAATAGAAAAGACAGAAAGCTAACTGGCATTGTGCAGGGCTAGAGCAGGGCCCCCGGAGCGCCGGCAGCAGAGGCTGGCCTGGACGCTGCGTGCTGGTGCAGGCCCGTCACCGCTGCCGCCGCTGGCACGAAGCCCTTCCCGTGCCCGGGCACAGCCAGGCTGCCCTGCTCCCCGCCTCGGTACGGGGACGCGGGGTCACCTCCCTCCTCCAGTGCTGTGAGGGGAGAGCCTGGGGGCAGCCCGGCCAGCTCCAGCGAGCTGCGGGGCCCCCTGACGTCCTCGCTCTGTGCTGGGCTCAGCCCGGCTCTGCTGGTGGGCCTTGCAGTCTGCAAGTATCCCGCTGCGTTGGGTAGGCAGGAACTAGTGAGAGATGGCTCTCAACTCTGCGTTTACGTGATGCAAGGCAGTTTCCCTGAGAAGAAGAATCTAATTTAAGGTGTATTCATCACTGTATAGGGACAAAGATTGAAGAACTCATCAAACGCTTCTCCGGCCTGGTGCGGCCAGGGCTGTTAAACGTTTTTCAGGCCACTGTCTGCTTCGGTGGGGAGTTTTGGGGTGTTTTTTGTTTTTCTGCTAATTTGAAAATTTTTGAGTTAGTTTCCTAAAATAAATATACTCGGTCTGCAATTAAAGACCAAGCCTGAGGGCGTCTTCAGCAGGTGCCTTCTAAGATTGATAAGATGGCCTGAGCCTGTGACTAATGAATACAGCACAGTTCAAAGGCTTAATTTTGGAGGTAGAAAATACATGTTCTGACTTTAATGAAACTCCATTCTAAACATTATAATGTATTCCTGTTACTGCATTTCTGGTTAGATATAAGTTCTAAAGGTAATGGTTTATCTTAAGTAATTTTTCTAAATTAGTGTATTTCATGAATGATAAAAACTAGGTAATGAAAACATGTAAAAGTCATTATGTAAATGTCACATTTATGTTCTTCCCTTCTCCAAGTGTCAGTAGATAAGAACCAGCTAAAACACATTTGCCTCTGTCTTTGCTACTACTGCAAAGAAAATTTTAATCACTTACAAAATATTTTAATGAAACTTTAAACCCATGCAAACGTTTCTGTTCATATCAGATTTACATGTGAAACCTACCACTTGACAAAAGTTAATTTTGCCACTCAAAACACCTCCGATGCTGGAAGGTCCGTGCTAGGCAGCTGCATTCACATTACTGAGAAAACAGCTTTGTTCTTTCTGAATGCTTGTGGCTGTAAGTGAGATCCTCTTCCTCACCTAGGGTTACTGTGGATTATTACTAATTCATGGATAAGAACATCTCTCTTTCTCAATATATTCTAAGAATCAAAGTACCATATTGATAGGTCATAGCAGGATGGGAAGTTGTAGCAATAACAGGATGAAATTGAAAGGAAAATAAAATTTGCTGTTGGAAAGGCAGGACTGCATGCTACATGAGAGGCAGTCAAATTATATTTGCCAGGGCAAATCTAGATAAAACTTGCCTTGTTCTGCTAATTGTTTGTGCTGGTTAATTTTGCTGGCAAAGCTAATGGTGAAATGAGCATTACCGTTTACATGCTGAATGGTAACATGGGATAAATAGCGTTTTCGCTTCATCTTGGAAGGCTGGGAGCGGTGGTGCTGCCCAGGCTGGGCTTCTCGCGTGCCAGAAATGGTACCTCGTCCTTCTGGGAGAGAGCCTGCCTATCCCTAGCAGGCAGGGGAGAATAATAAAGCACAGAGTTGTGTGCAGCAAAGAGAAACTGAAGGGGGTTTCATGCCCATAAAATAAGCTAATTAGAAAATTGCCTTGAAGTAAGGAGAGAAGAAAAGAAAAAACATCCATGGTTTCTCTGTGCTTGTAAGTGGCCACACTGCTGCTGTCCTGGTCTGGAGACAGTGTTCATCTGCCATGGGCTGCCCAGCTTCTCTTCCTTCTCACAGGGCTTGGGAGACGCCAGGCATCTGAGGGCAGTGGCATCTACTTGTTCTTCCCTTTCACACACTTTCAGCCACCCAAAGATGCTTTTGGGGCAGCAGCTTCTTCCAAACATCTCTTTCCATTCCCGCCGTGGCAGCCCAGGCTGCCAGAAATGTCTGCCTCCAGGGGAAGGCTGCAACCACCTTTATCTGCCTTCGTGCTGTAGAGTCCAGCACTGACGCAAGGGTACTTCATAAGCTGAGCTATTAAATTACCCAGACATCAACTGTTGTACCTTTAGGTACTTGCATCGTCTTTCTGGGTCTTCCAACCTGCAGCAGGTACTCTTTACAAACACTTAAAAATGAAAGCAGAAGTCAGGATGGTTATTTCTGTACCCAGCCCACTGCAGGTGGGTCACAGGAACAGGATCACAGGCACGTGGGAATTTGGCTTCATCTCTTTGAGACATTGTCTTGTAGCATTAGACATTTTACATGTCCAAATACTGTGTTTATGGATGACATGAAGTAAGTGAAGCAAAAGGCTTTTTAAAAGCGCAATGAACTGTTTCATAAACTTTAATGAACACTACTTCAGAAGTGAATTCCAAAAAATACCAAAATATCAAATCTCATGACAAGTCTGAAATTTTTTATTTATTTTTATTTCTTATTTCCATGTTCATCGAGAAGCAGAGGCTGTATTTTGGTGATCTGATGTCACAGGGTTTGTCCCTTTCCCCTCCACCCCATTTCAGTTTCATTTGAAAAAGTAATTTTGTGAGGCGTGCCTGGACTGTTTCTGGTATTTCATCTAGATTTATAAGCTTATGTGGGACCTGTGAAGCACTGGTAATTAAAAGAGTTAATGGGGTGCTACCTGCAATTAATTAAATTGTTTATGATATGAACTTTCTTTTTAACCGTAGGTTATCATAGCATAGTTGACCTTGGAGGTTTTGATCTGTAAAACAGTCTCTGCCCAAGGTGTTGGGTTTCTTATGTGTTTTCATGACCCTTACATACAGCTTTGATTTGAGATGTTGATTCACCTTCCTCCTGCACCTTGCAGGACAAGTTTTTTAAGTTCTGGCGTTCAGCAGAAGAGGTAATTTTCATTGTTGTTCTGCCATAGGACTTGCCTCTTAAGCGGTTTAAAAAGTTGAAAGCTGTACTCGCATCCAGCAGGAAAGAAAGCTTGGCCTTTCTTACAGTGCCAGATTTAGCTGTAAACATTTGAATTTAGCTCCTAACTCTCTGTAGGTTTCTAGCAACAACTTAGAAAAATAAGTTTAATTTCTTTCAGTCTTTTCTGTAGGTCCTGTTCACTGAACTGTGAGTATCCTTTTGGGCAAGGACTGCTTTTTATGCATTTGGAAAATGAGCTACCAGTGGGAAACCTCACTGTACTTCGCTAATACAGCTAACAAATTGGAGGCTGTAATTTCACAGAGGGTGACTTAGTGAAGAAAAATGTTGGCTGAAAGCTGATGTGTAATGAAGCTGTAAAAAAAATTTTTTCCTGATTCGCAAGTTGTCTAATGGCATCTGTTGTTTGTTTGCAGAAAGGGATTTTCTGCATTAGGATTGCTTTAAGTGACACATGCTTACTGAATCGAATGTATGGAGAGTGGGAATAAAAGGTCCTGAATGTTATTAAAAATTCATAGCATAGGCATAATAATAATAAAGGCGTAAACCTGGTACGTGAGTGCAGCTACTTCAGTAACATCTCAAGCCATTCAGTGTCCAAAATTTTGCGTGTCTCAGCCTGCTTGTGCTCCTAGTTGTCTGTGGGAGAAATCCTAGATTCCTCTGATAGTGGATGAGACAAGTCTTAAATGCAAAAAATGATTGTACTACATGAGTGAAGTTTTCACCTGAAATAAAAAATTACTTTTAGTTTTCTTCTAAAATGTGTCATTGTTCACCTTTATTTCTTTGAATTTTTTAAATTTTTTGAATTACATTATCAAAAGGTCAAGTAAGCCAGACTTATTCCTGTTGAAATCAGTAGCTGCTTCTTATAGAAGAATTTGCAGAAAGTTATGAAGGTGGATGAGATCAGATTTTATAGTATTCTGTATTATATGTTGTTCAGTAGCCAATAAGTGATATATTTCTACCAGTATTTTTCAATTATTTAATATGGTGTTCGTAGTAAGGATTAACTTAAAAAAAAAAAAAAGTTTAGCTGTTGGAAGACTTTCTTTTGACAAATTTTCTCTAGCATTGGTGAAAGGTTTTGAAAATGTTTTCCTTAGAAGAAATTGGAGAATCAATTTCCAGAAATGTGAAATACTGATGGGGAAAGGGGGGACCCGTGAAGCAGGATGAGTGTCCTAGGTACTGTGCATTTCTCTGCCAAACACAGGATGATTCTGAAACCACCATCTTGCACTTTTTACAAACCGTGTAATATCCCCTGTATCAAACCTTGTCCTCAGCCCTGACTTGGAGTGAGAAGTCTGATCCCCTTGCGTAACGCCATATAGTCCCCACAGCAGCTGCCCTGCACAGGTGTGAGCTCTATTAATCGTAGATCTTATTTTGCTAGTTACTTTGAAAACTTCTCCAAAATCATGATGTATCCCTGAAAAAGACGGTACCAGTAATACAGGATTTAAGGAATTTACAGTGTATGCAGGTACCAGCTAACTCATCCCGGGTTCACAGCAGGAGCAAATCAAGCTCTTTCCTTACCCAGCGGTGTCTGCTGTGTGCTCGCACCACACTGGGTATCTCGCTCTCAAACTCGTGACAGTAGAGCAGACCGGAGCTGTGCTTTTGTTCATAAATCTGCAATAAAACTATATGCAGGTATGCAGGATAAAGCTGTCAATGGATCCCATGATGATTTTATATCTCAGGGTGATCTCTGATTAGAACAGTAGCTGTAGTGCATGAGCAAATGTACAGATTTGGTGCACAGGTGTAAAAATCTAATGGTATGAATAGATGTTCATTCTACTGATTTAGATACATGATTTCTGTTCCCCCGTTGGAAGTGCCTCTTCAGTTTCTTTTTCTTCATCACTAATGTGGGTAAAAAAGTGAAACCAGCCCTTGATGGTACTGTTGCTGATGTAGCGTGTGTGTGGTAGAGGTGAGTCCTTCCCTCATTTGCTGCCTTAGTGCTCCTACTTGTCTCTATCTCCACCAGACTGACCTAAGTATGTTCCAAGTTGAGGACTTTGTCCTGTTAGGCAAAATCAAACAGCTATCAGTACGTACAGCTCCGTAATTTTAAGCATTTTTAGGCATTACTATGTAAAACATCTTGTGTATGGTCTTAGTTTTATTTTTTTATTAGTTTTATTTTTTCCATTTCATCTCCTTTCCTTATGGGGCAGTAATACAGTTTATTCCCAAATCTTTTAGCCCCTCAAGAATAAGTAGGCAAGAAACTGGACCTCAGTGGTTAATGTTTCTTAGAAAATCTTCTAAAAGCTCAGGTGAAAGCCAGTCTCATGCTTGTATAACTTTCAAAGACTTAGTCAGAGCCCATATGTTACAACCTGGAGGAAATGATGCTTGGGGATGACTAACAGAACATGTTCCTGCTGCTAATTTGGGTGTCATTCCAGAAATTTAATTTGTAAGCCTTCTCTTTGATTTTTATTAACACATTTACTTGCTAATTCCAGTCTTTGCTATTGTTCCCCACCAAGGAATTTAATGAAAGGATAAATTTTATATTAACAAAGAGAAGGCTTTGGTAACTCTGCCTGGGAAGAGTAGGGAGAAGCAGAGAGCATGTGTGATAGAATGGTGCTTGGTTAACAGAAATATGATTTACAAATAGGAAATTCAGTTTAATGTATCTTCATGCTGTAAATATAATTTTACTCAAGTCTCTATGAATTGGTGTATAATTTACGAAGAGCGATGATATAAAGTACTATTTGGGAATTATTTTTTCCTCTGAAAAAGAAGTGAGTGGCTTTCAGTATTATGATGCTTAAAGCTACCATGTAGCTATCATCTGGTTTGCAGCAGGAGGAATTACACTGCTAAGAAAATTAATGAAGAAAAGCTGGCTTACTATTTGTAACCTCTTCTTACAAGTTACTATCTGTTTGTTACGGACTGCCTTTCATAGTGAAGGATACATTGTTTAACCTCAAACAAATTAATGCGTATTTATTTATATGAAAGGTTAAATTATGGAGCCCTAAACCACCCAGGCTGTGTGTGACTGGGCAGTGCCTGTGTACCTGCTGATACTGTGCCTGCGATGCACCATCAGTGCATGCTGTTGTGGCTTATTCCTGCAGGAGCACTCAGTAAATGCGTAACCGCAGGAGTCTAGAGTAGCTGTAATAATAAAATGGGAAATTCTGAACAACGGATAAGGTAGCTGACCACGGATCGGTGTGGCTGCACTTGGGAATGAGTTTTCAAACCATTCTACTCTGTAGCAGTGGATGCAATCTCCTATCTGCTTAAGAGTGAATTTCCTCTTGTGTTTTGTGTGGCTTAGTACTTTCCTTGCTGCTAGGCATGATTCTAGTTACGTCACTGCAGTAAAATAAGACTGGATTTATGAGTTTACATTGTGTATGTAAGTGCAAAATTAATACGTTTAAGTGTGAGAAAGCTGCTGCTTGTTGTATCCAGTCTCACTGTTGCTTTTGTTCCAACTGTGCCACAGACAGATTTTTTACTGAATCCTTTTAAGCTGACTATTCCTCACAGTTTAAGATGGACGAACAAGTTAAATTTACAGATTCCTTCTTAGCAGTTATGCAAGCTGAGCTGCTGTCTCACTTCTTGCTTGGTTCTGTTTAAATTCAGTTAGTATGGAAAAGCTGAACCAGCTCAGTGTGATCACTGTGAGCTTTTGAAGGTTGAAGTTTATTTTAGAAACGTAGGTGCTATTTAGTAGACTTAAGAAGCTTTCAGTTATTTTAAATGGAAATACAATGCAACCCACTGAGCCAAGACTGTGTCCCCATGAGGAGGGAAAGAGCCAAGCAGCATGGGTGCCTTAAAAGGAGATGAAGTGCAGAGAGATCTGCAGGCTGATACTGATATTTCTGAGATCACATCGAAAGTGTTTTCCAATTTCATTTTGAGTGCTGTGTCTTGAGGCAGCTCAAAATAGAGGTGGTGCCATTAAAGCAGCGAAGCAGAGCAGCCATGAGGTTGTTTGGCAGCTTGGTGCGATGCCGCTAGTGCGCTTGTTAAGCTGTGGAGGAGCTCCATCGAGCGTAGCGGTGTCCCTGAGAGCCTCCTCGTTCAGCTGGGTGGTGTTGCAAACCTCTTCCATGCAGACAGCATGTTGGTCGATGACTCAGTGGGTGAATCTGGAAACTCACTTTACTCCCCCAAATTTTCATAAAATTCATATGAATTTGGGTTATGCAAAGTGATATCTTAAATCCAGCTAAGTGGGATTTGGCATGGCCTTTCCAAAGAATCCTGTTTCCCATCTTAGAATTTGATGTCCTAGGGTTGTTTCAGGCTTATATACTTGTCTCCAGCACAAAAACTTTCCCCCTTGTGGGGATTATGTGATAGGGAGTAAGTGTCAGTGACCCCAGTGAAGGTTTTTTGGGTTTCACATAAATGCTGAGTGAGTCATACATTTAAACAGAGGTGTTTTTGCTGCTCCAGAGTAGAAAACAGTTCAACTGTTAAGCCCTTTCAGAAACAGCTTATGTTTTGGCAAACAACTTGTGTCAGGTTCAGCCTCATGGAATTTGAAAAGCTTGGTTTTGCACACTTAGGGCACTCCTGCACTGGAGACCCCTCCGGTGGGTGTAAACTCAGCCTGCGAGGGCAGCTGCTCTGTCCAAAGCCTCATCCTGTACTTCTTCATATTAGTTACAGGCTCAGTTACTGTTTTGAGTGGAAAAAAAAAAAATCCAAATTCTTCCCTGTAGTTATATATAAAATATGTATTTGTCTTCCAAAATCGTTTTGTTGCTGTTGCTCAGCTTGCCATCTTAGTACTTTGAATTCAGTTGTCAGTCCAACTGCTCATAATACTTAGAATATATAGAATATGACTGTCTGCAGTGTCTGAATGGTATTTTAAATGTTACCATAGAGTAGCAGTGGAAAGTTCCTCACAATGCTCAGAAATCTGGAAATGAGAGTCAAGGGGTGTACAGTATTACTCTTTTTAATTAGAAGGTTTTTCAAAAATTGCTAGGTCTGTATTGCCTTCTTTTCCTTTCTCTGCTAGCCCACACTGTGATCTTCCTGGCTCACACAAGGACTTGCTCCTTTTCCTCCCTAATAGCAATGTGTCTGATTTATTCTACAGGGTTTAAATTAAGAGGAAACTCAGCAGTAGGGGAGGAAGTGATGGATTTAAAAGCAATTCTCAGATTCTCTTGTGCTGGCTCATTAGACAGTTTGGTTTTTTTTTTTTTCCTCCTTCAGACTTACAGAAAATGCAGTTAAATCCAGAGCAGCAGTAATACCGCCTTGCTCCTGGCTGTTGGAGCCTGGTGTGCAGCTGCCCGGCTGCCCAGCAGCTCTGCCAGGGCACAGGGTGCTCCCAGCTGCCCCTTGCGATGGGGACCTGGGTCCCCACAGCCACCCCCATGCCAGCCCGGAGAGTGCTGCTGCTGGGGAGGTTCTCAAATGGAAACGCTCCCCCTGTGCCTCTGGAGAAGCAGGTTTTCTGTCTTCTAAGAGCTAAAATGTAACCATTTCAACCCAGCTTTTCCTCTTGTGAAGTCTGTGCAAAGCTGACGTGTTTGCAGTGTATAAATTCTCATTGCTGTGTTGAGTTCTTTGCAACCACAGCTGAGGGCAGGCTGTATCAGAATGGCAGTGACCCTGCTGCTGTGGGTCTTGGTTACGAATAAGCTGGCTGCCAATGTAATTCATGTTACAAACATACCTAAGTTAACTGAGAAAAGGAAAATGTCCGAGGTTAATATATGAACTAATTAATTTTGGTGATTCGCGAGCCTGCCTTTTTGTAAGTAAGAACAGTTACACAATTGTGCCTTTTGGAGAACTAAAAAGCTTTATTTCTAGGGCAGTGGACTGAAGCGCTCCCAGCCCCATCCACGGGTGTAATTCTACTTATTACATCCACGGGAGACAACGTGGCTGTGTGATCTTCAGTGAAATGCCTCTGAAGAGGCCAGAGTGTGAAGCCGAGCTTCCTGCTGTGAGGTTTAGGTGGTGTTAATTAGACTCAGGCAATTAGATCCTGTCCACCCCCCTGCAGCCAGGACGTGGGCTCTGCTGGCCAGGCTGGGGGGCACCCCGAAACCTCTGCCCCTGGTTCGGCTGGAGCCCACCTGTCTCTGCACCTGCAGGAGGTGGCAGCTGGCGCGGAAGCACAAAAAAGCCATTTAGGAGGACTTGATTTATGTCTCGAATTGCATATGTTCGTTTCTGGCACTAGGAGCTCTCGAAGAAAAGAAGCCTTTCTTGGGCTTTACATGCTTCTTAAACTTTTACTTCACAGCCTGGAGTAAACGCTCCCAAGTTTCTTTAGGAAAACTGGAGTGGCAGGACATGACATTGACCGCATGGCAATATTTATTCTTTTAGATTAGAAATGTGAGCAATGTGCGGCCTAAAGAAAGGGCTGAAGAACAGTTTTGAATCATTTCTTGTCAATTTTGAAGAAAAGTATGTAAAATTGAGCAGAACTGCAAGCAAATAGAGATTTATTTATTTGTTTGTTTTTAAGGTGTTATTGTTTTAATTTGTCCCTAGAGAAATGCAAAGGGCTGCACTGCCCAATATGGTTACTCAGGGGACCTCACCTGGTAGTCACTGCCATAAATTCACAGGTGCAGTCATTTGCTGTGTCAAGTATTCACAGCTGTAAAAGGAAGCAGTGGCTTTGCTATGACTATGTTGCACACCTGGAAACGAGAATGTGTTTTACTAATCTGTCAGATAATGATCCTTACAAAAGCAAGAAGTAAGTAGCCGTATGTTGATGCATCAAGATGCTGGTATGTTTTTGTTGCCTGAAATATTATTAATGCTGTCATGTAGCATAACATAGACATCTCTTTGTTCAGAGGCAAGTTTTTGTCTTCTTGATACTGGATTTAAGGCGAGTGCCCTAGCTCCTACACATTGCTCATCTGTTATGTAAAAGATTTTATGTGTTCTTGATAAAAGCATAAAACAACTCTAGAATTCTGAATATTGTATCAGCACAGTGGCTTTATTTTTTGTCCATTCAGTACTAATAGTGTCTTATTTTGGGTTATAGGACAGAAAATTAACAAAAGTAGAGAGACAGAGATTTAAAGAGGAAGCAGAAATGTTGAAAGGTCTACAGCACCCAAACATTGTAAGATTTTATGACTTCTGGGAATCCTGTGTAAAAGGAAAAAGATGCATCGTGCTGGTTACCGAACTGATGACCTCTGGAACACTAAAGACGTAAGTACTGTGCTCCTGGTGAGCAGTCTAAGAATAGGTATCGAAATTTTTAGAAAAATCCTACTTTCACATTCTGAAAAAAGGCATCTCAAGATAAAAGGAAAAAATGGAGCTGTTCTCTGGTGTCTGTCGTTTGTCCCTGTGTTTGAACTGCATTGACTTGACAGGAAGAATTTCGGCCTCCATCTCCCTTTCCCTGTTCTCCTGTTTCAGCTATGTAACTGGAAGCAGTTCACTGGTTTGTTTCATCTTCTGCATGTGACTTTTCGATTTGTCAGGGTGTGTTTTTGTGATCGCTTTTGTGCTTGTATTTACATGTTTTGTTACAAAGTTTAGATAGAATAGCACTTGAGTGGTAGAATCTCTTTTTGAAGCAAGAGGTGCTCTAGGTTATCTATTAAACAATACTACTTAATAGCTTTTGGTACTGACAATCTTGTTAAGGTTGATGTAAAGCAGTTGGCATGAATTCTGGAACAGATTTTCAGCCCCAATGGGAGCAATGCTCATCACTGCGTTTATCCAGTGTGTCGCTCTGTTAGTGCATTAGCCAGTTTTACATTTTTCCAAAGTGTACCCTCCCCATCAGTGTTTTAGGCGAATAGAAAAAGTGCAGGTGCCTGATACAGAGGTCAAAGTCTTGTGGTTAAAATTAAACTTCAGTATTATTCTGTTCCGAATATGCGAAGCATATTTTCTGTAACTATTCTCTGCATGAAGTGAATTGCTTTACTATTAATCTTGCAAATATTTGGTTGTATTTGCACCAAAAATGCTCATTATTTTCCTCCCTAAAAATGAATGCTCTAATTCCTTCTCTGAAAAGATCTTTCTTTCAATCTGGTGATACTTCTGAGCTGTTATTATGGCATCTAATAAGGGGCTTTTATCCAAAATGAATTTCAGCTGTTAAAGCCACTAGAATCTTTAATAACACTTCATTTTCTTTATAACCACTTCTCTGTGTGTTTGTACTGTAGGTATCTGAAGAGATTTAAAGTGATGAAACCAAAAGTCCTGCGTAGTTGGTGCCGGCAAATCCTGAAGGGTCTTCTTTTCTTGCACACAAGAACTCCACCAATAATTCACAGAGACTTAAAATGTGACAATATTTTTATTACTGGACCAACTGGATCTGTGAAAATAGGAGACTTAGGTCTGGCAACCCTCAAAAGAGCTTCATTTGCCAAAAGTGTAATAGGTAATCATTCTGTTCTGTTTGGCTTCCTTCTGTTCATATGGTGGTTGTCTTTTTCATTTGTCTGTCTTTCACACTTCGCGTTAGTGGATTTTTCACTTGTAGGCTGGTAGTAGAGATTCAAGTGGTTTTGTGACTGTTCCCTTTATACCATTATAAACCTCTCAATCCGTAGGGCCTATCTGGGAGATGTTACCCTGACCTTCTCCTTCCTTCTGTATCACAATGGTAAATTTTTAGTTGAAATATTACTTTGCATCAACATCCTTCTCTCTCCTCCAAAGGACGCAGCAATGGTTCCCAACAACTTGTGTGTACCATCCCCCTGAGAACAGGCTCAGTGCCTGTTGGGGAGGGAGAAAAGAGATGGAAGAGGGAGGACGGATGATGGCCTGCTTTCTCATGAACCAGGTGGCACTGTGAAAGGCTCTGGGAAGCCTCTGGGAGGTCTTCTGCTTCCAGTGGTGCTGGGATAATGATGGTTACTTTTGCTGAAGGGAGAGGCAGTCCGTTCTCCAGGCAGTGCCCTGCAGAACCGGGCTTCTCTCCTTTGCAGGGAGGTCACAGGAGAGCTGGTCTGGCTGGAACAGCTTATCCCCAGTTACTGGGGCATCAGCAAAATAAGTTGCTTCTGCAGGCAACCGCAGTGCTCATCCATGCCTCAATGTAGTCCTGGCAGGGTCCTACTGAAACAACATCTGCAATTTATTAAAAATCAGTAGCTACAAAATTAAAAGAAATTTCCACTAGGATATGCAATAGCTAATGTTCTTGGGTGGTACCCACGTGAGGAGCATTAGAACTTGATTTTGCTTGAACTGGGAGGACGTTTTCTGAATGACTGTTGAAGGATGTCATTTCCTTGCAAAAGTGAAATGTAGTGCCTTCTGTGTGAGAAGCACATATAGGATATCCTTTTCCTGAATTATCAAACATTTATTTTTTACCCTGAGCTTTCTTAGCAAATCTTCCTTGTGCAGATACGTAGGTGATGGTTCTTGGAAGTTGTAAATTTCCAAGAAAGGATGCTGAAAGTGAGTTATCATGTACATATTTGTATTTCAGCTCACTATATAAATGGAAATTAGATTTAAGATGGTTAGAATTGTCAATCTGCTACTGACAGCCGGTATTCCCTAACTATAAAGAAAATGGCATGCTATCTTTAAAGCGGTCATTTCTAAAATTACAAACTATTATAGCATCTCAAATTTTCAGCAATTATATTTTATTACTATTTATACAAAAGTTTCCAACCTTTTCAGATGGAGAGCCCAGTATTGTTGAAGTCAAAATAGGATTGAAATGTTGGCTAGGTGCTTGGCTACTGTGGGTCTGCTTAACCTTGTTGATTTCAGTGAAATCACGTTGGTTTATATCTGTTAAGTTTCTCTAGTTTTTACCTTCTAATAGCTTTTTTCTTTTGAGGGTCAGGATTTTTCTTTTTTTTTTTTTNCAGTTGCCCATGGACTAGGAATAATATCAGAAATACCAATATAAATTTTTGCAAAATGAGTTCTTACAAAACTGCTGTCAAACCATGGCTGTGTCTAACAGAAATTCAATAATGAAAAGGGCTGCAGGTTGCTGGCAAGTTGTCTATATTCATTTTGGCAATATAACTGAACCCGTCTTTTTCATGAGTAGTGCTGCTGCAAGGAAAGAATTAGGGGGACTTGGAAACACTGGTGGTACGAGTGGTTCTGCTGGTGACGCTGGGCCAGCCTCTGCCTTCACAACAGGGTAGAAAAAAAATGCATTTTCACACCCCCTCCCCCAGGTGGGAAGCTAAGGCTTGAGAGTGTAGGAAGACTGAAAAGGTGAAGGCAGGCTTTCTGCAGGGGCAGGATGGGAAGGGCATCCCATGGGTGCCAGCAATAGGGTCTGGCTTCTCCCTCCTGCTGCATGTCCCAGCCTAGCTTTCCAGGGCTGTGTGCACCCTGCTGCCTGCTGTCCTCATTGCTCACCTCTTTGCCTACAGCAAGCCCTCTCCCTAGATTAGAAGCTTTAAGAGAATATTAGTAGCTGCAATTCCACATCGTTTTTAACAGTGAAGTCAGTCTGGCTGAGGTCCAATTTCTCCCTTGCTGCATTTGTGCCTCCACTGATGCTCATCTGACCTTGCGGTGTGTCTCTTCAGGGAGCCCAGCCAGGGCAAAACTTGTGCTGCAAAGAGAAGCTGAGTAGCTGCTGAGCAGCTTTTACATTTAGGTGGTCTGTTTTGTTAGGAATACTTGTATGTATTCCTTCCCACCCCCAATGGATGGGTGGAAAATGTCATTTTCATGGTGTTTTGGAATCGTGTCAAGAATATCATTTGCTTCTTAGACTATTGCTATCACTTCTTCAGGTTTGCAACAAACTTACTTTAAATGCTCCATAATTCATGAGATTCACTTCTGTGTCTGAGTCTTGTTCATTCTCAAACCATGTAGCAGCTCTGGAAGACACTCTGACAGCTGTTAACCCTTTCATAGCAGCAGCCACAGCCTTTGTGACAGCTGGAACAAAAAGCCTGAGGTCGGACACTAAACTTAGAGCTTTGCTGTTAAGCTTTCACAACACGGATCCAAATGATTTATGAAGGCTGAAGGAATGGATGTCTTTAAGGTGGAAGGAACATGAACAAGGGGAGAGAAAGATCTAGAGTTCTGTAAATGTTACAGCAATACCTGAACCGAGGCTTATTTTGTGAGTTAGGCCAAGTCTACTTGAGGAATCATGCAAAAGCAGTTTCACTGACAAACCCTAATTTTGAGAGACGTAATTTATGCTATCATTTAAAAAAAAAAAAGCTTACTTCAGGTCCCCAAACTTATAGATAGAGAACTGTTTTTCCTGATGTATGTTATTTTAATTGCAGTTGTGCTTGTGCTGATGGTAGAGATGTTGTAGCCAAAAATCAGATGCTGCTAGCAGATGTGCCAAATCGACAGAGGGCTCTGGGGAGGGGAACGTGGGTGCTGAGACGGATTCTGTTGGGCTGAAGGCAAGGTTACATGGTCCAGGATCCCTCACATTCCTTTTGACAACCCGTTGCCCACTCGTGGAAACTGCCCTCTCCCACAGCAGATGACTCTTAATCTCTCTTCCTTTATCTTTTCTATATGTAAAAAGAAAAATCAGTCTTGACTCCCAAGTATACACTCTTTTAGGAGATACAGTTCCTGGAATTAATTACCTAAGCGTTACTTTTCTGTTTTACTCTATAAGACCACACCTTCCAGAGTACTTTGCTGTGCAGAGGTTCTTTGTCAAAGGCTGAGCAACTCGTGACTAAACTTCCCAATCTGGGTGAAGTGTAGGAGTTACTCTGCAGTTGTTGACACTTTACGTGAGTTCATTTTTCACTTTTCTGTATAAAAGAGAACTTCTGTAGGCATTGTAAGTAGCCACTTTTTATAAAGCTGCAACTTCCAATTATGAAGCAGTAAGTACGTTTCCCTTAATATTTATCCAGTTGTACCACATTTCTGACACCCTAATCCCTGTGGAGTAGGACCTTGTTCTGCAAGTAGTCTCATTGATTTGTACCACTAAACCAGTGACAGAATCATGTTCAATATTTTGTGCATGACTTTGTAGGTGAATCTTTGATATCACTTGCTTTCAAAGTGCTGTCTGTCTGCTGGGTAGTTGCTATGTATTTCTTGGAGGAAAAATGCAAATTTGCATTGATGAAAACAAGACCAAAGCTTCTTGTTTCTTCTGTCCTTTTCACAACCACGGACATATATGCTTCCTTCTCTCCATGCAGAGAAGGAAACCATTTTGTAACTTCCAGTATATTGAGGCACTGTGCTGTATCTCATCTCTGCACTCTCTTCTGAAATTTTGATACACGTGTGTCTGTCCATCCCCCCACCTTGTATATTACCAGCGAGCTGTGGGTTTATGTGTGTTGACTTTGGGTTTCTTCCCTGGAGGATGTTTGAGCTTATTCTAGTTACTTCCCTGTTTTGAAATAACCTTGCATGCACCCTTGCACAGCTGTAATGGGCACATTTTTGTAGGCAAAAAGATTGCGATTAAAGCCATTCAGACTGTATGAATAATTTACAATCTTTTTGTGTATGTGTAGGTACACCAGAATTTATGGCCCCAGAAATGTATGAGGAACACTACGATGAATCCGTTGATGTCTATGCTTTTGGAATGTGCATGTTGGAAATGGCTACCTCAGAATACCCTTACTCAGAATGCCAGAATGCTGCTCAAATTTACCGGAAAGTAACCTGTGTGAGTAAACTTCCTTAATTTTAGTTACATCTGTAACTTGGGATTTTGTAGTCTGAGGGTTTAAAAATATAGTTCAATGAGATATCAGTACTGTCTTGTGTGTGTGGTTTGTTGTAGAAATTGAGGTGTCTTAGCTCTGGTTTGCAGAAAACTGCTGTAGGTTTCTTTGGGAAGCTTGAAGTCCCATGGTCAGGTTGCATTTGCCTATACTGCAGCTGAAACTTGGGAAGAGCGAGCAGGGAAAAATCTCCACTGTAGTCTTGCCTCCAAAATAGGAACTATTCAGAGTTTATCAATTTTCCCACAAAGCTGAAAAGACCAACTTTTAGATTGCACCACATAAATATTTAGGCTGCAGGATGTTTGATTCAGATTTCCAGCATGGGTTCTTTCAGCTTGTATGTGTAATAAATTATCTGAAGATGTAAAAGGGAAAAGATAGCAATGTCTAGTTTTGGAGTGAACCAGAGGAGCTTTACATCTGCCTTTAGGAACTCTGCATGGTCTGTTAATTCCCAGACTGGAACCATGGAAATGGGCTGTTACATTTTCAGGTGAAATTAGGCTGGAGGAGAAGCCAATCTAAAATAATTTCTATACTTTAAAAAAAAAAAAAAAAAACTGTCCTCCCCAACACCCTCACCCCCAGATGATAAATATATTTGTCTATATGAGCTGCACTGTGAAAGCCTAAAAAAAAACCTCATGAGTTTGTAAGACAGCAAATCAGTGAAAGAATCGCTGACTGCAGAGAAATGGGACTTGCCAAATGCTGTGGCAGAGGTGGTTATATTCTGCCCTGCTTGGTTAAGTAAAACCAAGTGTACGGGATTTTTTTTTCAAGATAGATTATGCTAAGCTGGCTTGTCAAAGATTTTCCCAGGTACTTCTTTCCATCTGGTTGCTACAAAAGGAGATACTGAGCTGTGCGGTTTGACCCTTGTGTATCCCCATCACCAAAAGATGCAGTCTGCACACTCAGGATGTGAAGAAGGTAGTCCGCTGAAGTAAGCTGCATTAAAATTTGCAAAAATAGCTACAGATAAGGTTGCTTTTTTTTGTTTTTACCTATAAGGTAGAAAGAGTAGTTACTTACATAGTAGGTGTATTGAGTGACTCCATCTCCCAGCCTCCAAAAGCGCAGTCCCAAAATTAGTTTAGTATTCCTCTTATTCCACTGCTCATGATGAGCAAAAATCTTCACAAATGAAATTTAGTAATAACTGGTCAATTTTGAAAAGTACTTGAGACCGCTTGCCTTCTCCAAGAGGTTTAGTGAACCATGCTAGCACAGCTCCGGTCCTGCAATAAACTAAGACTGCTCAAGCTCAAAATTGCATTTTCTGACTTGGTGAATAGTAGCGTCTCTCACGGGTTATAGAGAGATGCTTTTGTCAGATACCCAAACACTTGCATGTGCCAGATAATGTGCACTTTAATCTTCATAAGTATACTTTTTTATTGTCTAATATTTGTCTTTTCCCATCACTGAAGACCAGGCTGCTGGGAGGTTGATGCTTTTGTAGATTTGCTGTGCTAACCAGCTGCAATGATGCTAACCTGACAGGAGAGGCAGGATGCAAATGATTCAGGAGTCCATTTAAAAACTGAAGTCAGTATCACAAGAAACAGGAGGGTGTCCCTGCTGGAAATGAGAGAGATGTCATGACTTGCTGAAAGCAGGAGGATGCATCTGAAGAGGGAAACAGCTTTATCTCATTTCTGTGCAAATTGCTGCAAGCTGACATTTGTAGCTTGGAAGAGTTGAATCTTTCCCAATGGACTGCAGCCCTGATTTTGGGTTATTTAACTCTTCCTGGAGTGTTGCTTTCAATCCATTGCTTCTCAGGGATGGGGAAAAAAATAAAGGCATCGGAAGCTGCTCTGTGGTGCAGTTAGCTTTGTTGCTGACTGATGCCTGGGCCAGCCCTGTAGGGTTCTGTAGGGAAGGAATTGTGTGTGAAGATGGGTCATCAGGCTTACTGACTACAAGCCATTCTGCTCTGCAGCATGGGCTGGCTGGAAACGCATGCTGCATCTTTTCAAAGAAGTGAAATACAGTTGGTGGCTTGGTGAAGTTGCTTGTCTGAATCCTTATGAGGATAGCTGCTTGTATCACATTGCTATTCTGCTCACTCCTCCCCTACAAGGAAAAGTTTATTTTGTTTGGCACAATGGCTTGTTGGCTTCGTTTAGGTATGTAGTCCTTAGGATCTGCTCTAAATGCCATCTTTGTATGTATCATAAGAAAGATCTCCTTATGCTCTAACACTTCACATGGTGACAGTAGAAGACTGTTCCAATGTTACCCTCTGAGGCCTCGTGCTAAATGTGATACTGGGCACCCTTTTGGTCTGGTGATCCTAGGCACCTGGTAATGGCTTTTATGAGGAGTTTTTGGTGTGTTACCTCCTGCATTGGGCAGAAGTTTGGGTGAGCAGTATGCCAAATCTCTTTGTGGAGCTGCCATCATAGTTAGCTAATGTTAAGCTGACCTGTATATGTGTGTATGGTTTTAGAGCCACAAATAATATAGATGTCTTCCACTGCTCCATGTTCTTAGAAAAACTTTGTGTACAACTCTTAACCATCTGGAATATTGGTGATTAAGACTTCATGAGACTCCTAAGCCTCATTTATCAAAGCAATATCCAAGATGGCAAAGAATAAAGATTAATCAGAGGATTCCTAATTAGGTACTGTATTTCAATTTGCAGGCCTAAGTAGTCGTTTTTTAAACACTAATGAAAGTCTGAGCCAATTCATTTTATGCGGCAATAACCTTTACGCTGCTGAGTGTTATATGGTAAATTATTATAACTTCGTAAGAGTGGTCTTATACTTGCAACTTTAGAGAGGTGGAAAATAATGTTTATTCTGAAGAAAAAGTAACAGTAGAGAAGCTGTTAAAAGGTCACTTTATCACTTGCGTGAGGTGTTTTTCATACAGAGCTGTCTAGCAGGGAAAGCCAAAGCAGCACGCATCAGGTACAGGCACAGAGGTGCTGCTTTTTTTCTGCTGATCTCAAGGCAATAGCAGTAGGAGCAAAGGCACCAGGATTCCTTTGATTGAATAACTGGCATTACTGTCATTACGAGGAAAGAGTTAAGCAACTCTCTGTGGAGAGGAGAAAATGCCCTGTCGCATGTCATGAGCTGCATGAACTGTCAGACGTGGAGGGAGGAGCAGGGGGAGGACCTCCAGGGCAAGGGTGCGAGAGGAGCAGTGGGAGCCCTGGAGAAGATCCTTGTTCCCAAAGGGAACAGCTCTCAGGGGCTCAGCAGCTTCTGCAGACAAGCTGTGTCCACAGGAAGAGCTGGCGACAGCAGAGGACTGCACTTGGATCCACGTGAGTGACCCCGCCAAGGTGCTACGGGGGCTGCGGGAGGCTGCCACTGCGGTTCAGGTGCAGGAATGTGGGGTGTGGAGACCCTACGCCTCATCCGTGTCCTGAGCCATCGCAGAACAGTTGGCTCTGCCTGCTCAGCTGGGCTGGGGACCACTCGCAGAGGAAGAAATTGAAAATGACTTTTTGTGAGGAGTTAGGCTTGCAGTTGTCATGGAGCAACTGTTACTGGCATTGGTTTTTACTAGACTGAAATGTAGTATAGAAGTAGAGTGCAGATGAAAACAGAGAGGCTGAATTGCACTGTTTTATTCCTAGGTTTAGATGAGGTTGGGGGTTCTCGCTACAGCAGGTGTCCCTGAACTTCTGAAATGGACAGGATCAACAGCGGAGTGTTCCTGAATGCTGTATGTATTGCAGCTCATCAGTGGGAGATTTACTTAATTTTCTGATGAAACTTTTTTTTGCACCAGAAATTTAAACAGCATTCTTAGTGTTTTAAATTGAGGGTGAACATAAACACAGCAATCACATTTTTACATTTTTTTGATGCTTTTCTTTTTAAATTATAAAACAAAACTCTGTTTGTGCTGTGGGCTCGGTATCATGGTGGCAGCCACTGAAGGTGCTGATAGCATCTAAAGAGGTCGGCGTCACTTGCTAGTGTTTGAATCATGCGAGTGATTGCTTGCTAATGAAGGTACAATAACTCCCTTGTTCTTCACGCTGCCTCTAACCTTACCTGAGATTACACTGGGATGCGCATTCCCTCCACTGCACAGGACAGTCAGTGTGTTACCTCAATTTTGCCATTACAATATCTTTTCCAGTTGTTTCCATGCTGTGTCCTAACACTGTATCAAACTCTTGCCTACTAATAGGACACAAGATACACCTGAAGTCATAGCTTTTAAAGTCATATGCATTAGTAACCCATACTGGTACAGAAAATTGATACCCTTCTGAAAAATTACTATTGTAAGATATTAAGATTATGCATGTCTATAGTGGAAAGATTATTATACTTTTTACCTTAGTGACCTTTTATTCTGCCTGACTATAGTCACATGTTTAATTGCTGCTTTAATTTTCCACTTTTGTTTTTATATATGTATAACTGTAAGTATATAATAGTCTAGGATAATGTGGCAATCATTTCCCAAGCTGTTTCCCAAATGTACAGAGGTGCTCTTTGCTTTGCTGGATTAGACATGGTTATTGAGACCTTTCTCTCTGCCCTTTAAACCAGAACTCTGGAGTGTAAATCAACACATTCTAATTCATCCTTTTCTTCTGGTGCTCTCTTAATGATTTCTTATGCTTTTTGTCACACCCTAAAGAACAGCCAAAGGAACTGAAATATGTTTGTGATCAAGTCTGCAATGTGTGATCGAGTCTACAAAGAGAAACTGGATTTGCTGTTGAAAATCTTGGATTCTTCGTTAGGGCCCACTGCAACAGTGCACCCAACAATGTAAATGAGGGGCAAAAGATAAAAACAAAACTTTTTTTTGGTTGATTTTAAGCATATGTGATAATATAAGAGAATATAAATAACATGTTTTTCAAGCAACAGGTCAAAGCCACTTTTACTGCAGTTAACTTTGAAGTGATTTCCTGGTCAGCATATTTGCAGTGACGTTCATTCTGATGCCATAATCTCATTTTTCATGCATAACTTGATGTTTTTTCTTAGTCAGATTTTTTGTGCGTGTGTGTTTAATCATTCTGCCAAGAGATTTTAATGTAGACAATGGGCATATTTAGTGATGAAACATCAGTCTGACCTTCCCATGCAGCTCCAGACCAATATTTTCTTACTGATGCACTGCAGAACTCACTGCAGATCAACCGTGTCCACAAGGTTCATGGCTACCTTATTGGGCTTAGCTGCACAAACCCATGCTTTAAAACAACCTATGTGTCTATTGTGTTCTGTTTAGCATGTTAAATTTCATATTGTTTCTTTTTTTGTAAGTGTATGGAGGGTTTTCTCTTTATTTGCAGGTTATATATTGCTCGTACAGATAGGATAAATTCCATAGCTGTAGCACAGCCACAGCAGACAGTGTTATGAATGTCATTGCGTTGACTGGTGTACTTCAGATATCTTCTTAGATCTGCAGATAATCTTCCTAGATTAGCGTTAGGATTGAGTGCCATTTTGGAGTGAAGTAGAGAAGAGTTTATAATCGCACACATTGATCTTGCTGCTGAATGTCCTGGAGCAAAATCCTGACAGAACTGAGAACTTTACCTTTGCCTTACTGACTTTGGAGAGAGTATGATAGAGTGGAGTTTCAGTTGGAAACGTGGTTTCAGCTTTTTTGGAAGAAGAGGTTTTTTGCCTTTCAGAAACTACCTGATTCTAGGTACTACTCTGTCCTGTATGCTCAGGTAGAAGGTGGAATTTTAGGTCAAAGACGACTGTAGCTAGTCTAGGAGGGCACCTTCTAGGTGCAAGGAAAGCCTTTAGAAAAGTTACTGGCTAACATGGGTCAGGCTTACCATTGACTTGTCTGGCATAAGTGCATTTTATAAAGCATCATAAGTTACTGTTTCAAAAGTGTGCTCTGCTGATGGAAAGGTGCAGAACTCTGAAATTTTTTAGAACTCTGACAAATGAGCCTCACATTTTTTCCACTAACAGGAGATTAAAACTTTAATGTCCTATACGTACCTGTCTGCAGACTCAACTATCTTATGCCAGAGTGCAGTATATTTGCCTTTCAAATCTAATCATTTTAGGAAGAAGGTGAGGAGACTATTTAAGTGGTGGTGGAGATTTGCTCTTGGACTGAGGTGGGTTTTTTTTTAAGTTTAGGTGTTGGGTGTTCTTGTTTTTTTTGTTGTTTGTTTGTTTGTTTGCTTGCTTGTTTCATTTAAAGAATTTTTATGAAATTATCCCTATGCATCTTATGTCAGCTAATTAACCCTCCATTTCAGATGTAGTATTGTTGAATTTACTTCTATTTATGAGACAGCTGTACAGTTTTCATTACTGCCAGGTATAATTCCTTAGCCAATATAGTTTGAAATTTGGTGCCATGTTTCCTTGGGAATGCTCAGAAGAGGCAGATGGCTTTTGAATAAATGAATGAGATAGATCCTTTGATTTCAAATAGAAACATGTGTTTCGCATAAACCCCCTCCATTGTCTAGAGGCTTATAAGCATCAGGGCACAGTGCAGTAGGGAGGATTTGCAGCATTACAATGAGGTGGCCTTGGAGATTTTAATGAAGAGTAAGGAGCTAAAGCATACTATAGCATATGGGCAATGGGAAAACACTTTGGAAAAGCAGTTGTTTGGTACTTCACTGTGTATATTCTGTTCTTGTTTGTTTCAGTCATCTATTCACAGGTTAGGTGTTCAGTATATTAATACAACAGGTGTTGAGAGAGAAGTCAGGGCTCCTTCAAAAGATGTGGAAAGTAAAATGGTGTTTGTAGGAGTTTCTTGTTTTTATGAAAGGGATTTGTAAGGTCAAAAATCAGGGTCAGTTATCAGGGGTCTGTCAAAAGAAACACTTTGAGGCAAACCTAATTCCTAGGTCCCCAACATGTCCTGCCCTGCTCCTTCCCAGCCATGTCAGAGTTCATCAGATGACTTAAATGAATGATGTTCATGAATTCTGGAAAAGAAAATTAAGTCAAGAGATAGTGATATACCTTATGCTGCTTCTGCCTCTCATATGCTCAGTTTATGTCAAAATAACCATGAAGCACTCGGCAATTATAAAAAAAAAAAAAAAAACTATTGGCAGGTTTGTATGAGCACATATAAGGGAACAGTGTGTTCCTCTAGGTAGCTCCTCAGGTATCATGGTGCAAGCTGCCTCTACTGCTATGTTTTAAGGTTTTTGTAGAATTCCATGATTTTCTATAGCAAACTGAAGTGTCTGAAAATATATTGAGATTTGTCCTATTGTTTTCTATTGTGAATTTACAAAGATTTCTTTAAACTCCTCCCCATCTGAGAACAGGATAGCTTCCTGTAGCTTTATCTACCTATTCTGTCCAAGGGCCCCAAATATTTGGTGCTTGGCACGGGAACAGTGATTTACATTTTCTAAAATTATGGAGAGAGAGCTGTGGTATCAATCTCACCTGAACCACTAATGAGAGATAGCATTGCAGATCTGGAAAGCATATCCCTTGTCAGTGTGGCACTGAATCCTCAAAAGCTGTTCTTCTGAGGTGAGATTATAAGGACCCTGTGACATACAAGGGAATAAAATCAGTTCAGGGATGATGGTTTCTTAGTCATTTTATGTAGGCTTTTTTTTTTCCCAAGGTTATCATCACAAGGGGTACTAGAAATTTACTGTTTTCAAAATAAAATATTATGTTGGCTTTGAGCATTTTAGGGCTTCATGCTAAAAATGTCTTTTGGTACTTTGTTTTCTTTTATCAGGTATTGGAGCTCTTTTAGGAAAGAGTCTTGGTTATCTGTGCTGTGCTTTTGCTTGTTTTAGGCAAGTCTGGGCTTTGGTCGGCTAGACTTTCACTATTGTTTTGACACAATTTATTAATATACAAAACCTGTTGTATAGTGTACATCTTGTAAGCAAGATTTAGATTTGCTTAATCAAATAATTCTTTTTAGCTGGTCACAGTCAGCCAGTCACATGTATGGATTATTTTGTTTTGTTCAGAATGTTTTTTTTATCTCAGCAGCTCTGTGCCTAGGCAAAAGTGTGATGCAAAGTCTTTGTGTGACTATTCCATGATTTATTTTCAAAATCTATGAACTACATGTTTTCCTCTTTTGATTCTTAAGACATGAAGGGGAGTGATTGACCTGAAAATAAAATAAGTAAATCCACATGTAAAGTCAAATCTAAGGCCTAAATGGCAACAGAATGTTAATAAAAAGGTAGAATTATAATGTGATATTGGAATACTCAGAAATTCTCAGGGAGATGCCAGCCTTTATTGAAATTTATCTATGAAATTTATTCAAGACCCAATTCAGTGATGACTGGTACTTTTTAATCAAAGATAGTGTTAGGTGAGTCAAAAGTCCACTTCGCAGGACTTCAGGCCTCCTTATCTGCCACTGTATGATCATTATTACTATTTTTTCAGGGCAAAACTTTAAAAGGGTTTGAATGGAGTTAAATGAATCATAGAATGATCCGGTTTGCAAGGGACCTTAAAGACCATCTAGTTCCAACCACCATACCCTGAGCAAGGACACCTCCCATTAGACCAGGTTGCTCAAAGCCCCACCTATTCTTGTCTTGAAGCACTTCCAAGGATGGGGCTTCCCCAACTTCTCTGCACAATATGTCCCAGTGCCTCACCACCCTCATAGTAAAGAATTTCTTACGTATATCTAATCTGCCTCTGCCCTCTTTCAGTTTAAAACCATTACCCCTTGTCCTATCACTACACTCCCTGATGAAGAGTCCCTCTCTAGCTTTCTTGTAGGCCCCCTTTAGGTACTGGAAGGCCACTATAAGGTCCCTCTGGAGCCTTATCTTCTCCAGGCTGAACAACCCCAGCTCTCTCAGCCCCTCTGCATAGGAGAGGTGCTCCAGCCCTCTGATGATCCTCATGGCCCTCTTCTGGACTCGCTCCAACAGGTTCATGTCCTTCTTATGTTGGGGGCCCCAGAGCTGAATGCAGAACTCTAGGTGGGGTCTCATGAGAGTGGAGTAAAGGAGAATCACCTCCTTCAACCTGCTGGTCACGTTTCTTTTGATGCAGCCCAGGAATACTGTTGGCTTTCTGGGCTGCGAGCACACGTTGCTGGATCATGTTGAGCTTCTCATTCACCAACACCCCAAGTCATTCTCCTCAGGGCTGCTCTCACTCCATTCTCCACCCAGCCTGTATCTGTACTTGAGATTGTCCCTACCCAGGTGCAGGACCTTGCACTTGGCCATGCTGAACTTCATGAGGTTGGCACAGGCCCACCTCTCACACCTGTCAAGGTCCCTCTGGATGGCATCCGTTCACTCCAGTGTGTCGACTACACAGCACAGCTTAGCGTCGTAGGCAAACTTGCTGAGGGTGCACTCAATCCCACTGTCCACATCGATGATAAAGATGTTAAAAGCACCAGTCCCAATACCAAACCGTGAGGGATGCCACTCGTCACTTGTCTCCACTTGGACATCAGACTGTTGACCGCAACTTTGAGTGCAACCATCCAGCCAATTCCTTATCCACTGAGTGGTCTGTGAAATTCATGTCTCTCCAATTTAGAGACAAGGATGTCGTGCGGGGCAGTGTCAAATGCTTTGCAGAAGTCCAGGTAGGTGACATCAGTTGCTCTTCCCTTATCCACCAACACTGCAACCCCATCATAGAAGGCCACCAGGTTTGTCAGGCGTGATTTGCACTTAGTGAAGCCATGTTGGCTGTCACCAATCACCTCTTTGTTGTCTATGTGCCTTAGCATAGTTTCCAGGAGGGTCTACTCTATGATCTTGCTGGGCACCAATGTCATGTAGTTCCCAGGGTATTCCTTTTTACCCTTTTTAAAAATGGGGGTTATGTTTCCCCTTTTCCAGTCTGTGGGAACGTCACCAGACTGCCACGACCTCTCAGATATGATGGATAGTGGCTTAGCAACTTCATCCACCAGTTCCCTCAGGACCCTTGGATGCAACTTATCAGGTCCCGTGGACTTGTGTACCCTCAGGTTCCTTAAATGGTCTCGAACCTGATCTTCTCCTACAGTGAGTGGTTCATCATTCTTCCAATCCCTGCCTTTACCTTCTGCAACTTGGGCAGTGTGGCTAGAGCCCTTGCCAGTGAAGACTGAAGAAAAAAGTCGTTGAGTGCCTCAGCCTTCTCCATATCCCGGTTAACCTTATCTCCCGTTTCCTTTTGGGGAGGGCCCACATTTTACATGGTCTTCCTTTTATCACTGATGTACCTGTAGAAGCCCTTCTTGTTATCCTTTACATCCCTGGCCAGATTTAATTCTGTCAGGGCTTTAGCCTTCCTAACCTGATGCCTGGCTGCTCGGACAGCCTCTCTGTATTTCTCCCAGGCTACCTGTCTGTGCTTCCACCCTCTGCAGGCTTCCCTTTTGCATTTGAGTTTGTCCAGCAGCTGCTTGTTCATCCAGGCAGGCCTCCTCGCGTTGCTGCCTAACTTCCTCAAAATGTCTAAATCCTGTTCAATTATGTGCTTAATCAGATTCAGAATATTGTGTACGGGTCTTCCAAGGTATTTTTGACTCATTTTTGAAACTGGCTGTCTGAAGCAAAACACTTGTTTTTCTTTATTCATTTAGTGTTTTGAGAGTTAAGGCTATTTCTTGAATAATGACTTCAGAGTCCACAGGATGCAAAAATAAGGTTTGCAAATGTTAGTAAAGGAAAAGGAGATTTGTGTGGTGTATGGCTGAGTTCATGCACAAACTAATGTGCTTAAGGTGCAATGGTACTTAGAAATATGATAGCCCTAAATCTTTGATTCAGTTTTAAATTAAGACCATCAACTTTAAAGTGTTAGTTACTCCAAGGGTTGAATTGACTGCACAATGTAGTAAAAATATCCGTACTTAAGAGTTATAATGTAATTATTTTTCAAACTAAATTGTTATCCTCTGTCCTTTTTAGGGTATAAAGCCAGCAAGCTTTGAGAAAGTTACTGATCCTGAAATTAAGGAGATAATTGGGGAGTGCATTTGCAAAAATAAGGAAGAAAGGTTTGTTTCAAGTAATCAAGTTTTATATTGAATAATGTGCATGCGGAGACTTTGCGTGGATTTTGGTTCTAGCCTCTGGGTCTCCCCTGTGCAGGAGAAAATACAGAATGGAAATATAAATGATTGCCTACTTTGCTGCCAAATACTCTCAGGATAATAGGATAAACTCCATTGCTGTGTCTTTCTCAGGTTCAAAGAATATTGTCAAAAAGCATAGTTGTGGACAAGTGGCACAGCTGTCCACAGAATCTCAATCAGGAGGTTTTACCTGCAGCATCAGGTGTGGTGCAGGTTCACTGTGATGTGGTAGAGGATTCACCACATCCCTTTAATGAATCAAAGGAAACTGCTCTAGTGTTTGTATATGAAGACAAATTGTGCCTTGTTTCTAGCTTTAGTTCTAAAACATAATCTTCTTGTATTGGTCTCTCTTAGTGTGCTTGCATACTTCATAACTTTCAGAAACGGTTCCTAGGGACCTCAGGTGACTATCTAGAGGGAACCTCATTTTAGAACTCATTAAGCTCAGACACTCAAGTTCAGCAAGGCTATAATCTCCATTTCTGAATATGCTTATGGTGTATGAATATTGCTAAAGCTTTGTGAAATAGGAAATGTTATTTCAGCAGTCTCCAGTAACACTAGAAATACTGCTTCTTTCTGCTAAGAACATAAGTTTGTTGTCTATAAGCACCAAAAAACCCGTGTTTTTGCCTCTAATAGCAATTTCTTGTCACAAACCTCTTTGAAAGTGCTTAAGACTTACAATATTTGAATATTCTTTATATCCATTGCAGATATGAAATTAAAGATTTATTAAGCCATGCCTTTTTTGCTGAAGATACTGGGGTAAGAGTGGAACTTGCAGAAGAAGACCATGGTAGGAAATCCTCTATTGCCTTAAGACTCTGGGTAGAAGATCCTAAGAAACTGAAAGGAAAACCCAAAGATAATGGAGCCATTGAGTTTACTTTTGATCTGGAGAAGGAAACTCCTGATGATGTTGCACAAGAAATGGTAAAATAAACTTCTCCTGACAAAAAATATGTATATAATTAGTGCATAAATCTCAAAGGACAGCAGGAGCAAGTCTGGTAAAGTAACTTCCATTTAAACCATTCTAGATATCTAATTTAAGCAGTTTGCATTGATTTTTAGAGTGAATGCTAGAAGAAAGGGTAAATGGGGAGGAACTAATAAGTAAAGAAGTTTACCAAATGTAGAATCGGATGCATGAAATGGCATTTCAAAATAGCAAGCCTCTTAGGGATCAAAGAGGTCTCTTCCACTCTTGTATTTTGAAAACTCCTTTGCTGATTTCTGTTAGCTGTTGAATGTTTTTGAATTTGTTTGGAATCTGTTTAATTTCAGACAGCCCCTTGAAATAAATTAGAGGAGTTCATAAGTTCAATCAAAAATATTCTGCACTGAATTTTTCAAAACACTTTCTGTCTTTTCTATCAGTGTTACTTAGGAGGAATATAGATGAGGCAGTCTGGTCAGCCACTCTATCACTAAACATAAATAGGAAGCTAGATTCAAGCCAACTGCAAGGAGTTAAGAATACGCTTTGGATATTTTTAACAAAAAGTTTAACTATCTTCATAACTTGTGGTTTTTTTGGTTATAAAAACTATTTTGTGTTCCAGTTTCACTATATAGTCCTTGAACTCATATTTTAAAGATGTCTTTACTGCAGTTGTTTAGGTTTTCTAACGTCATGGAAACAAAGAACCAGTAATCTCTTAGTCAAGGATCTGAATTTTCTTGTGCTTGCATATATGTTCCTATTATTATATACTAAATCCCAAGGGATCCTATTTAATGATGTTATCACCACTCCTGTTCTGCTTAGGAGGCAGTTGTTTTGATAATGTTACCTTACTGCGCTTGGACTCATCACCATGTGTCCAAAAATTAATGAGAGAAAATCAGACTTCTGTCATCTTGTCACTAGTTTGCCGTAGGTCCAATATTCTTTGAGCAATGCATTGTTACAGATCTTCATTTAGGAGTTGCTCTGGTACAGTTATTTACTCTTACATTTTACATTTATATTTAAATATTTATGGAAATATTTTGAGTTTTGAAGTTCTGTAGTTTACGTGGCTATACTTATACAAGTATACCTGGTTATACCTGTGATATTTTGTTTTTAACAGGAAATAATTCTTGTAAAAAGTATACTTAAAAGGATCACTCCCAAACAACTGTGATAACGGAACCTTTCTCAAATTATTTTAAAACCTGTGTTTTACAATTACATTAACAGTTACCTGAGTACATATAAAATAGTTTCAAACTTGAGGCCATTGGCAGGACAATCATTTCTAAATGTCTTTTTCTAGCCCTAATGACTTGTGAAACACCAAAGCCGTGCTTTTTTATCAGTTTGTGTTGCTTTATATGCTGTGGAAGAGAATAATGGAAGGAGATACTTTGAGTACAGGGAAATATTTATCATTATTTATGGGTTTAGTAGTCGGGCATTCCAACCTGTTCAAATGATGTGGGCAAAAAGAACTTGAAATGTTCTGCTGGGTTTGCAGCCTAACATGTTTCACAGCCAGTTGTACCATAGAATAGCATGTTTTCATTAAATGTTAACCGTTCTCTAAGCAGAGATGTAGGAATAAGAATTGTTTAGAAACTTGCTAATAAGCCAGGTTTTTAGTGCCTTCCCACTAAGCTTTGCAAAGAAGAATCTACTGGCCACCTGGGTTAATACCATACAAGGTTCTCTGGACCTGTGTGGTTCATCTCTACAGTAACTCGCTCCCGTTGTTAGCGTTTGCTGGATCATCAGTTCAGGAATGTCAGTAAGGTCTGAGGGTATGTGTAGTGGAAAATACCCACGTCCATTTGCAGCTGTATTTTAAGCTCCTTTGTACCTATTTAATTTTAAACATCAAAAAATCTAAGCTGTAAAACTGCCTTGTGTTTGAGCAAGAGCAAAGAAGGAAAACCTCTAGGTTTCCTCCATGTAGATAAATGCTTCCAAACCTGTAGAATATGCATCTTTTAGAAGATGCAAATCTTAACGTACAGTTCTCTGGCAGCTCATTATTGAACTAACATTTGTACCCTACACTGTAGGAGTATGACTAGGAGCTTCATGCAAACAAAGAGCATAAAGACAAATTTTGTTTTATCTGCTGAGCAGTTGAATTCTGAGATATCTTGCTCCCCTTTTCAGTCAAATGTCAACAGTCTGTATTTGACTCAATGATAAGCAAAAGCTTTTATAAAAGTCAGTCAATACTCACTGACTTTACCTTTTAAGAGAAGTTAATTTGAGACTAAATTTAATTAACGTGTTTTCTTTCACGACTTGCTGTGATATCAAGCACAGCAATTGGGGGAACTGTGTATGTTAGAAAGGTTAAGGCAATAAATTCTAATTAAGGGTAATGAGGTTTAGTCCAGTTGCATCGTTCAAAGATCATTTTTCAAAGGTGCTTCTTTTTTCTTTTGACTATTTTGTTAGTCTTTGCAAAGAACAAACAAACAAAAAAAATCCACCCATCTGCGGTTAAACTTGTTCTCTTCTCTTCTCGTCATTGTATATTAAGTGGTCAATAAATCAACCAGATATATATTCAGGTCTTAGAAATTATATATTGTTATTTTAAAATGCACTGGGGACAGAAGTTTTATTCAAAAAACCATTAAGCTCTTGAATTCCTGTTCTTGTGAGGAATGAGTATGTAACTTATGTTTTTTTTTCAAACTGATGTTTTCTGTTAGGAAGAGATTCAAGTAATACACGTGTGTACGCGTGTGTGTGCACCTCTGTGCACACATGATCTTGCTAAGTTTGTGCCTCCTCTGTAGATTGACTCTGGATTTTTTCATGAAAATGATCTCAAGATAGTTGCGAAGTCAATACGTGACAGAGTAGCATTAATACTATGGAGAAGAGAGAGAATTTGGCCTAGAATACAGTCAGAGGAACGTCGAGATTCTGAATGCTTGGAGAAGTTGAAGATGCCGCATGCACAACAGGTTCAAGTCACATACCTTTCTCACACTGGTCACCATGCCCTGTCAGAGTCGGAGGAGCCCGAGGCAGACCAGCATCCCTTTCAGCAAAACCTTCCCACCAGCGTCACGTCTGTTGCATGTAAGTCTCGTGTTTGCTTTGTGTGCACATGGTGATGGATGTCCTAGAATAAAAATCAACAGTAGTGTGAGCTCAGCAGTGAGACACTATGCATGTTTTTGCACGTTAGCTCAGAGGCCACAAGTGTCTTGGATAGACACAGAATGTCTTTGAAAGAAAAGAAAGTTTCAGGGAAAAACATGTTGTATAAAGATAGCTCCTCCTTCAGTAGCAATAAATGCAGAAAACATAAATATATACTAATATATTTGTAAATGGAACAGTAAGGATACCTACTGCTAGACACAAAAATAAATGTTTAAAAACGCAGTTATTTCACTTTTCTGTGCCAGGCGGCGGGATCACCATGAAGTTTGAGTGAAACACAATTTCAGAAGTTGAACTGGCACCAAGTTGGTCAGAGTGACTGGTGTTTTTCATCGTTCACTTTTTCAAATGGTGTTTGCAATGTGGAGGTGTTTATCAAAAATTGACCTTGCTGAAACCGAGATGGTGCAGTTTCTTGCATTTAGCGAGTTACTCTTGATGGCTTGTATGATGTTTTTGTGAAGCTGTACGAAGATCTTGAACACTCTCTGAATGTTACATGGTGTAATTCAAGATTTCCCTTTTTTTGTGGGAAATAATTGTCACATTTGTTGGGCACATCAAACCTTGTGGGCTGACACTTGATTATTATTGGGGTTCTTAAGTCATGATGCAGGTGCTTTCTCTGTCCTCCAGGCCCTCTTTCATCCAGAGCTTGTGGACCTGAAGTGAGGAAGTAGTTTTATCTGCGGTGGTGGTGGGTGGGTGGGGGGATGTCAGAGTGATGTAGTTGCTTTCATTCCTCCAGGCCCTGATAGCCACAAGCCAATGATCTGCTGTTTAGATGGTGATTGATTCAAGAATAATAATCACTGGGCTATTTCAAGACTAGTGGCTTTACATCTCCGGTTTTAAATCCAAGCACTGATTTTTGTCTCTCTCTGAGTAAGAAACTACCTGGCCTTGTTTGCAGAGCTTGTTTCTTCATTTTACTTCTGAGCATCAGGCTTATCTCCAGCAAAAAGAGCAAGGCATGAGGAAGTAGTGTTTTTAGTTACCTAAAATAACACCACGTCTGTCCCCTAAAATCAACCTTTGTTAGCAAGTCAAGCTCTGCTATTGAACTCTTAATTTATTTATTCTTTTAAACATCTTGAAGGAAATGTTGACAGATAATTTTAGCTTGGAAGATTTGAAATTTTGTGGGAGTTCTTTTCTAGCCAGTTTTTCTGATAAAATCTGATGTACATATTTTTCTACTAAACTATTATCATGATGGTTTTGTTTTACTGTTCTGGACTTTTAAGCAAGTGTATTTAAATTAAAGGCACATTATCTTTAGCAAAGAGACAGCTGCTGCTTTAATTCAGGTATTGTGTAAATTGCTATACAGAGGTCTGCTTTGAATGCTAAAATAACCAAGCATGCCTCTACAAGAAAACAAACCTTTACAAGATATGAGAAATGCCATATTTGCATAATTCTCAGAATACTGCAGTATTTACAAAGCATTTTTCTGAAGCTAAATTGATCTCATTTCTTTTTTTTAGATCATGTACTTATTTTATGCTAATTCCTTTGAGAAACACCGTAATTATGATTCTTTGTTTCCAATGGTACAATGACACTGCTTGTGCTTCCCATGGTTCTATTGGTCACGAATTGGCAGAATTTGATACTAAATAGACACGCACACACGGCCCGCTTTATTTCCTGCCCCTCAACTTTTAATCAATACTTGGTATCATTTGATAATCTGCTCTCAGATGTCTTTCAACATTTTCTTGGTGATGTTGGGCCTGAGACCTCTATAAATTACTTTTCTACCAATTCATATAATAATAGGTCAAATGTAAAAATATAAATTAATAATTTGTTTTGTAATGCATGTTGTATAAAAATCTGACTGATTCACAACTTTTATATTAGTGCTGTACTGTCATACTCTTTTTCTTGTTCCTTTGAAATCCTGAATAACTGCTTGTAATAAAATGAAAGTGTATATGCTGCAGAAATGCCTGTGGTCTTATAGTAGGGCCATGTTGACTCTTTTTTGTTAATAAGCTGAATAAATAGAGAGGTGAGTTTAATTTCCCAAAAAATACTTTGGGAGATGAGTTCATGAATACTGAGGAAAAAATTCATTGCTGATGCTCTTAAAAAAATATTTATTTTAAAGCTAAATAAATAAAACCTTATTTGGAATATGGAAAAACAGAAGATGGAAAGTGTCAGAAAAAATATGATTTAAACGTATCTATAATTTAAGCCTTTTTTGGTAATTGTGTAACAGTTTCAGTTTTGAGTTTTAAATCTGTTGCAAGTTATTTGTCTTTTGGATACTTCTAGCTACAGTCTTGATTGTCTCTTGTCATTTCTCAAATGAAAAAAAAACAGTGGAAAACAAAAAAGAACTGGGCATGGTTTCAAAAGCCATGAAAAGACATTTTTAAAACAGCAATACTAAATTGCACAGTTATTTTTGTTTGACAAAAGATACCACACTTGCCCAATACCACAGTTGTGCAATTCTGCAGATTAGTTGGACTAACACCTGGCATGAGAAACACGGACAGAGTTCTGAACTGTCCTCCTAAATCGCCACAAACCTGGACCTAGGTAGCTGTTTTCATTCTGTGACTTTGTTTTTAAGTACAGGTAGCTTAAAGCTTTCCACTTACAGATAACAAAATCGGGATGTGTTTCAGTGGTAATTCCTATAGGATCTGTTCTTGTGCCGCTGCTCAGTCTGCTTATAGTGAGTGCTGCCCTAACCCTTTCTAATGCAGCACCTCTTTTTGTAGACTTGCTTAAATAATGCTACTTTACCTTGTCACATACAACAAGCAAGAAATCCGTAATACATTCTTCTGTGATTTCTTCATTGTATGTTTTACCCTAATCCAATTGAATTATTTTGTTACCTATTCTTCATCTTGAGATATTGCTATATACTCAAGTTGGTTATTATTTGATGAAGTAGTACCAAGCATATAGTTTAAAGAATTTTGTAATTTTCAATACTACTAATCAAAAAGATGTTAAAATTAGTGCATCTCTAGACAAACTAACTCCAGGACCCCATGATCTGCTATGAACGTTACAATTCGGGTTTCCTATCTTTTCATCCTACAGAATCCATAAAAGTCTGCAATTCTTAAAGTCAACCTTATGCCCTTTAAAGGAAATATCGATGTGCCTAAAATATCATTGTGGACAGAAATCCATGGGGATTACTCTTGGTTTTTGACTTAGGAGCAGTATGTGCCTTTTGTAGAAAATAACATTTGTGTTGTATAATTTATTTATATAATGGAAAGGACTAGGTTAGAAAAAATGCAAATTACATAAACCAGCATTGACCTTGCTCTGAAATCATTATGTGAACACTTTGAGTTGCTGAGCTCGTAATAAAAAAAATATTCATCTTTCAGCTGACAGCACATTTGACAGTGGTCAGGGGTCCACTGTTTATTCAGACTCCCAGAGCAGCCAGCAAAGTGTCATCTACTCATCTCTGCCTGATTCAGTACCTCCTGCTATTCAACGGGTGTATAGTCCACCTCTAAGTGAGAACCAGGCCTTGCCCCACAGTCTTCAGCAGCTGGGGCACTACCAGCAGCCCTCAGGGGTAAGTCTAAAGCTTTTCAAAACTGTTCTGTAGCCTAGATCACACTTAATGACTTAATTATACTCTGTTTTCAGTAGGTGTGGATTCCATGGCTTGCTTTACATATTCCTCGCTTGTTTCTGCCAATGGTGACTTGCTTAGTCCATATGTTTCTAGCTGATCTACAATGTGCATTGAGTAGATCGTCTACCTGTAATTCATTTTGCCATTCTTAAGACACGCTTCACTGTCAGCTGTCATTTTTTTCAGTTAAAAAGGCTTCTCATCAGTCTGTTTTCATGGAGCTACTGTTAACAGTTTTGCGATTATTAAACTCGTGCATAGATTTGAGAACTGTTTTGTTTATTTTTTTTTTTACTGTCAATATAGCCACACATTGTTTCTTCACTTGCTCAAGAGCTTCTTGGGTGTGATATTTCTCCCCATTGTGACAAAGGTCAAACATCCATTCACTGCTGTTCCAGCTCTGGGTTTGGATTTGATATTGCACAGAGATGGCGAAGTACTTCCATTAGTGAGGCTCCAAAATCAAGGACTGGTAGCCCAGTCAGACATTCACGCTTGCTCCTGCTTTCATGCTGTTATGACCTTGACCAAAAGCAATTAGTGGGACTACTGGTGCAAGAACAAACACGTATGAGTGAACATAAATCTTCAAGTGATTGCAGTGAGGTGCACGACATAAGTGTGGTATGTCCTTCAGAAACTGCAGCAACGCCGTGTTTCTGTCGCAGCCTGCACCCGCTGCACATGACAGGCAATGCTCAGTGTGCTTTTCGTCGTCACAGTGACTGTGTCGTGGGTTTGACTCCAGATGCGATGGCCCTTCCCCGAGAATTAAGAGATGGAAACACAGACCTGCAGACTAGAGGAGGGGAAGCAGGTGCATCACTGCCGATGGTACTGGGGATCTCGGCAAACCCCACTGAGTTAGTGTTTGTTAAGCAGTCTTGTCAGACTTGCCTATCTTACTTATTTCAGTCTGGCAAAGACCAAAACATGTCAAAAGCTTTGATGCCCGTTGAACGTGCTCCCTCTCTGTGCAGCCACCTCCCAGACAACTCAGTGTCTCAACCTCTTCCCCAAACAAGCAGGCCATGTGGCAGAAGTTTAGACCTGTCTGTGTTACATGAATCTTTACAATACATAATTAGCCAGAAGACTAGTTCTTCTCCCATGAGATCTGCAAGAGTTGCAGAAAATATTCTGCCTTTTGAATCCTCTGATTGCGGAGAAGCCAACGTGCCTGGACTTTTCTAGCCCTGTCATGAAGTGTGCGCTGGCAAAACACCACTGGCAGAGAAGAACAATTGGGTGACTGCAGCTACTGTGAGCAGTGGAAGCAGCCTGCCTAGTAAAAATGACAGTAGTGATGTGATAGGTTAATTTTTTTGTTCCATGCTATTCGACTTAACAGAAGAAAAATCAAATTTAGGACCAATGGTTTTCCTGCTTGATCCAGATTTACCCAGTGTACTTTGGAAGTGCTTCATTTTCCCTGGTTTTACCTTATATTTTCCAAAATGCCTGCAAGAAATCATGAACTGTATTTTGTGAATGCACTGAAACATGACTCCGTTTACCTGAAGGAAAAACCCATAGCCAGCTCCCTCCACTGTGAAAACCACCTTTCCTATGTGCTTACTTTGCTGGGATGCATCTTTCCTCGTTTCTTGTTCACATGAAGCACTAACTTAACTCTAAATATAGCACTCCAAAGGCACATCTTTAAAAGATTTTTTTTATTAAATTGAGCTGTGCAGCATACTATTTTAGAGCTGACTCATTCTTTCCGTTGATATATCTCTAATTTGAACCTAAATGCATTACTTTTTCTTGATGAAGATTTTGAAAGGATAATAACTTTATGAGCAAAATATTTCTCGTTGCTTTTTTGTCTTCTGGTGGGTTTTTCTTTTTTTTTTTCTTTCTGCAATGTCATAGATAAAAAGTTCCATAGTTTGAGATTCTCAGCAAACACAGAAGACAAAAGTCTGACTCAAAATCTTCTGTTTTCCAAGAAAGAATAAGTATCAATGTGTTTTTTCTGGGAGATTATTTAGCAAGATAACATACCAGCACATAACTGGAGCTGTAGTAGTTTTTCTGTTTTAGGCTTACAAACATCAGTCTGACGTGCTGTTTATTTTCAACATATTTACCTACTCTGAGCTGAAGTTTTAGAGAACTGGTATTGTTACAAGCCTTATCTGAATTTCTTTTGTTGTCTTGTTTTTACTTCCACTGGTTGTTTTAATTTTATTTTCATTTCTCTATTCATTTTCTTGGCCTCCATTTCAAGTAAATTACCTGTTTCTTTCAAAGATAAAGATTCTTTATGAAATTATAAATATCTTTGTGAAGATACTGTTTCACCCAGATCGTGGCTTGTCCTTGTTGATATATTCTCAGTCACTGTGTATGTGCTTTCAGTGATTTTACTAGTTTGCCTGCTCACTTCCAGAAAGAAATGCAATGCAGCATGGTTGTCTTGCTGGCTTTTGGAATTACAGCTTTTTTCCATGTTTTTAGATTAATGAACTTTCCGTTCCTTGCATAATACTTTCATGTAGTCTTTTTCCTCTGTTTTGAACCAAGTATTGAGTAGACTATTTGCTGGAGTGTATATTCCTGACAGTTGTAGAGCCTCTTAGCATGAGGGCTACTGTTTTCCCTAACGCTGTGTTCTCCTTGCTGCAGCCTGCCCTGCCCGTGGTTCAGGCTCCGCCTGCAGTCATGTCCCAGCGACCCCAGCACTACCAAGAGCCAGCGATGACGTTCCCCGTGGTGCAGCCGACCACCGTCGCCTCCTTGCAGCTGGGGCAGTCGCAGCCGGTGCTAGCCAGCCAGCAGGTGGGAGGCTGACCGCTGCCCCAGGGTGCTTTCCTCACCCCAGTCCTTACCCAAGCTCTGCTGGAGCCAATACCTATGATAAGTTTGAGTTATTTGAAGCTATTGAACTGTCACTTCAGAACCTCAGGTGGGGTCAGGGATGGGGCAAAGGGCTTTGGGTTTAAGGGACAGAAGAGTAGTGGGTTTGAGCACAGTCAGTGTTTGATGACCTTGAAACATCTTGATGTGGTTTAAGACTTCTCTCCCATTTCTTAACAGCATAGGGTTGAGTTCTTGAACGCTTGCATTACTTTCAGTGTAGTATCTCAGTTCTTAAAAATCGAATAGGTTTTTTATTAATTTAACTTTATTATTTGGCTTCTCCAGCTCAAAATATTTCTAAAAGGTCAGAAAGCAGCTCTAGTGCTGGTGTCAATTGTCTTCAAATACTCGTCGATGCTGCTTTTTGATTTTGTGTATGCGTGTTAAATGTAGTTCAGTAAAAACATCCAGCAGATCACTTTATCTTCTAAGAGAAGAATCTGTCTCCATCTGAACTGTCTCCAAATAGTAATTCTTTGTGCATTTCGGATGATCAAATTCCCCAAAAAGCTCTGTTCCTTAATACTGTTTACAGAACACCTCTTCCAAGGAAGGACAGCCAAGAAGGCTACAATTGCTTCCTTGTACACAGGTGGTGTCAGCCTGTAAGAAATGTAGCCACAGACCTATAAAACGTGTTAATTTGTGGCTCATTTTTGTGATCCCACCAAATCATTGGCTTCCTTGGGTAGAAATTGTTGACAAGCCTAGGGAATGCCTGCATACTTTGTGTCTGGCAGGTAATGTATCTCTCCATACCTTTCCAGTTATCAAAATTTATTGGTGTTACTTTTTTTTTTTATTTTAACATGCCCTATTCTTCTGAAAGCATCAGTACAAGAACAATGTAATTTGGTTGCCTTGAAAAACTCATACTTATGTGAAATTTTATAATGTATTTGATTTTTTTTTTTTTCCTAATGGGCAGGGATGATATGATTCAGCCAAAAATTTTATACTTTCTCAGGCAAATTTAGGACCTCTGTGGTTGCAGAGATCTCTATAGTGGTGTCTAGAGCTTTATGCTGACAGGTTTTGGCATTTACCAATTTTAGGAACTCTTAAATGTTTGTATCGCTCTTGTTTGGTTGCCTTTAGGAAGACCTACTTTGAAGACATTGATAAGTTACAGGAATGGTGACTGTGTTTTTGCAGTTACCACAAAACATATTCCTTAAGGCCAAATCCAGTAGAGCAGTAGGTAATGTATTTTCCTGTATGACACTGGGAGCAGTGGAAAAACTGTAGTCTTTTGTAAACAGATGGTAGGGCATGTCAGCAAAAGAATGGGAAATCAGGGTGATAAAATTCATCTATTTAAAAGAATGAAATGTATTGATCTTTTATGAATATATACAGTGATGACTCAGACACATGGGATCAATACTGCATCTCCTCAGTTTTTTTTCAATTTGTGTATCCATCCACTTATAATATTAAGGTTATAGTGAGGCAAAATTAGTGTGATTCAGTTGGATTTTTTCCACTCCCTGTGCTTCATCCCGTTCACAAGCATTTTGTAAAATATAAGTTGAATTGAAAATGAAGGCCTAAGGAAGCTACTTTAGTTCCATGAGCACAGTTTTTCTGCTTTTAACACCGTGTCCTCTCGAGTGGAAGGCAGGCGGAACAGCCGGTGTCAGTGTACTCAATTCCCAGTTATCTGTTGGCTGCCTGTCTGAGCTGCAGATTAACCCAGCCACAGATGCTGAGATACCTGAGCTGGCTTTGCATGCTGGCAAGGCTTATCAGTCCAAGCACAGCACCATGTGAAAGTGCTGTTCTGCTCCTGAGGTCGGTCCAGCCTGGAAGGAGGTTCCCGTGTCGCAGAGGTGAGCGGCCTGGTGGAGCAGCGCCCATGCTGGGGGAGCAGCGTGGGCTTCCCCCGTCCTGGCGCTCCCCACCAAGGCTCGGTGCCTTCACCTGGCTAAATGCCCCTGCTCTACCAAAGCCTGGAATGGCAGAAACTGCAATGCAGAGACACTTCATTGTTTTTTCTTTAATGTGGAAAGATGAATGCTCAGCCGGGACTAGTAAGTGCTGCAGGAGATGAACTGGTGTTGTGCAGAGTTATGCAACACCTGTACAATGCCTCCTCCAGCATGTCTTGCACTGCTTGTGGCATTCAATGCATTCAGCCCCAAACAGTAAATAGCAGTAGCCAAAACACCCTTTTGTTCACTGATCCTTGTATTGGAAACTTACCAACTGTGGTTCAGTTTTAGCTGTTTAAGGGTGGGTGGCTTGCTTGATGCATCTCGTACAGTTTTATTGTATTAATATACCTAAAAATTTTGATTGAAGAATTCTGCTACTGAAAAAGTACAGAGCAAAATATCGCAATACTGGTTTGTGGTGGAAGTAGCAAAGATGAAAGATTATGCTGCTTGGCTGTTCATTTTAAAGTTACCTTTTGAATATCAAGCATGGTATTAGATTTTATGTGCTACAGAGCCTGGGCTAATCAATTAATCCTGTGGTCCCAAGTAGGTCAGTCCAGAACCAGCTTGGTGCCTCAGTGCCATGCTTCTGAAACAGAAGATCTTTTTTTAAAGTACTTTCAGCAGTAATTAGTTGTACTGAAGAAGGAGATAGCAGTAGCATGGAAAATATGAAACTTTGTTAGTGATTATTTTCAGCTTTAACGCAGCTTTTTATTTCTGTTCTACTGTATAAAACCTGGCAGGCCAGTGGAACCGTGTTCCCCGTGTAATGGTAAAACTGCCTTTTTGGCTGCCACGTTGTTACTACAGCACTTCGCAAATAACTGGGATCCAGCTACAACTTTTACTATAATTATTGTGTTTTATTCACGTCTCGGATAATGTGTTGTATATTTCAATGCCTGCTGCATTACGTAGTCGGCTTTTAAATGCCAAGATTAGCTGGGTATAATCTGCATAGTGGGAATCTTTGAAGTCAGTAGGTGGGGATTTTACAGGGCCAACTAGAACAATCTCTGGGATTTAAAGACTGAGTCATTACAAATAACCTTTCCAAGACAGTTAGAACTTGTCTTTTCAGGTAATGTGTCTTGCATTTAAACGTGTTGTAAACATAGGCTCTTGTACAGTGTTTAAATTAGGAGCACCCTTCTCTTCCATAAAACATTTTTACTCTGAGTGACAGGTCTGTTCTGACTGTGCAGCTTTAACTAGAAGGAGAAATGCATGGCTGTGTCCAGTGAACTGATTCTTTCATAATAGACGTGCTATAACCCTTTATTGTTCTTTTTTTTTTTCTTCCCTGGCAGCAACCCATATCACAGCAAACTTCTCTGCAGCAGGTGCTTGCCAGCCAGCCAGTTTGTCCAATCCAGCCTGCAACCCATTTATTGCCACAGTATCAACCCCAAACCTCTCAGGTGGCAGCTAGCAGTACACCACTAAAACCCCTTCAGATTTCAACTGTGCCACAGCTTCCACCAGTTGCCCCTTCCCAGGTAATATCTTTGAAAACTGTGTGAATACATCCGTTTCAGTGAAGCTTTCCAGCTAATAATGAATATGATTTGCAGGTTTTGTGTGGCTGTTTTGAATGCATGCCAATTTAGTTAGTCTGTAAGAGTATAGCTTTTTCCTAATCCTTGTATTTTTCTTTACTGTTTGTTTTTGTTTGGAGTATCAGAAATGTACTGTGAATAATCCTGTGTTATGCCTGGATAATCCAGTTAGCTACAAAATTGCAGTAACTGCTTTTTTTTTTTTTTTTTTGCACCTTCCCCCATGGCGTACTCTCTTCCCCATCCCAGGCTTTAGAGCATGAGGAATTGCCCATATTTTGGTTTTGAGCTCTTGACTTCACCACTTGCCCTATCCCCCTCCCAGCTCTCAGGCCTGTTTCCATGTTCAGTAGCAGGAATGGACCCTTTCTGTGACGTGGAACGTTTTGTTGGTGCTATTGGTATGTTCGCTAGTAACAGCCTTTGTGATGTGAAGCAGCTTACCCAAAAGGGAAGAAGCAAGCTGCTTCCATGAAAACAGGGCAGTTATCATGGTCTGCTATGTCACTGGGAGGTTTTGATTTTAAAAATCATTTTACAGAATTCCCTGCGCTGCCTGGGTTGCAGCCAGCCTTTTTAAAGACAAGGGTTTTAGATTGTCATGTTGAATTTTGCATGAAGGAGTGTAGCATTTTGTCTGGTCTGATTCCTTTTTGTTTCTGTTAAAATGAAAGCAACTTTTTTTTAATTATGATGTTACTTGAAGGCTCCAACCTAGCATGAGAGGTGGTTTTAAGCTCCCCAGGTATAAAAATGTCTCCCCAAAATGAAATTCTTTCTCTTTTCCGAATGATTTAAGAATAATTAAATGTTTATTACTGTTTATAAACCTCAGGAAATAAATGGAAGTGATTAACAAACAGACATAATTATCATCATGGCACAGGTGATCTTCACATAATTGTATGGCAAATGAAACTACTTTGTACCATCAATGAAAGCACTTGCAATTTATGTGATATTATATTTTTTTCAGATTCCTCAGTTTCCTGTCATTCCTGCAATTACTCCTCTGGCAGGACTTGACAACCTTCCTCCAAACCTCTCTGATATACCTGCTGCAAATGTGCCCCCCATACCTGCTCCTTCTCAATATTTTGCTCCAGCTGTGATTTTACCAAGCCTCCCCATGAACCCCACTCTGCCTATGGCACCAAACTCCCCCGCCCTCCCCATGCAGGCAGTGAATCTTCCTCACACAACTGTGGCTTCTCTGGTCTTGCCCTGCCAAACAATAGTGCCAAATATGTCGGCTGCTACAATACCATTGCTTGCTGTGGCTCCGCCGGGAGTGTCAGCGTTGCCACCACACCACGCGGTGTCCCAGCTCTCCCAGCAGCAGATGTACCAGACCACCTTCCAGCAGATAATTCAGAGTGAAGCGCCCTCTCCCCATCACACGCAGAGCACGCAAGCAGTTTCCCAGCCGCAGCAACCTCCACCTCCTCAGTCACTTCAGCCAAGCATAATTCATCCTTCAGAACAGACGTTGTCTGCGTCTGGGGCTGGTAACCAGGTAATCCGTTCGACGTTGGGCTGTGGTGATGCTAGACAGTAGGGTGGTTGTTAAACACAGGCGTTCCTGGGGCTCCTTCCATTGTAAATACGCAATTGGGAGATTTTTTCTTGCTCATAAGATGTTTTGGTAACTTCTTGTTCTTCGTTCTGATGGTGGTTGCTTGACCTGAACTCAGGTGAACCACTGAGGCCTTAAGCCAGGGACAGGTGAGCGTTGTGGATACACGGAATGATCTAACGGGCTTTGAAAAGTGGGCAGAGAAGTGCACGTTCTGAATTCCTTCTTTCTCCCATCTCAGCTACAAAGAAGTGGTGAGGAAGTATGAGCTGTCATTCTCCTGGGACAGGAGAGGTGACTAAGTCAAGACAGCAGCTACACAGCACTGCTGATGCTAATGTTTTTCTGCCAGTATACTCAGAGTGCGTAGACTTTATATACAGATGGCAAAATATGGATGAGCTGGCAGAACTGAGTGAACTGATAGAGTTGTTTTGATGTAGAACTGCTTTAAAACAGCGTGCTTTGTAAAGCCAAGGGAAATGACCATTTGATAACAACTTCAGAAAACTGCGTGGAAGCAGTCTGTCAGACAAGAATGAACACGAGCTGCAGACCCTTTCTCCCCCTTAAAAGAAACGAAGCGTAAAATGAAGCTTCTAATATTAGCACTGTTTACAAGAAAACTGATTCAGGACTTGTTAACAGAGTATGTAAACACTTCTATTGCCACATCTGTGATATGACAACATGAAATGCAGTCTGACCCAAGCAGGATAGAACACTAAATCTGTTAACAATAGCGTTCTTGAAAATCTCTGTTCTGCTACATCACTTTGCTGTAACATACTGATTAAAATTCATAACATCCCATATCATGGCATCTTCAAAGTAGTATATCATTTTTAAATTTCTGTCTTCAGGCATATATTTAGCACACAATTGTGGAAGTGCAGGCAATGTGGACCCTGAGACAGTTACCACTGAGCTAATTAGCCATGGCTTTTCCAATGGCTTTAGAAAGAGTTGAATCAGGCATGGCAAACACCAAAACCAAAGAACTGATATTCTCAAACAGTGGTGACACAGCCATTATTTACCAAATATGTGTAGAAGACTTCCACTATGTCTTTTAGGATTAAAAAAAAAAAAGCTAATACAAACAGAACGGACAAGCCCATACGAATATTCAAAAATACATTGTTCTGTCTTCTAAAGTGCTCTTAATGGAAAGGTATTTCTGTAAATAAAGGCATTCCAATGCAGGGCTATTTTTGCAGTTGACGTCCAGCACCTCTACATTCAGTCTTGCCCAGGTAAATTACACATGGAAACATTTTGTGAATTATTTTATTATATGGATGGATTTTATTTTATTAGATGAAAAAAATTATTTCACTATTCTTCATGCTGTACACCACAGTTACTATTCTAACAACCTCCACCTAGGCAGTCTTGTAGCTGCATCTTTATTTTTATCCACTTAAAACCTGGAATAGTAATGTGGGCTCATATCCAGAATCTGCACAGAGCATGCAGTAATGAAATTGTGTGCCCTAGTTCTCATCTGAGACTTGATTTTTTTTATTCTCCAAATATTCTAAGTCTCTAGGTGGTGACAGATACTTTAAAAACAAGCAAAAATTATGCAGTTTTACCTAGTACTAAAAAGCCTTTTTTCTTTCATATTTTCTTCCCTTTTTCTTCTTCCTACAAGCTCAGTCCCATTTGAAAAATACACAATGTACTAAAAGGGAATATTCTGTTCTTAAATGTAGAACTCAAAGAACTGTTATGCAGAATAACAACATAGTCTCTAAGGTAGTTGGCATCTAATCGTATCGGTCCAGTTCCCACAACACGCTTACGCACACAAGTTATTTTAATGTGTTGAAGAAATCCACTGAGATAAATGGAACTTCCTCTGTGTGAGTTACGCAAGGAAGCATTTGCAGGATTGGGGCCTTAGTGTTTAGTATGCCAAGAGTAAAGCTGTATCTGAAATGTTTAAACTAAATGGAAAACAATGTGTTCTGTAAGACAGTAGCGTATATTCAGTCTAAAAAGAGTTAATCACATAGTCTATATCACCTAATGGTACATGTATAACAGATTTTTAAAAATCCTAATTTAAATTATGGATAGAGTATATTTTTCTCTGCGTGGAATGTGTGATGTGCTCATTGAAAACAGAACAAACTATTCAGGACAATGAATTCATAATCTAAGATTTTAATTTCTTAGCAAAATATGGTTTTGTTTCTATAAATTAGATGGTGCTTGTGACATACACACTGTCACAATCACGTAGAAAGAATCCTTGGATTTTTATTTGGTCATTTTGAAGCAAATTTGAACTCTTTAGTTGCCCTTCAAATCAGAAACCGCAGAGATATTTTCTCACTGCAGAATTATAATCCTTTTTCCATGAACTGCAGTGACTTTAGTACTTTGTCATATAAGTCACAAGCACTCTAAGTAGAGATTTGTTTTAATAGGTGTCTATTGTGTTACAGCAGATTACTGGACATACTCAGTATGCTTTGGAAACTGGAGCCCAGGTGCCGGTACTCCCAGTGCAACCTTCGATAGTCATGTCACCGCCTTTGCAGTTGCAGCCTGAACTATTGCCTCCCCGCGTCGCTCCAGAAAGTATTACACAGATTCATGGCAGCCTTGCTACAGCTAGTCCACCAGTGCCCATAGATCACTGTCTGCCTCTTCAGCCTTCTGGTCTTCTGCAGCTTCAGCCAGATCTTTCCCAGCCTCTGGGTCAGCAGCTCCCAGCTCCCGGCTCAGCTGTCCAGGCAGTTACAGAGACATCGCAAGAGGTAGCGCCGTCTCCCCCTTAACAGTCTTTATGGCCACAGGCTTATTTGACAAGGGAGATTATCCACTGTCAGCATGCAGAGCTGCTTCTCCTAGATGCTAGCAACTCTGGGTCAGCAAATAATTGGCTATTTCAAAGGAAGCTGGAACTGTGTTGTACCTTGACTACTTGTGAAACGTCTCCTTGAAGTAATTAGGCAGCAGGACAAGTCAGCTACAAAGCACATCTTTGTTGGCAGTTGAGCACAAATACACATAGAAATTACCTTCTTTTAAGTGCTGTGGGTCAGTTAAGAAGCTGTTCTATAGACTTTCATCCATGTTTTGTCCAGTCTTGTTTTAAATGTCTTGAGCAATTGTGCAACCAGTCATCATTTGCCTTAAACTATTTCATAATCTGATTCTTCACTATGTAAAATCTCTTCATGCTCTTCAACTTGAGCCTTTTTCTCATTTCATCAGCATTGTACCCTCCTGTATTGCCTGAGTTCTAGTCTAGCCCTGGGGTTTTTTTCTTCAAATACTCATAGACATTACCAATTCTCAATGGTCATGTAAGCGAGACAGATTTTATTGTTTTTCCTTATAAAACTGTCAGCTCATCCTGTCTGCTATTTTGACTTTTCTTTCCACTCTCATACTTGTTTAAACTTCAGTCCTGACAGAACGTCTCAGAACTTTTCCTTATCTTCAATCCTTTAATAGGTATCCATTAGCAAAGCAAAACAAAAGTTTTGGAATTTATGCCAGATTTTAGTAAATAAGTCTAATTTGTTCTCTGCTTCTGAATAGAAATGTCCCTCGATAATTCAGCTTCCATGTTTCTGCTTCCTCTTGAGGCTCTCTGTTCTGAATTACATTTCCTCCCAAAGTAACCGTTTCCATCTCTTCAAACTAAATTTCTTTTTTCAACCCATGCATCCATGCACTTGTTGCATCCCTTTCCTACACAATACAGCCTATGAATTTCATTAGAGCTACAGCTAATTCCTCTTACAGAAGATGTTAAGTAAGAATGGTACTAACACTAAAACTGAACTCTAGTTCCACATTTTGTCTGTCCTTCTATCCAGTGGCAATATAGTTCTTGTCGGAAATAATTCGTGCTGTGGTGTAGGATATTTCCTGGTGAACTTCTGTATCCTATAGGTTAGGTATAGGTAGCAGACACAGTAGAACTAGCCTGTAGTGCTTCACTTGCAGAGTCCCCAGGTAAAGCCTGGCTGTATCAGACAATATCCCATACTCAGGCTGTTTCTTCTCCAGCCTGCCTTTTTTCTCTGTGCACAGCTCATGTCAGAATCGATGCTGATGCCAAAGCTACAGCCTACACTGCAGGGCCGTCCTGTTACGAGCTTCTGGAAATATGAACAAATTTCATTGCTATAATGCAGTGTGATATGGGGGATACAAGTAGTTCCACATTACCTGAGAAATCAGTGCCCACCAAGGCACATGTCTGTCCTGTCATTTTATCATATCTGTAGGAACATGTAATGGCTGTTTTGCTAACTTCGTTCTCATATTTCACCTGTAAATTAAGTCCTTTCTCTCATGCAATTTAAGAAATCAATTCAATTTTTTCCAACTGTCGTCGTCTTCTCCTGGAGTCATGTAGAAAAGGTGTTGCGGAGGAAAAGTTTAATTTTTGAGTGACAATATGGTGTCCAGATTTCCTTCCCCCTTCTTCTTCTTTCCTTCCTTCCCCCTTCTTCTTTCCTTCCCTCTACTCACACCTGCAAAATCTCTAGTCAGAGCCAAGCCCAGCAGAGTGCAGGTGCTGGCCTCTGTTGCCCTTTGTTTTGTGAGACATTGGAATCCTGTAGCTGTAATGAGCCGTGAGCATTGATCATTGCAGCTGGCTTCTGTGCAAAGCACATGAGCATCAAACTGTGACCCTCCACGTAAAGGTCAAATTGACCCAAGCACTCCCCATGCTGATTTTATGACATATATTGCTAAGGTTTTCTTGCGTGTAAGAGGAGTTTCATATTTGTAGATATCCAAAACGCCGCATTTTGCTGCTACTCTGCCATGACGCTTTTATCTGTCTTTTGTTTAAATGTGTGGCAGTACTCATATCCAAACCAATTTGAATTGATCAAGCAAATGAGATTTTGTAAGACACTTGATGAAGTGCGTTACTAAAATCTAGATACATTATGTCTGTGTTCTCACTGTTCATTAATTTTGCAGTTTTATAGAAACTGCGGTCAAGTTTGGCATGGCAAATGTGTGGCATTATAAGCAATGAGGGGTGTGGACTGGTTAACCTCTAAGCTTTTAACTATGGTCTGCAAACTGCTCTGGTATGAATACGTAGCAATGACAGTCCAGGGGCTTGTTTGTAACAGTGTGTCTATAGAAGGATTTTATATATGTGTTTATAAATGTATATTTCTATAGGTATATATATAATTATATATATTTATTAATGCATTTGGTGTATGTATATACATATTCTGCTATATACAAACACAGGTGTGTGTCTGTGTATGTCAGCTACATATGTGGTGAAATTGTAGTAGTAGGGCCAGTAACAGCATCATCACAAAGTCTGTGAAAACAGGTGTATGCAATGCAAAAGTTAGACTACCAATGCCTATGCTAGCATTGTATCCAGCGAAGTGGGAAGCTTTTATGGAAAACTTCTATTGCAGAGAGAGCAAGAAGATGTGATAGGAGGACTGTGTTTTTAAACAAGGCATTTTTGTCATTTATTTGCAAGGTCATCAGAAACTTTCACAGTAAGCCAAACACACTGAAAATACGTAACATATTTCAGGAAACTATACAAAGCAATACAGCAAATTAGCATATAACTTATATCCATTCAATAAATAAATAAATCAGGTAGGTACTGATCTTGATTTGTCCTGCAATAAAGTTTTTCCATAGTGGTGAGGAGTATTTATTTTCTTTCATCTGCTTTAGAGACAACAGGAGGGAACTGCAAACTAGTGGCTCTGTCTTAAGAGTGATTGTGCGCAAATAGTGATGCTGTGGCCAGGAGTAATGTTGGGAGAGTGAAATGGGGCATTTTCAAGTTCCCAGAATTAGTTTAACAGAGTGGTTTAGGATTACGGATATCTCAAGAGCAAAACTTTCTTAAAGGTTTTTTCATACGACAATATAAGACATTTACTTAAATGACTTTTTCTTGCATTTTAGGAGCAGTCAATACAGGACAAACTTCAAACTCTGTCACAGAGCTGTGAAAGGTATCATTATAATCTTTTTGGCATTCAGAATGTTTTCTTTCTGGAGGTTCTTTTTCCCCCCCTCTGTCTTTATAAGGCTAAGTCAAATGCCTGGTCCTTAGCTTGGGTAAGAGGAGAAGGAGCAGCAGGAGCTGAGTGAAGGGAGAAGGTCGCAACTGGTCTATATGCAGAGAAGCTGTTTTGGTTCTCCCAACTTTTCTAATGCTTTAGTTTGGGTATTGCATCCTAACCTTGATGTATGTACAACAGCTTTCAGTTCCATGTGTAATTTATTTTTGTTAAAATAACTGAAGTGGAATGATCCCAGGTTTTGATGCTATTGAATCTGTATATAGATGTTTTGTGCTAGTATAGTTGGGTATATAGCTCATTCCCCCTTTGGAATGGGTGTGCCAGTATCACCTCCTGTGATGATCTTTCCCTAGGTATGCTACAGGGGATCGTGTACTGGTGAGAGTTGTGTGTTGAGCCCCTCAAATGTATCATTACAACAAGAGTTAGAACATGCAGCCAGAGCTCATTCTGTGGCTTTGCAGTGTACACGTTCAAACTCAAGCCTAGTAATGAGCTAACTGCAGTAGTAGCAATAAATAGTAACTCTTAGAGCCAGCTCAGCACTCCTTAGAAACATTAGCAAACTTCAATTTTTGCCAATCCTTGTCTGCCCATTCCTGTACTCAAAAGCAGAAGGGGAAGCAGCAAGGTTTAGTAGTGAGGAAGCTTGCTGCTGTGGCTGCTTGACTGGAGAGGGAGCTGAAAGGGGGCAGTGGCTGCTGTTTCTAGGCAGGCATGCTGCTGCTCCCATACCACAACTCCTGCTTTGTGGCAGCAGGAAGCCAGATTTTTCAGTGCTTGGGTACGGATAAGGTAGATATGAGCAGTGTGTGTCCATAAGCAGCTGAATGCCTTGCCTATGGGCAGGAGCTAGCACCAGGATTGTCTTTATTGATTATAAAGCTGCAGCCTGCAGACAGAGTCCTTCTGTGCTTTGGGTTAAGATTTTAGTGACCTTTTTCTGTTTTCCTGAATAGACAAGGTGAGTTAAATTTATAAACTTGAAGACTTCTCTCTTACCGTTTTCCTTCTGCCCTACCAAAAAAATCAGTCTGACACAAGTCCACACAACCCCACAGTCCTAAAATTGAACACTTTTTCTCAAGAAATTTCTGCTTTTAAACGCTGTGTGGAAAGTGAAACCTAATTTTTCTTGACTATAGGTTGGTTCTGGCTATAAATAAGTAAGACAAAATGAGTTCACTATGCTATCTAATCTGTTGTAGAAAGGTATGTCAAATTTTTAGTCGTCTATTGAATTCTAGTTTGCACGTTCCAGAATTGTGTTTGAAAAGCTGACTGTCATGACTGCAGCAACATGAGGAGTCTATGTCAGAACACGTCTCAAAGCCGTAGAGGCAGGTCTCTGTTTTCCAGGTGCACGTGTACCTCAACATTGGAGTTGGGCTGTATTTTTGTGGAGTGGAGGGTAACAGTATATGAATAAAATGGCTGGCAGTTGCAGCAAAGGTATGATCTAGGGCATATCCTATGTGCAGAATGTGTTCAGTTCCTACTGTAAGAGTTGCACATACAAGGTGCATGCAAAGGGGATAGTACTAAGCAGTTCTGTGCGACTACTGCAGTTAGAACAAGAAGTAAAGGTCTTAAATTTACGCAAGGAATCTGTAGGCTAGACTACAGTTCTTTTATGGCTGTACAAGTAAATAAACACAGGAATAAATTGTCTAGGAAGGCTACAGAATCTCACGGGAAGTTTTTAAGATCAGTTTACACAAACCTTTGTGAGGACAGGTATAGACGGAGCTGATCGTACCTGGGGGTAATAAATGGGCCAGATGACCTTGCAAGGCCCCTTCCCAGCATGTTTTCTACAAATCTCTGAAAATTTCCTGCAACTTCACAAATGACTTGCATGTTGACATTTTCTGGTACATATTATTTTATGGTAAGGTTGTTAGCAGGTACTGTTTTGGTTGCTAAAAATAATGGACTGTTGCTAGCTGGGACACTGGTCATCTGGGATGTAGTGCACAATACCTTCTTTCCAGTTCTTGAGAACGGCAAAGATAGGAGACACTGTCTTTGAGGGGTGCTGTACTGAGTTCTCACTCCTTTCCTTCGTCTCCAACGAACATAACTTGAACAAGTACAGACTTTCTGCTGTGAATGTGAACAAACAGGAGTTGAGAAAACTGAAGCTTAGAAAAATAGGAACTTGTGCAGTTCAGAGATGGACTCCAAGGATCCCTGAAGAGAAGGGATTAGGGGAAGTAGTGATGTTTTAAGAGTGATGGGACTTCCTTATGGTATTGACAGAAGCCTTGATAGGTCATTTCTTGTTGGGTGTGATAGCCAGAGTATGTGACTGACTTGGAGTAGCTCCATTCACTTACCAAGCATCCCTCAGTAGCTGGCTCAATCTGGGTCAGAAGTGCAGACGTGCACTTTTTTTGTAGTCTTTGTTTTTCCTTTATCTTACCTATGCATAACTCTACCATGTGTGATAGCAGTTTCATTTTGTTTTTTTTTTTTCCTTTCTCTTGCAAAGCTACATGAGTCCAGATGTTGCTTCAGGTAAAGAGATGAGTGACAGCTTCGAAGGAGCAATAGGAAGTGGGAAACAAGAAGGAAAGTCTTCAAAGAAACATAAGAAATCTACACGTGCTCGTTCACGCCAGGAGAAGTCCAGCAGACCAAAACTGACCATATTAAATGCAAGTACACTCTCTCTGGGGATAAATTCAGGATTAGTTTGGTTGTGTCAGAAATAATCATTGTTAGTCTTTGTCTGCAGGTTTGTAACACAGGGGATAAGATGGTGGAGTGCCAGCTTGAAACACACAATCACAAAATGGTGACTTTTAAGTTTGATTTGGATGGTGATGCACCAGAGGAAATTGCTACTTACATGGTAAGTCTTGGTGATGAAGCTGCCCACAGTCTCTTAATATAACAAGTTGCTTCAGCCAATTTGTTGTCATGTGGGCTTGTTGCAAGCTTTCTGGTAACTGTGGAATGGGGCATTAACCAAAATGTTATTGTTTTGCTCTTTATTTGGATGTGACTTTATAGGTAGAGAATGAATTCATATTGCAGAGTGAAAAAGAGACATTTATTGAACAAATGAAAGATATTATTGATAAAGCAGAAGATATGCTCAGTGAAGATACAGAAGGAGAACGAAGTTCTGATCAGGGAACAAGTCCCCAGCAGGATACTGATCGACTGGAAATGAATGAGGTAAGAAATGTTAAATAAAGAGTTCTAGTTTGATTCCTTTCTTGACATTCAGTTACTGTAAACTAGTTTCACATCCCATGCTAAAAAATGGTTTATTTTCTAGAAGAATAAGTCTTTTACTCAGTTAAGGCTTACAATATGTGTGTTCCTTGGAATAATGCAGCTCTTGCATTGATACCATGACAGCTAGTTCCTCTGTTTTTCGTTTTTAATAGGAGAAGCGGCAATCTCAAGTGAAGACACCCGTGTATCAACAAAATGGTAAAAGTGCCTTTGAATACAAACTTACTGTCTAGCTTTAAGTTAGTGATTAGCTTATGCCAACATTTGCTCGAATCAGGAAGACACCCACCAGTTACTTACTGGTGGTTGTTGGAAATATATCTAGAAATAGGAGTGTAACAGTGGTCTCTGCTGTTAGCAGCCCTGAAGATCACCGGGCTAAGCTGGATGAATCTAACGTCTGGAGATGTTTAGGGAAGTCCTGAATTACACGAGCTGATAATGAGTGGTGGAAAAGTCAAGAATGTACAGCCAGGCGTACTCTTTTCACAATAATAACTGCATTTGCAAGAGAAAGCTAAAAGATTGTGTCTGCATTGGTAATTTAATTGAAATTTCTAATGTGTAAGTTTTCATCTACCTCAGTTTTATTGAGGAGAATCTTGGCCTTCCAAACGTCGTTGTGTCTTATGGATTTTACAGCCAAGTGGAAAGGAAGGGAATAGGTCCTTTATTCTCTCTGTAAGTGTACATTGGTGGAAAAAAATTAAAACCTCTGCTGGAGGAAGCATTGTTTCCAAAATTCTTGTTACTGGGAGTAGTGCTATATATTTGCTCCCTGCTTAAGAGGAAAGAAGGATAATTTAAAACTTCTTTGACAAATGCAGAAGCTGGATAATCCTTCCAAACTAGATTTTCTGCTCAAAAGATCTGGTTGATTTTTGCTTATAAAAGTCATATAATTTTTTCAGCACACCTTTTTAATGTAGCATTTATATTTATGCTAGTGGAAGTTACAAAGTGAGTATAGATCTGGTTTGCCATTTACATATGCCAGACCTTGAGATAAGACTTGGAAGGAAATGTCAGCTATAGCACTTCCTATGTAGAAAAGTTAAAATGGAAGAACTTCACAAAGTTAACAACTTTTTCCCTAGTGAGATAACTGTTCACAGTAGTACCATTAATAAAATTGTCATGTATGTGACTATTACCCTTTTAAGGGTAATAAACACTTGCAAATAAATTTTCCAGTAAGTCGCTATAAATATGTGGCAGAATCGGGAGGTATCACTGTCTCCCTTCCAGAAGGTGGCTTCTCTGGGATGAGAATCAAATGGGAGCCATTGATTTAATCTCGGCTAGTAGTACAGAAATTCTGATTTTTCTATCTAAATATAGATTTTAAGACTAGGTTACAATAGGTGGTCTGGAATGACCTGAAACTATTGTGTTTACCTCTTATTTTATTTTCATCTCTAGTTTTGCATACTGGAAAAAGGTGGTTTATTATATGTCCTGTTGTGGAAAACCCTACTACTGATGCACCAGAATTTTCCCCACCAGTTCCTCAGAGCGCACAGCAGTCTGAAGGTCCAGGTATTTACCAACTTTAAAGTTTTTAGAAAGTGTTTTCTTCTCAGAAGTTGCTGTGTCATCTCTCTCCTAGTCTTGCATGCTTTAGTTGAGATTATTTCGCTTCATTTAGTCAGAGGAAGAAAATTATGAATATTTTTGGGTGGCAGTTTTCAATAAGTTACCTAATAATGACAGGCAAGCATACATATAGTGGCACTTCAGTGTTAGTTTGATCTCAGAGGGCTGCAATCCACCAGTCCTGTGCTGTGGTAGTTCATTATTGTTACCTGACATTGCTTAATACTATTACCTAATATTACTTAGTAGTTAAAAGGCTTGGGTGCTATGTGACAAAACGTACTGCTGAGTAACTGCAGTAACTTTTCTAAAAGTCCTTTTGTAATTATCAGGTGGATGCTTAATAAACTAGGGGGTGGGGAAGAAGTCCCCTGGCTTTGATCTTCACTACAACCAAACCCTTAGAAAGCTGAGGTGGCCTGGGGGAAGGCAGGAGAGGGAAGGAACAAACCCTGATGTATGTCTGCTTTGGCTTAGAGCTGCATTCATCAGCCACTAGTTTCAAGATAATAAGGAAAAGCTCCTGAGATCTAGAAAAGCTCTTCTTCCTTATCTTATAAATGGTGTACTTTATGAAGCCTAAGCCTTATTGTCTGCATTTAACAATTTAAATTAAAGACAATTTTACATGCCTGAGACTTCACGGAGTTTGAACAAACCAGGCCTTTCTGTCCATGTTCAAGTATTGAGATGAAGTACTTCAGAGTAAAATCACTATTAATTAGGAAACAGTCATCACGCAAAATAAGCATCTCTTATGTCAACTATGAAGAGCCTTCTTTAAATCATGGAAATTGTGTTTACGGAACTGAACCAAATTAGGAATGTTTATCTGAGTTTTTCAGGAAAGTCCCAGTGTCTCAAAACTCTGCCTTACACTATAAGGTAGCTGAAGTTCTTGTCACTGCTGTTTTAATAATAATGAATGTCTTTTCAGTGAAATATTTTTGCATAATTTCCAATTTTAGGTTCTAGTTTGGCTTCTGTGACAGCTATTTCCTGAGAGGAAGCACTGATCGGTTAAGGTTAGGTGTAGTTATCACTGCAGCCAACCAGGAAGCTGTGCAGTGACTTTGTTTCACTCTGTACAGCTCATCAGAAGTTGAGCTGATGTTTGTATTCTTTCTAGACCTGGAGCAGTCAGATGAACAGCAAGCGAGCTCTCTGGTGATGGATGTGCCTGGTGTCTTAGCTTGTCAGCAGCTTCCTCTACAAGCAAGTATATGTGACAGCCCCATTGGAGCCTCTCCGTCTTTGGCACAAATTCCTGCTGCAGCATCTTCAGCCAGCTTACAGAGCCAGGCAGAGTTTTCAGCTCCAGCACCACCGGGATCTGCTCCAAATATCCTGGAGCAGGCGGCTGCTAATGGAGGTCAGCTGGAATATTCTCCACTAAAGGCAGTGATGCCTGCTCAGCCTGGCACTCCTGCCCCCTGTGCCGCCTTGCTGGAGGAGCCTGCCGATGCTCACCCTGCTCCTCAGCCTGTTCAGCATGTGCAGCCACAGGCAGACGAGGGCATGTGTATCCCTGACGTGGAAATAGCATGTTGCAGTGTTGGGCCACCCAAATCAGTCCCACCAGTTCCTGCGAAGGCAGCAGAGCTCTGCCCGCTCCCTGTGCTCTCAGATGCTGTCGTTTTGGAACGGCAGCCTGCGGCTCAGATCCCTCACTTGCCAGAGGCCAGCCAGCCTGGCATGGTGCAGCACTCTTTTATGAACCAAGTGTTTCCTGCAGCTGTTGCATCTGATTCTCTCAATCTGGCAGGGTCTCAACTTCAGAGTCCAACTCAGGTGTCGGTGGCTGCATGCCAGCAACACGTGATGCTGTCACAGACGCAGCCCATAACCTGCACCGGCGTGGGGATCAGCCTGCTGCAACAGCAGCAGCCGTGTACCGTGGAGTCAGATGGAGAGGGGCCACCCAGGGTGGACTTTGTTGACAACACGATAAAAAGCCTTGATGAGAAGTTGCGCAATTTACTTTACCAGGAATATGTTCCTACTTCTTCTGCATCAGCAGGAACTCCAGACACTTTTGTGCCACTGGAACAGGCAGACAGTGAATTTAACTTGCCACCATTTACTGAGGATCAAGTTCCCAAGTTGGTGTTGGATTTAAGAGAACCAGGCCATAATGCTGCTGCAGATACCTGCCAGGAAGTGAAACCTGCTGAGGCCCAATTTGTGTCACTTGTACCACCTGAGGTCTCACCTTACCCTGTACTGGTTAGTCCAGCAATGACTTTGCCCTGTATACCCATAAATCCAGCTGACATGGACAGCACCAAAGCAGAGCTCAGAACGAGAGAGTCTGTGGTAGGATATGTATAGGTTTCTTGGTTCTCTAAACGTTTTACGTGTCTGCTCCCTGGTTATATTACCTTTTATCTGCTGACTGCTTTGCATTGTGAAAGTTCTGTTAAGTTCTCACATTGCCAGATGCACTCTGACTCGTTTTACATAAATGCTTATTAGTGAAAGCCAAATTTTTCCTTTGGGTTTTGAAGTGATATAATATCTTAATTCATTCTCCTCCCCTTGTATCCTGTTTCTAAAGCAGGCAGACATGTGATACCTTCTTAAACTACAAGAAGTTAAAACACTTCAGGAGTGTAGTCATTAAGTTGTGATGAAAAAGATAGTGTTTGCCTGGTCAGCTGGCTCTGACATAGTATCATCTGTTCATTGTTCATGTGTGTAGTTGATTAGATGGGGATATCCCTCTTCACCCTTGTCTCACACCACAGCAAACGCAAATAGCAGCAGGCAAGTTGTAGAAAGCATCACATTTATAGGTGAGGTGGAATTAGAGTAGTCACACAGAACTCCTCTAAAGACTGATTATAGTCCATAAATAGCGTTGTGCTTCATATCATTATCATGGTTAGCAATAATAAATGTCTAATTTGCATGTTATGCATTTACGACCAATTTTAGAATATGTAGTAGGTTGCTGAAATAGTTTAGACTGCAAACATAGCCTATATTGCTGTCACTTTGAAAGTGAGGTACGGTAGCACCGAACATGAAATATTTATGCTACCATAGGAATTTTTTAAATATTAATTAATGGCAGTGATTATAATACCTGCCCTCTGAGTCTGAATAAAATAAACACTTCAGGACCCTTTGCTTTGTTTGAGTGCTGCAGCTGATGGAAGATGCTCTATAGGTAGGAGATTGCTCTGTGCTTCCAGGAACGATTTCTTTTGTCTTCCTGTGAACTTAGCAGAGCAAGACTTCACTGAGAAGCCTCTAAGGAAAGCTGAGCTTTTGTTTCATTTTGTTTTTAATTTTACTTTGTTTACTTGGAGTAGGTGGTCTTGCGTCATTATTCACTCAGTGTCTCAGTTGCGGTCGTGTGTTGCACTCTCTGATAAAATGCTGAGTTTATGAAATTTAAAAGATTTGCAGCACTTTCTGCTAAGAGATCAATGTATACCTTATTTGAAAAGAAGTACTTCTGGAGATAATTACATCACCGCTACCAAGGACAAGACTGTTCCCTGTAATGTCAGCTGGATGAACTGTATAAACTGTTTGAAAGATGCTGTATTTTACTAGAAAGATGGCTGCACTTTAGTAACTGGTTAGAACATGTTTATAGTGATAAATGACCACCTACAGCAGTTAAAATTCTCTGTCTATGAAAGATGTTAAGTTTCTCCAGTAATTTGAACTTGTCCTTTTAAAATCCATGCCAATAAGTAAAGAGAGACATAGACTTTCTGAAGAGAGAGACTTCTGAAAGAAAAAAGTAGATGAAGAGTGTGCAGTCTGGCTGGAAAAGCAAAACAGAACAAAATCAAAATTCGTATATATAATTCAGTGCCTGTTTTTTTAGTAACTTAGGCTGCAGACCCCTCTGTGACACTGCCACCTCTTTTTTTCTTCCAAGGGAGAAAAAAATGGAGGAGTTGAAGGAAAAGCTAGGAGGCCACCTCCACAAAGAGTATAAAATAGTTTCATACTCCACAATAGTGTGAGTATAGAGAGGGGTGGGGGGAAGAGAAAGAGAGAGAATGAGAATGCATTGGCTTCCTGCTTTGTGCCTAAGACTGAAATTCTTTTCTTTTCTTCTTTTTACTAAAAGTTTGAAAAGTCTGAGGTCACTGGCGTCGGTGCTGATTCCTCAGAAGCAAGAGGTGGGTCACCAAGCAGAAAAGGTAATGCTCCTTTCAGTGATGAACTGCAGTGATGGATTTGTACCAGTGCCTGGTCCTCTTCTCCTTGCTGTTAGCTCCTTGCTGCTAACGCTTCTGATTAATTGCAGAGCAGTGCCCAGCCCAGTGCATTTCTGATCCTACTGTAATATAACAAATATTAAATAGCTCACTTCTGTCAAGCTTCCTAGAAATAAACTACCTCACATGCAGATTTATTTTAAATCATAAATAGGTAACGTGTGCCCATGATGTAGGTGTTCATGTGGAAGGCTACATTCCCAACAGTAAATTTCTGGTGCCATTAAAACATCTGAACAGAAAGTATTTCTGGGGCTGTGTAATAAGGTATTGACAAAAATAATGTGGCTGAGTACAGCATCTCTGGGAGGAAGCTTGTAAGATCTTTGAGAGTCCCAAGGAGAACTAGGAAAGAGTGCTTTAGGAACTTGTAGATATAATGGCAATTTCCGTAATAACACAGTAGAAGCTGTAGTAAGAAACTGGGCAGTTATAATGCTCTATTTCCCTGTCTTGTAAGTCACGGGAAGTTTCAAGTGTTGAGGAACCTGAAACAGCTGCTGCTGTCACAGGTAGGGGGTCAGGGAGGGGTTGTAGTTTCTTTTTTGAGATTGTCTTGGCAAAGCTGGGTACCAGGTTTTTGTGATGACAGAGATTATTCTTAATTGCTGCACCTGGAACAGTCTGCTACATCTCTGTCTGGCCCAGCAGAGCTGGAGCTAACACGCTGCCTCACTCAAGCTGCACAGAATTGCAGTTCTTCTGGAATAAATAAGGGGCCTTAAATGGTGTAAATTGCCAAAAATGCTCATCTGTCATTGAAGTCCACCACTTAGGTCAGTGCGAGAGGAAGACTGGGTTGCTTACATTCACTTGTCTCACTAAAGACAGAGAAGAGCATATGCAAGCGAAATGTAGCACTGTGTAGTAAAATTAATGTATCCTGGATACCGTAAAGCAAGAGTGTATTTCACCATTTCAGGAATACGAAGTGACAGATTTCTGCCTTATGTTCACTCTGTGCAATGTGCCATAAGAAAGCAGCTTTCTGAAAAGCTTGCATGCACTGCTTTAACTTCAAAAGCAGTGTCCAGGTTGTGAAACAATGTTGTCTTGATTATTGCCGCTGACATTTTGCTTCTCACAAGCTTCTGTAGTCCATGTGGTCAGCTTTTGAGCTTGTAATTTCCACTTTCGGCAGTGTGGTGTTTAACTTCATTTCAGGCACTTTAAATTGTTGGTGTAGGTATCTGTCAAATGAAAGGTGTGAAGCAATGGTCTATTTATGGTCGACAGCAGCATTTTATGTGCATGAATATCTGAGAGGAATTATTTATTTTTTTGAAGACATAAAGGATACCTTAGTGATGCAGGCCCAATGTACTATGCAGATTTCATTCTTCTTTTGTTTCTCTCTAAAATTATCCAATTGGTCGAGGAAATTCCGCAATGCTGCTATTATTGTTTGAATTCTCCAAATGATTAGACTGAAGAGAGTATTTACCTGCAGATATTTTGGATTATTATCATTATTGTCTTCTGCATTTAAAAAAAAAAAAAAATCCTAGATCCTGCATTACAAGGAATTGATGTTTACATCGTTCTTCAGTGCTACAGTGTCACACTTCAGTTTATCATAATAAACACATTGGCTTTTTTTTATACTAAAGCATTCCAAATATTAATTTTTTTTCCCAACTTAAAAAACAGGGTCAGCTGCAAGCATCGCTCCAGCTCCTGTGGCTCCAGCAAAAGGCCTCCTTCAGGTAACCAGAAACTATGGACAATTTTTGTTTGATTGTTACAGTTACTTTCAAAATTAATTTCTGTTATTTTCTCCAGGTTGCACCTACATCATCAAGCATAGCTAAGCAGATGGAAACTTCTAAAAGGAATGAGAAGGCAAAGACTACAACTTCATCTACGCATACAGATAATGTAATGCAGATATCTACAGCAGATGGGGTGATAAATAACCTTCAAAGGGATGACTCTCTAGACTCCGGTTCCTATGGAAAACAGGCTGAAACTCATGATAGTGGTACACCAGCCAAAACTATTGGCAGGTTTTCAGTAATCAGCACGCAAGATGAATTAACTTTAGCAGCGCCGCATTGCTTAAGGTTCTCTGCACCCCCAGACGTCTATCTGGATGAGCTACCTTCCAGCCCTGATCTGAAGACAGCTGTCCGACGGGTGCAGACAGCCTCTTCTGTTGATGTCCTTTGTGACCAGGGTTCAAGTGATTCTGCCGATGAACCTTTCCATCGGCAGTCTGCTGCTGCTGCTCAACTATCCCCACCGAGCAGTAGTGCAGCCACCGACTTAATTAAAAAAGCAGCTGCTTTTCTGCAAAGGTCTGGAAAAGCTAGCTCACAAGGCCTCGATTCACCTAATGGGCAAGGAACAAAAATTCCTACCATCAACATAACATCTTTCCACTCGCAGTCGTCATACATGAGCAGTGACAATGACTCAGAATTTGAAGATGCAGATATGAAGAAAGAATTGCAGAACCTGAGAGAAAAGTATGTCGGGTTTGCAAACGGTGCTAGGGTAGATTGTGTTGAGATACCTAGGCAAAGCAAATGTGTGTTTTGCATAGCTGTAATGAGCAAATTAGGCGTCACTGGGACCTTCCCCCGAATGTCATACTGCGTCATTTTATGCATCATTTTGTTTGTCAATTCCATTTAGAAGTAGAATAATTCAATAATAATTTTTTTTAAAGAGCAGAGAATTTCTGCTGTCATGTCCAGTTTCCCTACTGAAAAGCTGCATTGATTTGGTAGCAAGCAATAGCATTTGTAATGTGTTTGTGTGTAACTTTAGGTTCCAGTGTGGATGCTATTTAAGGTTGCATAAAAGTAATCTGGATGTCTGCGTAGACAGCTGTAATGGCGTTCTCTTCATGTCGTTCTCTGCTAGGGTGCTTTAGACTCCCAGATCTTTAGACCCATCCCTATTCCTGAACTCACTTTTACAGTAGATACCTGTATAATCAATACTAGATTAAAACCCTCACTTCACCTCACGCCAGATCTCAACATGCTTAAACATCCAGTCATCTATCCAGTCTCAGGAGTAGGCTGGCTGAGCCTGTCAGGAGTCTGTTGTGCTGCCAGTCCCCAGATGAACCAACTTTTTAAAAATCTGAATGTTTCTTTCTTTCCTGGCATGTGATGGGTAAAACTAGCATTAGATGGTAGTCTAACCAAAATGTTTGACTTAAGATATAATGGTTTTACTGAATACAGATACTGCATCTTTTTTAAACAGAACTACAGTAATACAAAAACTTTAAGCTGACTTCATGGCATCATTAAATCTGCGTTAAGAATGATTCATGTGCTCTCACTTTATGGGAAACACTTTTGTTTTTCTTCATGTTGAACTCCTTCAAACCAATGTACTTGCCTCAAGAGGTAACTTTTTTGAAGCCACTGGTTTGAAGAGAGAAGTTCTGGAATATTTTTGAGTTCATGTCAGATCTCATGTCAGAATTGATTGCTTTTGCTTTGCATGTTGAACGTTTTTTTAGCTGTCAAGGATTCTGTCTTATAAATGAATATACGAGAAATCAGTCACCAGATGTGCTAGGTAGATAGTTCTAATGTTCACATACTGTTGACGAGGCAGTGAATTGTTTTATAACTGAAGACTGTTTGTTTCATCTTGTAACTAACTATGCAATCAAGACGTAGTGCTTTATCAAATACATTGCTAGCAGAGTTTTTAAATTTTTATTTTTAGACATATGAAAGAAATTGCTGAACTTCAGACTCAGCAAAAGAATGAGATAGAGGCGCTGTACCTTCGGCTGGGGAAACCCCTTCCTCCCAACATGGGGTTCCTTCACTCAGCCCCACCAAGCAGCCGTCGCCGAAGAACCAGCAAAAATAAGTTGAAAGGTGGAAAACTATTAAACCCTCTGGTTCAACAGCTCAGGAGTGGAACATCAAGCACAAGTAGGTACACTAGGTTATTTTCCATCTCCCTGTTATTTGTGGCCCTGCTGTAGAATTGCATGGACTGCAGAAAAGATACTTTTTTTTTTTTTAATACAATGACTCAAGTTTGCATACTGTGAACTGTTTTTGAAGTGTGCTTCCTGTGAGGCCATCTTATTACAGCTGCCTAATGCTGAGCCATACCTTCTCTGCATCATTGACAATGTTTGGCAGAGAAACAGTATCCCACTTTAATTTGGCACACAGCCTGGTTACATTTTCTAATCTTCTCTCCAAATACAATTTATTGATATTTGTATTCACTTCTTAGGAACTGTTACCCTCTGTTGATTGTGTGCTGTATCTTGTTTTTGTTTTTTTTTTTTTTCCTACGACATGCCATATAAGTAAGATTGGATTGCATTTGCTCCCTCAAAGATGGGAGGTTTAAAAAAAAAAAAAAAGGTTATAAAAGCTGTGATGGATGCTTTGACCGTTTGAAGTACTTTGAGATTTTTCAGATACTCTCAAACAGTAAGACAGTCTTGAGTCGTTATCTCTTTGGAAAGTATGAAGATAACATTCACACGGGAAATGTTGGTACACCCCAGTGCTTATTTCTTCAGCAGGATATAGAATAGAATAAGAATAATTTTCGTTCAACTTGGTTCATGCTGTTATGTAGAAGAGCAGCAGCACTTCTAGTGTTAACTCTCTATTTCAAATCTGGTAGGTCTTGTTTTCTAAGTCACTGTGTTAGAGATCTGCTTTGAATTTCATTGCATCAGGCTTAATTATACACAGTATTTTAGAGGGTTTTGCTTTTAATTAGGGATTTCAGTTAAGATAAGAAAAGCAAAGGTATTCAGAGGTAAGATGTTCTGTGATCCATCTTGAATCTCAGTATTTTTGCATGCAGGAACGGAAGGGATGTTCAACGTTTTATACCTGTTATAGTTGCTGCTTGGCTAACTTGCATAGGTTTTACCTCCTTTCTTTGTGATGAGATGCTGTGAATGCCTATGATCATTTTTCCATCCATTTTCTAGTTTGTTCTTGGGTTGTCTGTAGCCTCTTTCTCTCTGTCTACACGCAAAACCCATATCTCTGCCTCCACTCATGGATATTGACTCATATCAGTGTGTTACCTTAGTTCAAAAAATTTAACCCTATTTCTGCGTTACAATGTCCTCCTCGCCATTCTTTTCATTGTCATTTTAAGTTAGAGAACAGCAATCTGCTCAATCAGGGTGCTTTTTTGGTGCATGCTTTCCTTCATGCATTTCCCCTTACATTATTTTTCACTTTTTTGAGGCACTGTGTAAAGTTCACACGTCTTTGAGAACCTGTATTCATGTCTCAGTCTTCTCATCCTTGACTAGTTAAATTCCTTATTTTTTGGCCTTCCTAGGTTCTTTCTCTTGGATCACGGGCAGGCAGTCTCTAATGAAGTTATTGATGTACGCTAATTCGCATTGCCACTGCTTGTTGCTTTTGCTGATAAATCCATGTCACAAATGATTACAAAGTTACTCTGGGGTTAAAGCCTCTGTACCTGAGAGATCTTATATAGATAGATACAGATTTTTATATTTAGTCACGCATATATCTATATATAGATAGCTATAAATAAAAAAATTCCTCGTGTCTTTTCAGGCACTTTTTATTTCTCTCCATTTATTTGCTTTCACCTTTCAAGTCTGAGTGCAAACCTACTTATTCTGCTCACTCATTTTGTGACTCCATCCTCCTAGTCAGGCACTTCTGCAACTCTCGCTTTGTTTAAACAATGCTCTTTGAGTTCCTGACTCCAGTCTTTCTGAAAAATGCGGAAAAGAAACTCTGTAAAAATCAAGCTTACTCCATAAGCTTCATGGAGAATCTGGATCAGTGATAGTATGTGTAGATTATTTTGTGGTGCAGGTTATCTATAAAGTCTATGCTTCATACAGTACTTCAGAATTGTAGACTGCTGTTCTTGGTGGCAAATTAACAATTAATTTTAGGCATTGATGTTTCTTCAGTAGTTTCCTAGCACTTGCCGTTGCTTGTATTTTGTTTGTTTGTTCTTTCAGGTAATCTTTCAGACTCTAAAGACTCACCCCACAAAGAAACAAGTAAAGCTCAGTCTGGATCTCCCGAAACAACAGGAGTAACTTCTTCTACATCAGCCACATTTGGGAAGTCTGTTCAGACACAGCAGCCATGCTCTGTCAAAGCCTCTTTGTCTTCTGACATCTGCTCCGGCTTAGGCCCCGAAGGAGGCGATGTGAATGCAAGCTCTGGCCAAGGTGATTTTTTCATACCAGCTGTTCAGCATATCTTCCAGCACATGCTAAAATTAATTTGCTTCCCTTATGGTTGAACTTTTAGGAGTGGATTTCACTTTTAGAGATATAAGAACATGAACCTTTGGCAATCCAAATTACTGGCTTATCTTTAAAAATATCACTGCAGTATTGTCAGAAGAACAAAAATAAAGTATCTTACAAAGTATTAAGAGTCAACACTCGAGAAGGCACACCAGTTTTTAGGAAGCAAATGCCTTTTACTTTTGCCAACAGTGGCTTTATTCTGAGACATTTTCTGGAGTCTGCCTTATGGATTTCTGAGAAAAAAGAAAGGGAAGGAAAAAAAAAAGATGAAGATGGATAGGAGATTCTTTCCTTTGGTTCATTTTGGGCTTTTTTTTTTTATGATACTGGTAGACCCAGAGTTCCTCATTATAAAGTACCAATCCACCTTGGGTGTGGAAAAAAAAAATACGGAGAACCAAGTTATGTTTCCTTTATCTAAGGGGTTAACTTTGTGCATGCTTTTGGAGTCCCAGCTAAATGACTGTAGAGTGGTAGATTGGCTGTTTCCCCAATCTTGACTTCTGATACTTCTGTGTAGTGCACACCTCTGTAGGCTTTGACTGATCTTGTTGCCATGCATATTGGAAGTTATAATGATGATTAAAATACCTTCCTTTCATTGCACATCCTGCCAAACTAATCTACAAAATATCTATCTGTTCTCTTCTACTGTTATGGCATCCTTTGTGTATGGTCAATTAACTTAATCCTCTTTGGCAAAGTTAAAATGGAGATGTGGATGTTTAACTAACAAAGCTGATTTGACTGATGGTATAGGACATCTGATCACAGCTACTTGTACTTTATAAGTGTCTTTGTTTTCTTCCCTTTATATTCATTTGCAGGCTGGACGGTTTTCCACCAAACGTCTGAGAGAGTGACCTATAAATCTAGTAGCAAACCTCGTACCAGATTCCTCAGTGGACCTGTGTCTTTGTCCATCTGTTTGTATTTGTTCTTTTGTATTTTATCACAGTCCATCTTTCTTTTACCCCCTTTTTCCAATTTCATGTTTTATATCTCTACTATGTTTGGCAGGATGCCCCTTTTTCTGAACCATCTTTTCTTTCTTTTTACCTTTCTTTTAAGTAATCATCATGAACACACCTTATTTATATTAATTTTTCATATGAAAGCTTTTTTTGCACTGCTTTTGGCTCATGCCTGGGCACCAAAAGCATGTGTGGAAGATCTCATCATTTATTATATAGCCTTATGGTAAATTTTACCCTGGACTTATCAAAGCTTTTGTACTTTATGTGATTTATGTTGAAGTAATTTTTTATTTGCAATGTGGCAAATATACATGTCTGCTGTCCCGGTTCCAGCGACAACAAAAAGAAATCCATCCTTCTGTAGACGAATGGTCTCTTTCACACATGTTTGGACTATGAAGACATGCATGTAGCAAGCTGATACAATACTAGAAGGTCACTGGAGGGTATAACTTCCATACAAGGGCTGTATTAACACAATATACAGTACTGTTTATATCCACTCTATTTTCTTTAATTTTTTTCCCCCGCTCTTTGCATGTGGAAATGCTGAGACGATAGTGCTCCAGCTAGTTCTTTCAAAATGTCTTTTCTAGATGGGCTTTTCCCCATGTATTCACTTTCATTAGTTCAAGTGAGCGATTTTTTATATACTCATAAGTAGCGGGAAGATCTGGTTACTCCAAAGTAGAGTACCATCAAATTTTTTGTGTAAACTGATCTGGCTGAAGCACTTCACTCAGTTTATTTTCTTATGACCTTATGTGACCTCAGAGATGAAGTCAATTAGCAGTTCATCAAAGCATAAATAAATAAAAAGCAGTATCAGATTTTTATATGATACTTTGAAATGGATTGCTAGGATCCAGAACTTTTGAATTCAGATTATTGTGCACCTACTATTTATACCTTATTTGTATGACTTCTAAAGTAATTGGCAATTCAACCAAATGATATCAAGCTATTTTATTAAAAAATGCAAACCTTTTTACCTAGCAGTATATGCTGCCTTTTAGGCAAACAGATTTTGCTTGTACAATAAAGATATGTTGGGCTGATCAGGTACTATAGGCCACTTACATATAACATTAGGAAGGCTAATAATGTTCTGGAGAAAACATTTGGTTAACTGTTTGTTTGCATCGATATCAGACCTCCCATTGGAGTTCTGTGTTGCTCCTCATTATCCAAGTGGTATAAATCAAAGGCACAAGACCACTCAAAAACACTCCTCCTAATTTTATGAATAAACAATGTTCTTAAAAATAATCATGACTTTTTGTATGAGGTCCCTAAAATCCAAGCACTCAGGTTCTTGAAAACTGATGTTTACTGCTTAGCATATTGCATTTATTTTCGTGCAAGTTTTTTCGTGCAACTATTGAAGTTTTGAGACAATTTTGAATTCAGGGATTTTTCTGAGAACCTGAGGGAAATTCTCAGTTCACGATTTTTTCCATTTGATATTATAATGGACATAATAGTTTCTTCTTCTGCACATACAATTCTCAGAGGTGGTTTCATTAATCTTTCACAAAATTACTATTCAGGAGGATGCAAAAAGACTGGGAGATGGCAATTAACAAAAAGCATATTAAAGATGTTTGGGTGCATGGATATTGTGAATGAAACCGAGGGAATATGTAAATTCTTCAAATCATGAAGTTTCCCAATACTTAAATAATTCAGCAGCACAACTAATTGGTTTCTGTTCTCAGCCCATATGCTCTCTTCTCTGTTTCTTTTGGGCAAAGTGTTCTGAGATTTGCACTCCCCCATTTCTGAGTCATATGAGAACACAGACCGAATTTCAGACATTTAACCCTGACGCATCCATCCAGAGTTTAAAATACTGCTTATCACTTGAGTTGCTAGACAGTTTTGCGCAGCTGAATTACTGGTAGCTTTTGATGGGGATGGAAGGTTATTTTGGCTTGTTTTCCTAGCGAGTCCACCAGGTTGGGTGTGTGGGTG
>VXAL01012573.1:610892-664722 GCA_013399475.1 Chauna torquata
AATTGCAAACTGCTCATTGACAGAAGTATACAGCAATACTCATACCATTAACCATATGTTCTTTGACTTAAGTTTTTACTATTGCTAAAATTTTCTTCTTTTTGGTATTTAACATTAATCTTCCTCAGGCAGAATGGTGGCTGGGCTAGTGGCTTGGTGGCAGCAAGCTTTTGTTTTAGCAGAAGTGGTGTGGATACTGCGCCGAGATAGGGGACAGCTAGATTTTGTTCTTACCATTTCTTGTTGTACTGCACTGTGCAGTACTAATCTCGTGCGTCTCTAAGGCTCTCTGCCTCATGAAAATACCATCTTCAGAAATTCTGTGAAAGTAAATTNAAAGTAAATTACAAAAAAAAAAAAAAAAATAGAAATTAGAAGTGCCCCCATCCATCCCCTCTTATTTTCAGTAGCAGGAAAACAACACTGTGACGTATTTGTGTCTGTGTTTAGTGCTTGTTTTTATGACTGCATGATATGGAGGCAGGCACAAAAAGGAATGAAGATACAGCCAGAATCCCAGTCTACAATTGTCTCCCACCCTGGTCTGGTTTTCCAGACCTCTTCCTCCTTCTCACAGATGGATGGTTTGTTGACTAATCATTTTTGCTGGATTCATTTTTTGGAAGAGTGGGGATTTAGCCAAAGCAGAGGAAAATAAATTAATTTTAAAGGCAAAGAAATAATCAAAATAAAACTAGTGAGGGACTGCTTGGTAATCCCTTAGAAAAAAGATAACTGCACCTGGGTAGCAAGCCATTGCCTATTCAGCATGTAGAAGGGAAAAAAAAACTTGTATGCAGCAGTGGTAGCTCTGTTCATGAGGTGAAGCCTGCTGGAGCAGGTACTTGCTGATGCATCTGCTTTGATACCTGCTGGTTTCCGAGTTGGTAGATCACTGACTTCACAGGAAAAAGCATTTGTGTAAGGTTATTAAGCAATTTTACATCAATTCCCAGTGACCATAAATGAACAAAAACTGGAGAGTAAATAACCCCGCTATGTAGTGATAGTTTGAGCAGTATGAGTGTGTTCAGTGTAGTAGTAAGACCCTATTAGTTCTCACAAAACAGGTCAAAAGAAGGTGCTAGTAAACACAAATTGAAGATTTCTAGGGGTGCTCTAGAAAGTGATGGCGAGGACACAGGTTTTAATCCTTTTAAGTCACTTCTTACTCTTTTCAGTGTGCTTTTTGCGGCTTGATATCTTTGCACTGAGACTCCTGCGGTAGATTGAAGTATTTGGTGGGGGTGTTTTGCCTACTTGCAACTCTGGAAAAGAATGGTTATTTTGTTTATCTAAATGAGCTGTTATCATCAGTTTGGGGTTAGCAGAATATCGCTGTGAGAGAACAGGCATGTTCTCATCTTAACACACTAATTTTAGAGGGTTTGCGCTTTTCTAGACTATGTCTGTTGTTCCAAGGAATTAACGAGGCTGAAGTAACGCAGAGATTGTTTACACAGATCTTCGAAAGGTTGGGATTCCCTGCTCTTCAGTTCATGTTGTCACTTGCTGCTTGGAAAACTTGCAGTCAGAGACTTTGTGAGCACTGTGCCAGCTTGCCCTGGATGATTTTATGCATCAAGCCCTAGTAGGGGTGCGTGGGCTGCAGAAGAGGCATAAAGGTAGATGGCAAATCTGCCTAGAGCGCTTAAGGTTATTGTTAGGGTGTTTTGGCCATGAGGATGGCACAGCATGCCACAGATGATTTCAAACCTTACGATATGGAAGAGCCCTGCTGAATTGCACTATCCTGTGCAGAGGGCAGGAGATGCCACTGTACTACATCCATCCTCCCTCCCAGGGGGTGAGAAAGCAGAAAACAGGGCCAAGGATGAGATTTCAAAGACTTTTAAAACAGTACAAGGGCTACTCTGGAAGTTGAGCGTCATTCTGCTGTTTGTACCTTTTCAAACTCTCTCTAAAGGGGATCTGAAGTGAAGGGAGAAGTATGCTTTATGATGCTGGGAGAAAAATAGCCAAAAGAGGAGGGAGGAAATTGTGAGAAAGGATGCTTAGCCTGGACAGCCAGACAAGTGACCCAGTAACGCCAGTTCTTGGGATAATGAGTTATATGGGGAGACATTTAGTGCAAGATATTTACTTGCACTAAATCAGTGTTGAGTCCACATTTTAAAATGGTATTAGATAAAAAGAACTCAGAAAATCGCATAGAGGATGGAAAAAATAGCTTTTTAACAGGGAGCATATAAAGCTCAGGCTGTACTCCTTCAGTCCATCTGTTAGCACCATCTTTTTGTCGTCTTTTTGATTAAATACAAGAATACCTTTGCAATAAAAAAATTAAGGAGCACTAAACAGATTTTCAGCCCATCAGAAAAAGTTATAATAAGGTTTTATGTTGGAAATAAAGGCAAGATAAATTGGAAATGTGGTGATACTTATCTTTTTTTTTTTTTTGGACAGTGCCAATGACTAAATGTTGGAACAAACCAGCAGGAAAGTGGTAGGGCAGGTTGTCTCATATCTTCAAACTGGGTATTTTGTTGTAGGAGAAGCTAATGTTGGTCCAGCGTGATAATTGGAAATGAGGGGTGGGAGGCAGTATTTGTGCCTTCCCTTCTAATAAATTTCCTCTGGAGTTTATTGGAAAGAAAGGTGTCCAAGCTTGAAGAGTTTTTAGACAGGAGTAGAAGCAACGTAAGTTGTCCTGTGGTGCTCTGACTGTAAGGAAAGCCCCTTCAATCAGCACCACGCAGAGATCTTCCATGTAGCCGATGAGCATCCTCCTGGGGTGCAAGTCTAGGACTTGTTGTACAAGGTATGACAAAGAAGGCATCAAACCAGATGGCCTGTTTCTACTCTGTGTTCATTTTTTTCCAATCTCTAGGGCAAAGTAAAATTGCAACAAATCATTGGTAGGGGTACAGTTATTTATTTTTTCTCTCGTTGTCCACCCACTGCTATCAATATGCAAGGTAGTTTGGCTGGTTTCAAGTCTTCTCTTCCACTGTGGAAACAGAGAACGAACTTTCCTGAGGGTTGTGTTTTTGTTTGTTTGTTTTGTTGTTGTTGTGTTTTCCCAAGATGCTTCTGAGCTTCTGACCAACAGATAACTAATGTTTGCTGTGTGAATACTATATACTATTGGTACCTTTTTTTTTTTATAACTAAGTGAAGGCTATTCTTTAAGGTGGAAATTAGCTCAGAAGAGAAATTAATGGAGTGTTTAATAAGCTGCCTAAAGAGTTAGTGGTTTTATTTTCTTCCCCTTTATTGTCAGAAGTGTAGAAATCAATAAAATAATAGGGATGCAAGGGAAGACTTGAAATTCTGCTTTATTTCTGTGAAGTGACAGTTCCATCAGCAAAAAACTGCCTGTCAGTTTGGCTTCAAATCTTGGTTGATACATAGAGGCTTGTGGGGAAACCTTCAGGTTTCCAGTTATATTACAAGAGCACAAGGTTTTATTTGAACATGGAAATATGAATGGATTCCCATTGTTAGTAATTTGAAAGGTAGTAGGAGATACTAGGAATAATTCAAGTCAAACTGCCTGAAAATCGCTATTTCTTGCATGCTCATCCATATTGAAGGCATGATGAAGTAATCCTTTCTTACAGGTAATTGTGGTTACCACCAGCAGGGGAGTACATTTAGGAACACGAGCTGCTTTGTGTGCAAAGAGTATTGGATATTGTGTGATTAAAGGTATTATTTGAAGATGCCTGAGAATAAAGGGTGTAGCAAAAATGTTTTCTTCCTTCCTGCTGTTACATGGCTCCATGGGTTTTAAAGGAAAAAACTTACCAAAAAAAAAAAGCTGTAAATGTGCTGTGAGTCCACAATACAGTTGTTTCTGTGAAGCATGCAGTGAAGCATGCACATGCCTGTGTCAGTCGGTGACGTGTTGTGGTTTAGACACTATTAGTAATAGCTGCACATCTGTTTGCATTTAGTACATCTTGATTTTAATGAGCTTGCTGCCTGGGAAGCAGGCACTCTGGAGATAGCTACAGACACAAAAACAGAGCAGAAGGACTATTAACACCTTTTGCTGCGTCTTCTATGTCCATCGGATTGGAAGAATAATAAAAATATGATGAATCTGTGCTTGAAGCTGTTCAGCACTACCTCTCACTCTGAATGTCAGAATAGCTTTCCAGGAGCCTGGAAGAATACACACACAAATCTTCAGTAGCACCTCATAACTTTGGGTTTTCAGTAAACTGAAAAAGGCTGATAAAGTACTAGTATCCTTGCCCTGCTCGTGCTGGCAGCCAGCACCAACAGTGTTGTGTTGTTCGGTTTCGTTTCACTGCTAGTTGGACTATACAAAAGTAAAACAGTAATGCTAATACGTAGCCATCAAAATGCAGCTGAAAGAAAAATTATTAAAATCCTTCATTTTTAGAATGGGTTGTGATAGTCGTGGTAAGCTTTCACGGCAGAATTAGCTGGTTTCATCTGTTCTAGTATAAAAACAAATAGTTATAATGTTTATAAATAATACATAACTATTAGCTATATACTTTCACAGTACTGTAGCTATGAATATTACTAAAGAGGCATTTTAAAGCTTGGCGACACATGATGACAAGGTAGAGAATTAAAAAAAAAAGAGTCCAAAAAACAGATATTTTTTCTGAACTACCATAGCTTTTGTCCAGTTGGGTTTTGTTTCATTTTCACATATGTTTTTGTGTATGTTCTTGTTTGTGTGTTATATTCTTATATTCTGAATGAATGTGTATGGTTTGGGGACAGGGGCAAATGGCAGCAAGGTAAAGACTGGCAGCAAAAGGCAGACATTTGGGGAGCGGGAGCATGAAGGTGTTCGTAGTCGGCAGGGATGTGTGCGAGCCCTTGGGGCAGGGTTTGAGTGTGGGGAGCAAAGCGAGTGTCAGTGAGGAGGCAGCGAGCGAGCGGGTGGGAAGGCAGCGGGCAGAGATGCAGCTGTAGGTGCCTGTGTCTGCATGGGTCCCATTTCAAGGCTTTCCCCTTAGATAGTTAAGTGGTTAACTTAACTCTAACTAGTTACTAACTCTAGTAACACTAGTAACTTACCTCTAACTAACTCTTAATTAGTGCTCTTCATGTGGTGATTTATGTTCGTTAAGTGTATTGCTTCTGTAGAGAAGGCTGACTGAGATGCAGAGGGAAAGAGGGGAAAAAAATATTCGCTTCCTTCCTGTTCAACGTAGCATACATTTTAGGATGTCAACCCCCTTCTCCCTTCCAAAATAATAATAATAAAAATCCTTATTAAATATCTCTAGCAGACAGGCTTATTATATACATGGTGATGACAGGTGTAAATTTTGTAAATTCATCAAGTTTGAGACTGTCTATCACTTCAGCCTGCTTATGGCCAGGTCAGCTGATGTTACAAAGCTCTAGACAGGCAGCGGAACAAACAGAAGTAAATTAATATTGTAATATTAACAATGAAGTAATGCTATCCATAGTTGGCTAAGTCATATAATCTTATTCCACATTGCTAGTGTTTCATCATCTAAAGTTGGATTAGGAAGGCAAAAGGCCACTTCTGCTTTGCTGTCCTGCAGTAGAATTAGAGCATTTAAAAAAACCAAACAAACAAAAAAACAAGGACTAGTCCTGTATGACTGCTGGCTATTGTTAGAAAGATCTGTTTTCAGTGATCTCTAATCAAGGGTTGCTTGAGCTAGTAGGGGATTCTGATATTGTACTGCTTGCTTTCAATTCCCAAGATAGCTTCAGTATGAAATAAATGATTTGCACAGAGCTTCAAGCTGCAGGTAGAATACCAAAGCCCAGAAGATGCTGTGGGATCTGAAGCCTTGTCATCACTAGGACATAGCGTGTTATAGTACACAGTAATTGATGTACATTTTGGAATCATCTGCTGATACCAGAACTTGCACTTTTCGAACAAACGTGCAAAAATAAGAAGGTGATAGCTAGCAGGAGAGGTCACCTGGGCAAGCAGGGAGCTGAAGATAACAAATGTGTCCTCTCAGCCCAGAACCGGCCAGCTCACGAGCAGTGGAGAACTTAGGGGTTCACAGCTTTACCCCTGAGCTTTAACCCCCAGCAGGTGCAGGGCCCGTACCCAGGGGTGAGGTACCTTTACCAGCGCGGGGGCACCCTGCTGCGCTGTGCGTCTTGGGGGCTTCCTGCAGCGCGCCTCTGCTGCGGCACCGGCCTGATCTGTTGAAGTGCCGCGCCGGGACCGACCCCGGCGTAGGTATACGCGTTGTTAGTCGCTGCGTGAATGTCCACGTGTTTCCCTTTGAATTTTGTCAACAAGGAGACTTGCAGTCTTCGTGGCTTTTCTAAAGCTGGGAAATCCATAGCTCCTTGTGCTGTTCTGAGGACTGAACCAGTGCTTGCTGATCTTGGTGTTTCAGTCAGAATTTGCATGCCGGGGGAGGGGTTGTTTCAACCTCTGTCGGTGTCGATTCATTATAGGTGGTCCAAAGATCATGGTTAAAAGGTGGGTTTGACCAAGGGACTTTTATACAGGGGAAGATGCAGGAGTTAGGTGTCATGTTACCTCTCACAGTGTGTGATTTGCTTGTTTGATGTGTGCGGAGAAGGTACAGGAAGCAACCTTAAATCGTGAACATGCATTTGTCATGACATGAACAGGTTTTAGTATGTATGTGTAATGTTTGGGTTTGCAGCTTGATGATATTTTATTCCTGGCTGCACATCTATAGCCTTAAATATAGCTGCTGCTTTACTGAGTAATGTAGCTGAGAAAGAAAAGGTAAAGCATGAATCAGGTAGAAGTAGACTTCTCAGCATTTGAAAAGATCTGAAAATACACTTTTTCTAGTTAAAATTTTTAAGCAGGATCACTTGCTAAAATGCCACCTTACATTTTCAGTGCTATTTTATAAATCTATTGCTTTTATAAGAAATTACATATTTTGGCTAGGTGTCTTTATGGGCATCCTTTGTCAACCACTCAGTTGTCTAGTTTGGTGGAAACCATCATTTTGAGGATGTTAAAACATGGTTCTAATAATAGCTTAAAGAAGTCATCGTGTCTTATAAATGTATATGTCCCCAGTTCCTCTGTTTATTGTTCTTTGGTTTCTGCTGTCAGTTTTGGTGGATTTTTATACATTAATGATTTTAAATTCGTTATACCGAAGTAGCTGTTTGTGTTAGTTTTATGCTCACCATCAGATTCAAGTTTCAGATTAGAACTGGAGAAAGTGAAGCAATGAAGGGTATTGGATAAGGTCTGTGTTTTTGTAAAATTTGCTTTGAAGCACAGGTTAATGCCCCAAAGCAGTAGATCACAGTGTCATTGCCATATTTATTTTTAATTGAGAAGAGAGACTGAAGCCAGAAGCTTAAACTAAGCATTCCACACAGTCTTATGCATATATTCATGTCTCCTCTGAAATTTCACCTTCATGCCAATTTTATTAGTTTAATATGAAATGTTTTGATATTAATGGGAGATTCCCGAACGGGAAGAGTATTGTTTTTATTTATGTCATGAACGGGTGCTGGCTTGGTGGGAACCATGGCAGAGAGTTGTAAACTATGTGAAATTTAAAATGCCAAGCAACATTGTAAATCCCGTCCAGAAAGAGACCAGGCAGCATTTTGTATAATTATTGTTTCTGTGGCACTGTGCATTATGAAGCGTATAATTCGGGAAGCCCTGCCATCCCCATGTTTAGGAAGGAGAGCTCTTTCTCTGAGCCTAGCATGCAAAAATAGGATAATTGAAGTGAATGCTAATAGAGTTTTAGCAAAATAGTGGGAGTTACTCCAGCAGCCCCTGGGGCAGGATCAGCTCCTGCTGGGTCCTTGCTGGTTTGCCTGACCTGATCCCAACCACCACCGGCACTAGATATTTAACCTCCATGGAAAATCTCTTTCCATTCTGTGCCACCCTTAGTTCAGTGAGGGCAAACAGCCTAGCACAAACAAACACCTTCCTACCGAAATACATGCTAGAATTTTGAAAGCCTGCTTTGGGAAGGGCTGTAAGAAGTGCAATAGGAGATTTGGTTTAATTCTGCATTTGGCTTGCTTTATTTACTTCTATGCACAAGGCCCAGTAGTAAGGAGGGACAAGGGGGTTACTATGGACATCAGAAGTTTTTCATGGATTTTGTGGTGTTACATTCTCACCTGTTCAGTGATGTTTCGTGGTTCCTTAAATAGTAAGACTGTAGCCAGACACCCTTCCCCTCCTCCCTGTATCAACCTTTGCTATTAATTTTTGAAAAAATAAAAATAAAAAAAATCATCACCAGCATGTGAGGAGACTGGGAAGCCCCGCGGGCCCCTGCCGAGGCTGCTCAGGGCTGGGGCTGGACCACGCTGTTGCAGGGAGCAGCGCTGGTGCGGGAGCCGCTTGCTGACACCGCTGGGTCGGAAATGAGCCATCCTCCCCGTGCATGACAACACTGCATCCCGCAGTTAGGAAAATAGAAGCTTAATAGCCATGCTTTTTTATTTTTCTTTTTGTAGGTTAATTCAGTAAGAACAGGATTGGGGAAAAGGTGCATTGTTCCAGTGTCTTGTCCCATGTCAGCTGCACTAACTCCCGGAGTTTCACCATCCATGCCAGTGCCTATGCCAGGTACTACCCTTTCTGGCCCAGTAACACCCTATGTGATGCCTCTTTGTCAATACGGAGGAGTTTTCCCTACGCCGCTTTATGGAGTGCAGTGGTCGGGGACGGCAGCGCGGCCGGGGCTCGTAGGAGGGCAGAGCATTGCTCAGTTCTCGGCTCTCGGCAAAACTTGCTTGCAGATGTATCCCATGCCGCTGCAGCAGCCCGCGGCCAGCCCGCCTGGCCCGCACATGAGAATGACATAGCTCTGTTGCCTTTTGATAGGTAACAATGAATTCAACGTTGTAATGTGGGGTGTTTGATCTGTAGATGCCATATGTGTCGGAAGAGGTGTGGGTCTGCTGCTGGCCCCAGGTCAGGTCTGCTAGCGTACACAGCCATACACTGCATCAAGCAATCACTGTGAAGGGTTTTCACAAAAGATCGTTTGTTTGTTATGGCAATATTTGCATATATTTCATTGCTAAAGACACTTTATTATGTTGTGTTCTGATGTTTTACACTTGCAATCCTTAAAGTTGATGTACTTGAATTGATGACTAGCAAATTGTACTAAACCTGCAGGAGTACAGTGCCTTGACTATAAGCTTTTCAGTTCCAGCTGGAAAGAGATGTAAAAATATTTGAAAGGTGTATTTTATTTGCAATTTGCTTGTGAGTTAGTTCTTTTTATTTGCAAAGATATTGAAGGTTTACAGTTGAAGTTCATCAGTTTCATTCTGCTGTAAATGCTTTAATTTTAATTCACGGGTTGAATTTTCGTTTGAGGCTTTTAAAAAAAAATTGTGAGGTGAGACTTGTTTGGGATACTGATTGAAATTTTTGTGTTTGTGCAAGGAGTAGTGAAATGCACATTTTAAAGTAGGAGCATTTACAGACTGATCCAAGTTGTATATAAGAACAGGTAATAGCTTCGGGCAGTGCAATTCATTCCCTTACGCATCTTTGGTAAAGTTGTTGTAGATGGCAACTTACTTCCACAACAGGCAGGCAAATACTGTTTTCTTCCAGATCAGCAATGAATTGGATTGTTTTCTTTCCCCTACTGGGCTTTTATAATTTAGTTAAATTACAAATCCATGCATGTTTTGTAAGTGAAAAGTCTAACTGAAACCTTGATCATGGGAGCACATCTCCAGGTTACTGTAAGAGCCGTGTAAGTACAGTATGTGCGTGTATTCTGCCTTCAGTTCAGCAACCGAGGTTAAGAATGGTGTTTTGTCACTGAAGTGCTAACAATATTCAAATTAAAATGGAATAAAAATGTGAAGCTATTATTTTTCTTTGTCATATATGACCAATGAATGCTTCAGTTTTGGAGTCTCACGACCTTTTGTTTGAATTTTTTTTTTTTAATTTTAATTAAGTTTGCACTGTAGGTGCCATGGACACCTCTCTCCTGTTTGCAAGTTGCTTTTTGCCCATTTTACTGTGCATAGAGTCTACATCTGCATCCCTCAGTCTAAAGGCACAAGATAACCACTAAAACTGATTTGCTGATGGTAAGTTTCATTTTAATAGAAAGCACTAAGGGCCATCGTTACAGGCACAGGTAACAAAACATGCGGTCAAATTTGAAGGCACGTTGCTCTGTATCTCTACTGCAGTGACATTCTATACTGTCTGCTGACGGGCAGAGATGTCTTGTGCTGCCAAGCTGTGAATTGTATAGTTCTATTGTACTTTGAGCATTATATCTGTCTAAATTATTTTGTTTGTACCCCTTGAATATATTATTCCATCAATTCAGTTAGAATTGAATTTTATAGACAATTATGCAGAGTCTTCTGCCTGGGCAAAATACTTACTGTAGTAAGAGATTTCTGTTCTCTGTAACATGTATCTTTAATTTGTTTGGGTTTTTTAGATTCATGTCTGTATGCTTCATGAGCAAACATGGAAAATATGTTCTCACACCAGTTTTCCTTCAGCTTGCACTGAATCTTACAGTTTATGTCGCTATTGCCTGTTGTATAGTCCATCCCCTGTATACTGACGAAGTCAGTGGCACTAAAAGCCCCAAGAAATTGTATAGATTAAAAAGAAGAAAAATAAACATTTTGTGCTTGAAAATTGTGTGAAAAACCCAGTGTTTTTCTAAAACGTAGAAGCGTGTCAATTCCCAGCTCTTCCGGGTAACTCTGCATTTGTTTTCCAGACTTTTACGCTTTGACTTGTGTGTAAGGAGCAGATGCGATGCCTTCACTGTTCCTCAGTCTCTGCCCAGAGCTGACTTGTCCCACCTCTTGCAGCCGTGGACGTGAGGGGGTGCTCCAGAAGTGGCGTAGTGCCGCCTCGCAGGCTGCGGTACTTGAAACCTCCCTCCTGCTGCAGTATTTCTGGTGTTCTGCTGCTGCAAAGCAGGCCGGACCAGAACGTTAAATGCGTTACTTTAAGCAGATGGTATCTTCAGTATCGCTGGCAGTACAAATAAGGATGAGAGTTTGGTAGGTGGTGAACGAGGTGCTTGGACTGTGTACCTCCTACACTGAAAAGTTCCAGGGAAGCCCCTGGCATAACTTAAATGTGAGGGAGGGCAGATGTGAAACTTGGCCCTGATACAGGTTTGTGCTACATGCATGCTTTTGGCAGTCACTGTCGTTGGTGTAGGCTGCAGTAGAAATTTGGAAGGGATGTGCAGGAAGAGGTTTGGTATTTCTGCTTCTGTGTCCCTGCACATCCGACCCACGCAGCTTTGCAGTGCGTGCTGCGTACGTATCCAAGGGCCAGGCCCGCGCTGCAGTGCGCTACGAGCCGCCCTCCCTCTCTCCTCTCCAGGGCAGACGGCTGCTCTGCGTGCGCTGTGCGCCCGCAGGAACGGGCAGGGCCTCCAGGCGCCAGTTTTGACTCAGAGATGAGCGGTCATTTGCTCTTTTAAAATGAAGCTTTCAGCTTTCTAGTGTCTGTGTTCCTAACTAGGGTGTCTTTAGCTAGTGTTGGGGCCAGAGGTTGACGCTTGCATTTCAGTATTCATGATTTTAATTTTCTGATAGCCATCTTGGCTTCAATTCTTCTGACTGTGAACTTCCAGCTACGTTTTGTTATCCTTGATCATGCTGAAGGGTGCTTTGACCCTTGGTGGCAATTAAGCAAATGGGGACAACTTCTTGAGTAAAATGTGAGCAAAGGTGCTGGCCATATCACTTCGCTTGCATCTTTGAAAAGTGGAGAAAAAAAAACCTGCTCCAAAGTCCTGTTTGTGGTTGTATGTCTACCTCATGCTTTAAGAAACGATTTTTATTTTTTAAAAATCAATCTGTGTTTCTAGGAAGTCCTTTTAAATAGGACCAGTGAGCGAGTAGTTTATTTTTAGCTACATGCATGTGTTCTATATGAAGTCTTTGGAAAGAAAAGGGTGCATGCATTGCAGGTGTCCGTACTTGCTCTGGCAGCAGGGCTGCCTGGCGCGCTGCGCTGTGTGAGCCGGCTGTCAGTGGCCTGCATGTTTTGCCAGAATTAAACAACTTGGGCCGAGACCTCTCATTCAGCTCCGACCTGGAGCGGGAGGTACCTGAGGGGTCAGTGCTGGAGAGGGGCACAGACTGTTGAAAGAACACTTCCAACTGCCGAGTCACACGCCTGGTAGTGAGGAAGTGCCAAATTAAGTTTGCCCATATGCCCTTAATTAGGCTTTCCAGTTGCTGCACATCATGATGGAGTATCTGACTGCGTAATCACATCCTGTTTTCCCGCAGCATCCCTGGCCTGCTGGGAGCAGGACCGGGCTCGCGCTGCGACGTGAGCGCATCCATCGGCCTGCCGGGGGGGCAGGGGCAGGGAGCCTGCACACTTCAGGGCTCTTCTGCCGCAGGTCCTGGTTCAACCTCCCTGACCCTGCGTCTGTTCAAAGGAATGATGCAAAAACTGTCCTTTCTTTGCATGCACGACGCTGGTCTTCATTCTATAACTTAAAGAGTAAATATTATTTAGCTATTACTTTACACCTGTCTGCAAAGTGCTCCTTTTTTCCTCTTCCATCACTCTGATATAGCTTCTTTCATTCTTCTCTGAAATGTTTGACACTGCTGCCAAAAACAAGATGATGAATCGAACGGGCCAGTTGTCTGGCCAAGTGTGGCAGTCTGTGCGCTCCTGCAGAGAGATTCAAATTCGGGAATAGTTCTCTAGTGCTAGATGCCAATATTTCTGAAATGAACTTCTTAATCAAATTGCAGGTTGTGCCACTGGATATTTGTAGAAGGAAATCACTGATACCTTCAAGTCAGTTATGAGTTTGACTTGGTTTTTCAATAGTTGCTTTTTCCCTTAAAGTGTTTTTTGTGGCCCCAGTGCCGTATTTTCAATTCAGAGAACATTCAGAATTTTTCTAAACATTCCCCATAGACTGAGCATTCAGCGTGTTTGTGTTGGTATTGTTCAATTAGCGTGAGATTTTCTTACGGGCATTGTCTGAGTGGGAAAAACATCTGTCCTTCTACATTCTTTGGAAGTCAGCTTTGGAGAGTTTTAATCAGAAGTCTCCATTCTGAAATTACTTGATCTCAGCATTGCTTTCCCCCTTCTGCCTCAAAATAGGCAAAGATTTCAAGCCTTTTTGAGCACGATCAGCATCTCAGAAGTTAGCTAATATGGCAAAAACCTGCCTAGTTTTCTGCTTTGCTGCTGAGGACCCTCAACTTGAGTTTCAATAATGTTGAAAGTGTTGGCTTGGAGACAGAAGTTACAAATGCAATAGTTTGTGACTGCATGTAGTACCTCAGTGAGGTTTCTTGCATTCTCCTGGTTCCTTGTCTGCCCTTCTGTCCCAGATTTCTGGTGATGTTTGTGGAAAAGGATGGCTGTGCTGGAGAGGTGTGTGTTTGCTGAATAGGGGCAAAATCTCTGCAGAACCCACAAGCAGGAACCTCATTGTCACAGATGGATGACTATCTTGCTATCAAATTGAATTTCTAAAACAGCAAAGGCATAATGACATGGAATTTCTTGCCACGGTTATTTATTATTTATTGAATCTTTGAGTATGTGGGGTTTTTGTTTGTGTGTGATGTTGGGCTCTGGCTGGCTTGTGCTTATGCAGCTGCACCAGTGCAGATCTGGGCTGAGCTTCAGCTGAGTATTTGTGCAAGCTGACTGCTGTGCTGATCCTCCTGTTGTTTCTCCTGAATGAACCTGGTAGATACAATTATTTTCTAGTCTATATTGCTGAAACTAACCATCGAGCAGATGTAAATTGTTGTGGCTTACACACGTCAGTGACTTGTGACTGGAGCAGTACTTGCTTTTTCAGGAAGGTCTGTTCGTGGAGCTGTCCCTGCGGATGCAGCTGGAAGGTGGTGTTCAAGCCCTGAACTGTGTTTGTTCTTTTATTAATGCAGATAAGCTGCAGAAGTGCAACATAATGAAATGGATTTTAGGAGCTGTCAGGTTACAAATTCTGCATTATGAAAGAATTTATTGCTCAGAGGGATTTGGATGTGCTGTGGTGCTGACATTAGCTGTGTCAGTAAATAGATTACTTGTAACTGATGCATCTGGAAGTCAGGCTCATACCAGTAGGCAGCAACTTTTGTAGATTAAGTGGTCCTTTCTACCCCACTCCCCCCCCAAGAGTGATACTTGTAGTATACTATCACGATTGCTGCTATATGTGCTTGGATCTATATTTGGCTATAAAACTTCTCACTTGAAATAACTTCCCCATGAGAAATCTAGAGGCTGCATAATTCAAGCCTTCACTCTTACATCCACAGCCTCATTAAACTTTAGGTTTTCCTTGATGAGTGTGGAGAAGCTATGCATAGAAGAAGACCTAGTCTGATTAAGGATCTGTTGTAACAGTGGAATTCCTGTGACAAGCTCACATATTTTTGAAGTCTGATGAGGAAGGGAAACTCGGATTAATTTCTTTTGGTGTAGTGCCACAGAGTGGATTCACAGTATATATTTACCATGCTGTTGTAGTCGCCTGTTATTCTCCTTTCCCTTGGAAAGGAGCAGATCCTCAGACCTTGCCTTTCATTATTAAGGCTCCTCCAAGCCTCCGGCCCAGCCCACCCTGCTGAGTGCGGCCGTGGCACCATTGCACTCTTGGAGCTTCAAGTAACGGGATGGACGTGGCGAGAGCCTCCTGAGCAGCTGTCCTGGGGGGCTTTGGGGTCTATCAAAGTTTTTCAGATATATTTGGGAGCTCTGACATCTTGTGAAAACTTAGGAAGTTTAAAAAGAAATAACTGGCCGCCCGTCCTTCTCAAACAGATGTTCTTTAGGTTATTGGCATAAAATAACCCAAAAAGTATTTACTCGTGTTGTTTGTTTGTTTGTTTCAGTTACTTTGTAAATAAGGTAGAAACTTCTTCAACATTTGGTTTTTGTTTATCAGATTAGATAAACTATACCTAATACATTTCTTAGTGTTTGTTTCCGTCTCTCTAGTCAGCAGCTACCAGGTGCTAAGTGCAATTTTCCCCATGGTTCTCCCCAGCACAGAAAATTTTGAGTATAACTGAATTCACTGAGCTCTTCAGTGCTGTAGACGTTGCCCTTTCAGTTTTTGGTCAAAAGTTCAGGCTGTCTTCAGAATAAGAAGTTGAGAGGTTGTCCTTGGTGACATGGGCTAAGTGTATGTATCAAGTATCTGTAAGGCTTTGTATCAGGAGCCAGGCACCTGGAGAGCTTGCTCTATTTTTGGCTTTATGGCTGACCTGCTGTGTAAACTGGAGTAAGTCTCATTGCTGTCTTAAGTTTTTTCCCTGTTACCTGGAGATCATTAATTTTGTCTTATTTCATTTTCCTGGATGGAAAATGATGGTTAGTAGTAGTGGGCAGATGTTGAGAACTGGTGGGTTCAGGTGGATCTGCAGAACCGATGTTGAGCAGAAGCTTGTGGAAGAATGATGACTAAGGCATAATTTTACTTCCTTTAAGAGCAATTCTTCCTACAAACAGGCAGAGCAAGAAAGATGGGAGGGAGAAAACTGGGACTGCATTTAATGAAAGCAAAGCCTTAAACAAGGAAACCCCCCAGGAGCTGTGCCAAACACAGTCTGTTTGCGTAGTGCGCTTTTCCCTGATGTCTGTTGCATTCCCTTCTGCCCTGAAAGACTCGCTGCATTTTTTTCTGGAAGAATCTAGCAAGCTGCAATGCTATGTAAAAACCATGTGTGCTTGCAGATCCAATAACCAGTGTGCATGTTGCCGTGACACAGAGTGAAGGACTTCATCGCATGTCACCAGCGCAGTGGGTGCGCACCGCTGGGGCACACACCGCAGGGTGCGCGGGACGCGCGACGGCTCCCCGTGCTGCTGCTGCTGCGTCAGCCTTGTGCCCGTTTGTTTCCTTCTGGCTCTGCCGTTGTGAACCCTGGGCATCTGCGTAGCTTGTCGTGTCTGAGTGGGGACCCCGGTCTGAAGGACTTGGCCAGGTGCTTTGGTTCTGCCGCAAGGGCCCGTGACAAAGCGTGTTAGGAGTGTTTATGCTGCCACGTTCTCAGTATGACACACGTGACGTGGTTTTCTGAGGATTTTGGGTTCTGTTCTCGTGTGGTGCCTGAAATGGCTCTCGTGGAAGTGCCTTCCACACGCTGCGGTCTGTGATCTCACGTGGCCGTTTTGTTTTTTAGATTCTGAAAATGCGATCGCCAGCGACTGACACGTGGCCCCCGCAGCTACGGTGCCAAGCGCCAGGTCCTGCTGCAGCTAAGGAGGAGGAAGAGGAAGATGGGAAATGATTTGTCGTGTGTGAGAAATTCTGTGCGGTTCTGGTCCATTCTACACAATTTTGTAACTTCTTTCTAATCATTTTTTATTTATAGTTGGAAATACAAAAATGTTATGCAAAAATAAAGGAAAATTATTTTGGGGGAGAAGGATTTTGTTCCAAATCGTTCCCTTCTGTTGTGAGCCAGGTTCCTGTGAGCAGCTTCTGGAGAAGAGGGAGGAGGAGGCGGCAGCATTCTTTCAAATACTTTTTGTTTTACACAGATAATTGTAATTTAAGTAATTTTCAAAAAATAAGCTAGGCACATGTATTCAGGTTGTAGTAAAAGGAAGATAAATTCTAACTCCATTTGAATTTCTCACAGAGCTGTTCTTTTGTAAAGAGAATATTTTCTATCTGGTTAAATCAAGTAAAGAAACCTACAGAGACGTCACTGGAGAGTAACTTTGTACTTGTCACTTCCTTCACCCCCACCCCACCCCTTTCTTTTTCTTCTAGACCAGCCACATTTTCTTGCCAGAGTTAAATACTGTTCTCAAGTCACTTCTAATTTTAAATGTAAGCCTAAAATCCTTTTGCAGACGAGTCAGTAATTGGAGCAATTTTTAAAGGACTTTAAAGTGCCTTCAACAAGCTAAAATTATGTGGTGGGAGATTTCTTTTTCTCTATTTACTGATGATAGACTTCACCTGTCTCCTGGGCTGAGGTGATGTACAGACCTGTTTGTAGCAATAATCTCATGAGTAATCATTTATTATAAAGGACTGCTCAATTTTTTATTTTTATTTTTTTTAGAAAGTTGGCTTTTAGTGCCATTCCTGAGAAGCAGGAGAGAGTGCTGCTTTTGCTGTTATGTTTTGGCCCCAAACTCTTCCAACCCACTGCTGTGCACCCAAAGACTTCTGTGGCTTCTCCCTTAGGCAATGTCAGACTAGGATGTTCTGTTCGCTCTGTTTTTGATACCAGAGAAATATGAATTTCTTGTTGCCCATTAGCCTTTCCGTATCATACCTTCTCACATCTGGAGCCTGGCATTTTGTTTCGTTGTTATCTGCCATGTCTATCTCTTCCAACTCTCAGTTCTAAATAATAAATCTTATTTTGATGCCACTGTTCACTATTTCCTTACAACCTCAGCTCTGACCTGCTGGCTTCCCTTGCTTGTGAGCTCGGCTGGGAGTGCAGGTGGATTTAGATATATTGCTGGCACCTTGGAGCTCGAGAGCCCTGAAGCAAGGAACTGTTAAAACACCTTGTAAATCCAGAGCTGAAACCTTAGGGCCAAAATAGATCTTTGTGAGAACTTCGTGCTTCTTTGTGTTGCCTCCTGTTCTACCCATGTCTAAGGAAATGGAAATAATCAGGAGCTAGACCTGTGGTGAGGGCTGTTGCTAAATTGTTTCTTGCCTTTGGCTTTTCAGCTGGTAGGAGGGACCAGATTTGTTTCCCTCTCGTATGGGGGCGAGGTGTGGGGTCCTGCTGAGCACCACACCTTCCGTTTGCTGTTTCGGTCTCTGCCATATTCCCTGGGCTGCCGCAAGCGTGCGGAGCGCACCTCCCTCTCCCGCAGCGCCGGCACACTGTGCGCGGGGACAGGAGTGTCACGTCCCTGACGTGCTGCTCCGGGGATGAGTCACTGTGCCAGTGAGCATGGCAACAACATGCTCTGCTGTCACCTGGCGTTTTTGTTCCCTAAAAGGCTCCTTTCTGCAGAGCAGTGCCCTGCAGTGTCTCCTAGGGTGCCACTCGCCTTTCAGGACTCTGTCAGAGGCTTTCTGATGCCCGAATTTCGTTGCTCCTTCTGCTGCAAACCCTTGGGTTCCTTCATGGCCCCAGCCACGACTTAAGGAAGCTGAAGGGCCTCCATCTCCAGATAAGTATTTTAAAACAATCTGTGAATATTCAGATTAAGTATAGGGATTATTAGTATCAGGATTATGTGTCAGGAGTGAAAACTGTAGCAAACCCTGGATGTTTGTTGCCCCCACCTCTACCAAGTCCACCCACCCTTAGTTAATCTTTCTGCAAATGGCTGCTCAGTTTTTGTCTGTGGCCCACGTACTTACTGCTTGCATTGCAGTTTGAAATAAAAGCCCTGAGGAGCCCTAGGGGTGCTTGTGCTGCTCCCATGTGCGCAGCAGGAGCATCCTCTGCGGAGGAAGCACCGTGCTCAGGTCCTTCTCTGTACCTGCCGCCTCAGCTTCTCTGCTCCTTGCAGAGCAGTAGCAGATGTGCTCCTGTTGGTTTGGTGCAAAGCTAATGTTACGGTTTAAAGTTTAATCAGAAATATGTTCTGCTGGTGGTACTGAAGTGATGAACCTCAGCTGATGATTCAGGGCTGCAAGGGAAGCGACCCTGGCAAGGTGCAGTGCTGCGCATTAGCGGTGGGATTCAGAAGAAGGCGTCCTTGAAGAGCCTCGCGCTCCAGCGGCTCCGTGACGTGCGTGTGCGCCAGGTGCTTGACAGCGCGGCTCCCTCCCTGCCTGGCTGCCTCGCTTTGTCGCTGTCACCAGCGGCTGCTGCTTCCCCGCCGCTCCCTGTCCCCGTCTGTGCCTCAGGAGCAGGCAGAACGGGCTGCTTCATAGCTTTTCCCCGAGGAGTGCTCACCAAAGCTCCAGTCTTGATCAGGGCCCTTGCGGATGAGTTACGACTACTACAAGGTTTAAAACAGCATGGAAGAGTGAAAAGGAGGAATACCAAGACTTGAGTTTTAACTCAGCTCTGCCCTGGTCCCTGCTCGCATGAAGGGGCTGGTGTGTTTTTCTCCTGCAGAGGGTGAGATTGCTCGTTCCGGCTCAAGCTCGTGTCACGCTCGCTGGCTGCTTGGGCAGCGCGAGGCTGGGGCTGGGGAGAGGACCTCTGTGCGGGCAGCCCTGCGCGCAGCTGCGAGCTAGCGGGAGCCCGTGTCTGTTCTGCGATAGAGCTGCTTATGTCTGATCCTTGCCCACGCCTCCAGCGTGCCTGGGGAGGGCCCGTTGGCAACACATTGTTTTCAGCATCCTTTTTTGACACGCACGTTGGTTTCTGTACTCAAGCGGTGAGATAAGTTAGCTGCGTCCCTGTACGTGCTTGCTAACAGAAACAGCAGCGGCTGAAGCAGCTCTCTGGGTTCATAGCTCCCATGAATATTTCAAGGCACTGGTAATGGCTCCAGCTTAAAATGTTACTTTGGAGCTCGCCCTCTGTAACGCCCCTGGCACCTCGTGGGCTCGGCCCAACCTCACGGGCAGCCCGGGGCTCTCAGCTGGTGTCGCTGCATGCCAACAAGCCTCTGCCTAATGCCAATCCTTGGAAAATATTCTTCCCTGCTACCTGTGAGTCACTGTGGCTCGTACTGGCCTGTGCTGCACCTCTTAAATGCCTCTTGAAATAAATAAATAAATCTTTCAATTTGGGTGCTGGGTGCTATAAAAGCAATCCAGCTTGTCTGGTTTAGGCATAGCCATGCCCGGAAGAGTGGGACTCCTTGGTATTTGCCAGTTATTCTGAAATTACTGTTTAAGAAAAAAAAAAAAGTAGCTATGCTATCAATAGCTAGATTGTTTAAAAAAAAAAAACCACAATAAGAAAAAAACAAACCTATCAGGTTTAGATGTGTAAACGACTTAAGAAAAAAAACAACTCTCGTTGTTAGCTAAATTGTAGACAAACTCCTAGAGGTTGTTCTTCCTGCTCCTTCTGTCCCCAAGATGTGCTTGTAAAACAGCTGAAGTCTCAGGATAATTTGCAGTAGAGATTTTCTGGGTTATTGGTGTAGGCATCTTGGTATGCTCAGCCAGTCCCTGGGGATGTCCTCAGCGTCAGGCCTAGGCCTCAAGGTTTTCTGTGAGGTTAATCAGCGTGTAATCCTCCAGGAGGAATGGCTGGAGGCATCAGCTACTCAGGCTTTTAGAAGGGTTTGTTAGCAAAGCCTTTGTGAGCGTACCAACGGGCAGCCAGGCTGCTGCACGACCTTCCCTGTGAACGCAGTGAGCACGACGGCTGCTTACCTGAGATGGAATGATGGTCCCAGCCCCAAACAGCCCAGCTGTGGGGTTGACTGGCGAGGCTTCCCAACATCTAATGAAGGGGGTACGCTGGGATAATGCGCTTCTGTACTCGAGCCAGGGCGCGCAGAATGATGAGATTTACGTCAGATTCCTCCAAGACCTCCTCGCAAGGTGCAGAGCGAGTACTGTGGCGTTACTTGGCCGTGGCGTGTAGGGGATGGAGCTCCGTCGGCTGCCGCTCGTCTCCTCGTGGGCGCACTGAGCACAGCGCTGGTGGAAGGCGAGGTGAGGTAGGCGGGCGCGCGGCCCGCTTGGCGGCGCGAGGCCAGGCCCTCAGGAGGCTGCCTCGCCTGGCCCCAAGCGGGGATGGGCCGGGTGTGCTGGCGGGGCCCTGCGCCCTCCTGGCCGCGGCCGGCCGGGCAGCAGCAGTGCTGGGGCTTGGGCAGCTCTCCCAGGGAGGAGAGGAGGAGGTCTCGGAGAAACGCGGGGGTGCCCGTGGGCAGGGACGCTTATCAACACGACCGGCGCTTGTGGAAGATTCTGCGTTCTTCCCTGGCGCTGGGGAGTTCCTGCTGCTGTTGAAGCAAGGAGTGAAAGCACTGGGTGTATCAGCACAGCTCTGCGCTTGGGAAAAGGATGGTTTAGTTTGTCAAAAAAAAAAAGGGGCAATAGAGGGAAATAATTGCAAATGTTAAAAATGCAGCTCAGCTTCCTGCAACAGGGGCTTTTGAAGCAGTAAAGTATTTTAATAGCTTCTGATTTAAGGAAAAATTGTTGAAAAGTTTTCAAATCCCCTCTGGATTTGTACAGTTTGTGAGATTCAAAAGCACATGTAAATGGTTTGTTTTCTGTCCTTAGTTTCTTAGCACTTCAGTGCTTGGAGCAGGAGAATTTCTGGAAAGAAAAGGAGGAATAAATTTGGTGAGATGCTGATTTGATGCTGGGGGCACATGGAGATATTTGAGACTGTTAGATGTTTAATGAGGATTCCAGGGGCTGTTAGCATAGTCATGGAAATTGGGAGCTGGTTAAAAATGTCAAACATAAAATAATTCTCAAATATTTGCTAATTGTATATGAGAGTTCGGACTGCTAAGGCTGTTAACTGCACCAGTCAGCTCCTGACAGTGGCTGACGTGGGGAGTGCTTTTGGACATAGGTGCATGTAGAGAATTTGCAGCCCTTAAACGTGACATTTAGAGGGGTTACTTTACAGTTTAACCTGGCTTTGTAGTCCTTTTTAAACTGAAGTCTGCGTTGGTTTAAAAAAAAAACAAAATATAAGCCAACAAATCTCAGCATTGCTGCACCTGCCTATTGGTGGCAGAATGAACCTTCGTTTTTGTGTACCTGGCTGGTGCTGTCCTGGTAATGCTGGGGGGAGCGGGGAGGGGAGAAGGTGGGAGACGGCCGGGAAGAAGTCACCCTTCTCCCAACACGTCCGCGCCGTCGTTAGGAAGGTCTCTGTGGTTCTGCTTGTGCCGGTGCGAGGTCAGTCGCTGACCGTGTTGCGCTTGCTCTCGCAGTAGGAATCTGGGAATGTATTTCCAGATACTTCTTCTGGTGAATGTCCATCACTGAGGGATGATATGAAGGAAAGTGGCAATTAGCAGTGCAGAAGGAAAAATGTTTCTGTTCACTGACCAGTGACGATAAGTAAAGGGATACATGTCCGGTAGAGCTAAGCACTCAGGGGTTTTTATTTGTGCTTTTTCCTGCCATTATTCTTCACTGTTTTCTAACATCAATTATTATAAAACTAGGCAAGTAAAATCGTTCAAAGATTACCTGCCTGGATGGTTCTTCAATGGAAAATACAGTTGCTGAAAATCAAAACCAAATACTCCCTGTCAGTTTGAGTTGTGGCTATTAACAGATACCCCATCTCTAGCTCAATTAGTGGCAACCCAGGGGTAATGATCCTTCCTCTGAGTGTGCTTGCGAGCATGAGAAAGGTGAAAGACATAAAAACATAGGAGAAACTCCACCGCCTGCCTAAAGTGTTTCAAAGACCTGACGAGACCGGGTCCGTCACTTGTTGCTCTGTGCTGCCGCAGGGGTTGCGGTTCCTCCTGACTCAGAAACGCCCGCAGCGTCTGCCTTTTGGTGTGTCTTTTGCACTAACTGGGCGCACGGTGTCCGCGTGCCAGGCTCACACACGGGCCAGATCTCCAGCACCAGCCATAAACGTCCGCGGGCACTGCATGGGGCCGGTGTCCTGGGCAGCCCAAGCGCGACCCCAGCGCCGCTGCAGCCGTGTCCCCGCAGTCCCCCGGTGTTTCCTAACGCCCGAGAAGCAGGCTGGTCGGGGTACAGCACTCCATAGCTGTTCAGTAAGCTGTGGGACTCTGTTTAGTTACCTCCCCTGACCCGAGCAACTCGCCCGTGCTTGCAGGCTTGCAGAGCCATTTCTGCCAGGAAGATGGATCGGTCGCACGTCTCGCAGGCACTGCTGTTTATTTTCAGAGGCTGAGCGGAGCCTGGCTTCCCTGAGCGTGCACAGAGCGGGCAGGAGCTCACCCCTTGCACAGGGCTGCTTCTTTGCTGGGCTCAGCCCCCAGCCCCGCTTGCTGCCCCTCGGGGCTGTGACACCCCAAATCACCCAGCACCTGCACCCCAGCTCAGCACCCAGTGTTTGCAGCCAGCAATGCGTCTCTGCCACTGAGCTCAGCTCCTGACCTCCCTCAGGTATTCTTGAGTGATGTCTCCTCTTGTTTCAGCTCTCCAGCTCGAAAAAAAAAAAAAAAGCCCAGCGGACCTTGCACTAACGCTGGTGCAGAGGTACCATCGGTGCTTTCTGAGCAGACGTTGCCCTTTTGCTGTGGTAAGTATCGGATGAGTTCCCACTAAGATAAGTGAAACTTCAGCAGGAGCAGGACCCTCTGTGAAGGAGCACGAGGTTCTTAATAGCGCTGTGCCTGGTGACCCCCAAGGACATGGGGTTTAAATGCCGCCCCCCCCNCCCCCCCCCCCCCCGCCCGCCAAAGCTGCCATGGGGCCTTTGAGCCTGCCCAGCCTGGAGCTGCTCGGTGGGCACCGCGCCCAGGGCCCCGCGGTGCTCCCTGCCGCCCTGGCCCGGTGCGCTGGAGCAGGAGATGTCTCCAGGTGTTGTTTTCCTTCCCTTCGCTGTGTCCTCTCCAAAAGCAGGACGACGACACTGGAGCACCTCCGGGTGCCGGGCAGGGACCATGCCTGCTGCCCTGTGGAGCGGGCTCTGGTAATGACATGGGGCTGCTAGGTGGGGCCACGAGAGAAGAAAGCAGCGAGGGATGGGGTGGGTGGTGAAAACGCGGCTACCGTGTGTGCGTTTCCTCTGGTTGCAAACTTATTTCAGAGTCTGTTTCTCATGAGGATGTAGACTGATGGGGAAGGGTGGGGAATAAGCACGTAATTTCTTCATTTTTCTTTATAACCAGCTGTAGGACAAGATGCCCAGTGTGCGTGCTGGAGCCCTGGGCACAGCTGAGAGCAGCATCCCAAAGGGCCAGGGCTGGGGCCGGGGCAGGGGCGAGCAACGAGCCGTAGCCACCGGCCATGGTGTGCAATGCAGCAGCTCCTGGGAGTGCAGCACGCTCGTGAGCAAATCGCCGGAGCAGCAGCACCCAGCCCTCCAGTGCTGAGCTGCTGCTGTCCAGAGAGGTCCCCCCGCTGGGCCTCGCGGGCACCACAGGGCCAGGTAGGCACCCGTGCCACCTGGCACTGCTGGCGTAGTAACTGCGCTTCCCGTGTTATTGGCAGAGGAAGCAGCTCTGCTCCGCACATTTTCAGATCTCTGTTTTTTAAGGAAGTAGAAGTAGCTGCACAACATCGCGGCTTTGCAAAACGTTGTCGTTACCCAACAGTTAAGATCGTGATCCAAGTGAAGTGGCGTGGATGTGTGCAAGCTGCCCAAAACCCATTCCCCAATACTTATTTTTATACGACGCTAAAAACTGAGAATTGAAGTACAGCAACTACTGCGGGATGTGTTTTTCCATTGTATGCATGATTTCTGATTGGCCCGAGTTAGCTTTTCTGCAGCAGCAGCCTTGCTCCAGCTCTTTGTCATGGTGATTCAGTAATGCTTCACCGTTGTCATGGTTGCGGTGCTACTACTAAAGCCAAAGCAATTGCACAGCCCTTTATTCATAGTTTCACTGTATAAACTAATTAAGCAAACTGAAAGCAGCAGCCTCTTCTCTGAGCCTTGTTTTTATAATACTCAGTATCAGATGGACTCTATTTTTGCAGTCCTTCCAAATATCAAAAACCTGACTATGCTTCATCTCCTTGGATGAGTTTAGTATCTGAAGACTGGGCAAAGTTCACCGATCACTTAATCACCCAGAAGCGTCCTCTCAAAGCTGCAAGGGTCTCTGGAAAACCTCTTTTGAGCAGCTAAGCCAGAGCTGGGAGCCAGCATGTTTCAACTGAGCCACATTCCTTATCGCTGCTTTGCTCGTGGCAGAAACCCAATCAAAATGTTTAGTTTCTGAGTTCATGCTTTGCTGTGTAAAACTCACGGCAAAAAGATCCGGGGGGAGCTCTCCCCAAATGCGCCCGGGGCTGACGGAGGCAGCCGGGAGCAAAATGTCCTCCTCGGCTGTGAGAGGGTCGCTTGCACTCGCGGTTTTGTTAAAAACTTGATATAAGCGCAGCATCTATTTGCAAGCCCTGAGAGCAACGAGAGGAGCCCAATGGTTTCTGCGTGAGACGGGAACGGTCGCTCTGGCATTTGCCTTTGTCAGGGAACGGGTTAGAGGATTTAGTGTCCCGAATTGGCGCCCTGTTTACTGATCAGCTGCCGCTCTGCCTTGGCAATCGTCCTCGTGCGCTGTGGGCAAGGGGGAATTTAAGGATAAATTGAAACAAAACAGAAACCTATTTCGTGCTAAAATTAGCTGTGTCTCGGGGTTCACTGGGTATCTCCTAGGACGATGCGCTTGCTCTGGCATCTCGTCCCGGGAGAACAGTGCTGTGCTGGGTCACCTCTTCTTCCTCCCAGCCCTCCTCCTCCTCTGCCCACAGCGGGAGATGCTTCCTGCCCCGCAGTTAAGCTGCGCTGGGGACACGGGTGCTGATCGGCTCGTCCCAACGCACGGGGGGAACCGGGGGGCCGGCAGCTGCCGGGGCTCTGCCGCGCTGGGCGGGTGCTGCGGGGCACCGAGGTCCTCCTGGGGACTGTCGTCACCAGGGGCCGAGCAGGAGCTCTGGTGGTGCCGCGGGCTGGACCTGTGGCTCCGATGGCTGTGCCCAAATCTGCCTCTGCGTACCCCAGCTCCCAGGGGGATGCTGCCGAGGTCAAGAGCTCAAATTCAAAGCACGGAGGTGGCAGGCGCCAGTGGGACAGCAGGCACTGGTGCTGCCGGGGGCGGAGGTGCAGCTGGGAGTGCAGGCTCACCCGGACTGGTGCTAACCAAGTCTGTATCACCAGCGCAGGTCGTGGTTTTGTCCGCCTTTTTGGTTTTTTTTTGGACACTTTTTTTTAATTTAGCAAAGCGATGTTGCAGTGCCTTGTAGCTGCAGTTCCCCTTGCACCCTGAACGTGCAGCCTCACCGTGCAGCGCCTGCTTTTCCCTTCTTATTAGCAGAGAGATGGTTTTCCTCTCCTGCGACAGGACGCGGCCACAGACCAGCAGTAAAGCAGCGACGAAGGCTGCACCACTGCTCACGCACCGAGGTGCTCTTTGCTGGGCGATGCTCTCCCAAAAGGCAGTCTGTAACTTCTGAGCCTCCCAACTGACTTCTTGGTGCTGATAGCGATGAAAACATGAAAAATATTTCATCTTGAAGCACAGAAACTTTCAATGCTGTGCTTTAATTAAATTAATTATCAAAGGCAGCATGATGCAGCGTAACTTCATCTCTGCAAAGTCTGTTTCTCAGTAAAGTCTAGCACTGACAATTTTGAATTTACTAAATCCCCTGTATTCAAATATGCTGCTATAAATATCTCACAGAGTAAAGACTCTTCTCTTTAAGTGATGTCTAGAAACACTTTTCATCACTACTATTTTCAGTATGATGATCTAAAAAGCAATTCGGTAACAGGGAGTTTACCTTGAAGAGGTGTCAAGAGTTCCTGATGTCAAGTTTTTGCCATTCCTGCAAAGAGCTTGATATTTGGTTTTCCTACGTATGAATACTTGCTTCTTTTGGAGGAGTCTGTTTACACTGAAGTTTGCAACTCTGCATGCTTAGAAGACCGGTAACTCTGTAGGCTTTAACTTTAAAAAATGCAACCTTCAGCTTTTCAGGAACATCTTCCCCCTGCAATTTGTTACCTGTGCAAAGCACCAGGTCCAGGCGCTTCCGAGTCCAGCCCGTGGGATTGTATTGCAGAATGCAAAAGCAGAGAAAATGGAAGAAGAGCATCACTCTGTAGTGGGCAGGTGGGTATTTTGTAGAAATACTTCCTCCAGATGGTGCAGCTCAGAGCAGGGGACTGTTTTGCCTGGGAACTGCAAGGATCGCCATGAAGGGGAGCGGAGCGTGAGCAGGAGGAAAAGCCAGCCCAGTGGCACGCTTCAAAGCCAGTGCGTTTGGTGCAGAGGCAATCTCCCCAGTGTTACTTCAAGTTTCTTGCTGAGCGTGCTGACGGCAGTGTGCTGCCTTTTGGAAGCGTACGGACCCGGCCGGGCTGGGGAACAGAAGGGCCGTTGCTGCCCTTCCACGGGACACGCGCCTGCTCCCGCAATGGGATCCCGATTTGCTGTTCCACGAGCGTTCAGGAAGAATTGCCCTGGTAGCTTTCTTAGCAAACACCTTCACCGTTGGACTTATTTGCCAGAATCCTCATGCGCAGCAAACACAGCAGAGGACACAAAGGTAACCCCAGCATGTGTGTGGTAACTGTTCTGCAGCCCCAGCCCCTGCCTGGGCACCGTGACAGTGCTCCACGCGTCAGCGCACGCTCCTGCGTCCCCGACTCCGCCGGCACCCTGCTGTACAGTGCAGGGGACGGGAGCGCCGGGCCCCCGGCCGGGCCCCCGCTCTCCGGCCTCGCTCGCTCCGCTGCCAGCGGCCTGCGGGAGCTTCTCCTTGCAGCAGCGAGTGCTGCGGGTCAGCGGAGGGCAGGAGCCGGGCCGCTGGGAGGAACTGAGGGGAAGGGAAAGGGAGAGGAGAAGGGAGGGAAATGAAGAGGAAAAGCGAGTGTAACCCACTCTGAAAGTTCTCCCAGAAGCTCTGCTCTTTGGTAGCCACGTTCCACCAGGATAACTTTTTTTCTGTTTTTTTCCCCCAAGTAATAGTTCTCTGAGAGGCAGAGGGAGGTGCCAATTAGGACAGTTAATAATTCCTTCTGCCAAGGGGACGCTTACGCTGCACTCAATGTTCAAGTGAAGTTGGGCCGACCTCACCAGCCAGGTGCCGCCAGCAGCCGCGCACCGCGCCTGGGCGCTGCTCTCAGCGGCACGCTGGGATCGTTTCAGGTTGGTTTTATGCGTTTCGGAGGCTGCCAACTCACCTCTGAACAGCCCGGGTGGTTGCAGGGGAGGAACACGTCGGGACCGCGTTGTCACTGTGGTCCTCCTGCCCAGCAGGCGAGGGCCCGGCTCTGCCCGCGCGGCTCCACAGGTGCCCGAGGAGGCGAGCGTGGGCTCTGCCCGGCGTGCGGGGCAGGGACAGGGCAGCGCGGCAGGGCCTCACCAGAGCGTGCGGCAGTGGGCGCTGTCTTGATTCCTGAAGTGATGGGGACTGGTATCCTGACGCCTGGTAGCTGTCTCTGCCAGCAAAAAATGATCAGCTTCTAAATGTAACTGGGAGTACTGTATTTTTGCAAACCAGGGATCTATTTTGGGCTAATCTGCAGGATGAAGCGATGCACTCATTCTTGTGCAGGAAGGATTCCACTGCTGATAAACATCAGTATATCTTTTTTAGCACAGCAAGCTGAGCATGAGAGAAGACAACTATTTATAAATACCCTTAGGGGTAAATATCAAGCAGGAGAAACTGCAGGAGTTAAAGGTTAATGCTAGCCTGGGATCAAATGGGTATAAATTAGTCATGAATAAGCGCAGACTAGAAATGAGAAGACCATTCACAGTAACACGAGGAGCAAAACTCTGCTGCGATTGGAGAGGGGCCTGAGGAGCTCACGGAAGGGTTGTGCAACCCAAAAGCAATTCCTGAAGACAGAAAATCGCTTTTTGTTGGGAATCCCTGGGGATTCGATGCGTTACCACCTCCTCCCTCGCAAGGCGCACGCGGCTGCGAGGGCCTCGCTGTGTGACCCCAGCCTCCCCTGCCTGGGACCTCGTGCGGCGTGAGAGCTGCGGGGCGAGCAGACCGCCTGCCGGTGCTCAGTGCTCTCTTGGTGGAAAACAGGTGTGTAAAATTTCTGTTTTGTAAAAGGTAGCTGAGGACGGTGCTGGGACACGTGCCTCGTTCCCAGGCCAGCGCAGCCTTCTGTCCCGCTCGCTGGCTCGGCGTGAGGGGCTTCTCTCTGCCAAGGGACTGGCTGCAGCACGCGGGCAAATGGACGACACCTAGAAGGTCCAAAGAAATAATGTGTTCACCCTCTTTCTGCAAGACAGAAGACAATCACAGGTTGATTGTTCATTCATTAAGGTATGCTTGTTTTCCTAATAAATACAAGTCCCCGTGGCATTACAGAGGTGCTGGGACACAAACTGCCCAGCTCTCCCACTTACTTAATGGATTCCTGCAGTTCCCTGCTAGCAGCTTCAGGCCAGGTTACATTATTTCTCTCCACGATATCACATCACAGGATTTATGTGGGCTCTCAAGCGACCGCCCTGCGCTCTCCAGGTCGTCTTCCCCTTTTGCTGGTACGTAGTGTAAGCCAAGAATATTTAAAGCATGATTTTGTATTATATCAAACTGCTCTAGAAAGCACTCTGCACTGATTATCAAGTAATCATGGAAGACAAGTTTCACTCAGTCTGAAAATCAGCTGGCATCCAATTCTCAGCTGAAACAAGCCAGTCCCTTGCCGGTGCCCTGCCAGCACAGAGCGGCAGCAGGTCGGGTCCCCAGTGGTAGCTGGTGAATGTGGTGGGCAAACCTGGCCATAAAGCTGATGCTGAGGTAGGCTCAGGGATTTACTTTTATTATTATTATTTTTAACAAACTGCTGAGAAGTCTGAGATTTTAGTGGGGGCTCCCAGAATGTTCAGGTCAATGGAGTTAATTATTTAAACAGCTTACTTCAGAGCCATTTTACTGCTCTGTCAGTTAGTGACGGCAAACAACCTCCAGCGGAACGCCGAGAATGCAGGAGGCAAACGTACATTATTTGGAGCTGGAGACCTCCGGGACAAGGGCTGCCTGCTCCTCCTGTGTGCCTGCCCAGTGCGAGGCACTATGGGACCCTACCGTGTGGGGCAACGCGTAGTACAAAATAATAAGTAACAAAAATATGCTGTTTCTTGTTCAGCTGGAGCACCTGTGGTAGAAGACTGACGGATGGATTAGCCCACACTTGTCACTCGTATTGAGCCTCATTGAAGTACTGAGATTTTCCTGCCTACTGATCTTGATTTCTAAGAAAAGATGTTTTTCTGATATATATTCTGGTATACATTCTCTTAATAACAGACTGAAAAGTCCATAGGATCTTCAATGAAATAAGACACCAGAAGGATGCTGCAAATACAGGTATGGGCACGCAATTGTCTCTCTTTAGGCATAACTTAGAACAGTTTCAGCGGTTATTAGAATAGCAGACCTTACTGAATGTCAGGATGCTGTTGGCTAATAGCTGTGTGATATGGAAAACTCATGTGCTTATAATCACATTGCAGTGAGTAGCACCACAAGAACTTACAACAAAAGTAATAAGCATCAGCCTAACTTCCCAAGCAATTAGTGGGTTTTGGATGACACGGTTTTAGGGTGCTCAACCTGAAGGGTCAGTTTTTGTATTTTGCTGAGCCTGTGCCCTTCTAAAAAGTCATGTTCTTCTAAGATGTACCCAGCTAAGCATCAGTTATTTCATGGAACATGAATTCTTTACTCATATAATGTAAGTAAAATCGAAATTTACTGACTGGACAGGAAATAAGTGATATGAAATCCTTTAAAAAACTGAAGGAACCTACAGCAATCTATCAAGCTGTTTAATTACAACTTTGTGTTGCAAATCAGTGTCTGCTCAGTATGGGGAAAAAATCTCTCTATTTGAGAGTCTTTTTATATTGGCTGAGAAAACAGTAAGCTCAAAGACAAATGCATCCTGTGAATCTGTAACAAACTGCACCACTCCTACCTAAAAACCTCTTGGAAATCCCTTTATGAAATATTATATTCTTTTATTCTTACACTATTGACTGTAACAGGTTCTATGAAAGGCCACTGCTTGATTTTGCAAAGCCCCAACCTGTTGTTTGCACTTTACCACCAGAGATGTTCTTTGATGTTTGTTATTTATATGAAAATGAAACTCCTCATTCTTGAATTTGGTAGATTCTCATAGATCTGTTTTTCTCAAATTCTGCCTTTCTTTTTCTGATATAGTTTTCAGCAGTAAGAACAAGCCTTGGTATCAATCAAATTGTCCTTTTTTTTCCAGCAAATGAACTCTTTCCTATTTTCTTCTGTGACCTTCTCTTCTACAATCCCTTTATTTCAATAGCAATTGACAGAATTGACAAAAGCAGGGATGCTATTCCCCAATCCTCCTCTTTCCTCTGATGGATTTCTCAAGAGTTAGGGAAAAAGATCAAGGTACTTTAAAAGCAATTTGAGCTGCCTAAAGAGCCATGTCCTTTGGCTCCCAGGCTCTTCCTTTCAGGACCTGTACGACCCCTTTTATGGGGAAAAAACGTACCTACGTACACTACCTGAATATTGCATGTGTTATATTTCCAGGATAACTAACTTCCTGAGCATTAAGTTGAAGCACACTCTTTGAGGCTACCGGGCTGGCTTAACACTTTATCAGCAAGATGCTTGGACTGTGGGACACGGCTGAGCAGCGCGCACTGGGGCAGTCCAGCTGTCCTGCCCAGGCTCCCGCGGGTGTACAGCGTGGGAAACCGAGGAGCCACAAGCTGAAGGGCTGCGAAGGAGGAGGGCAAAGACGGTAAGTCTGCAGCACAGGAGGCAAGGACCTGGCAGGTGAAAGGGTGAAAGACGCCTTGAGCATCCCTGGGACCAAAAAGGTGGTGTCCTCTCCTGTGCTAGGTGCTGCACAAAGGGAAGAAAAGCACACCCTGCTTCCAGCTGCCATCTGTGCAGAAAGATGCAGGGTTCTCTGGAAAAAAAGCTACAAAACTAAAAGTAGTTCTGATGGTGGCTAACCATGGTGAGTGCTGTTTCTAAAAAGCTGTATTGTCTGCTCCTCTACTCTTGAGGAGCCGTAACTGTTTAGGAAGAAGGGAGTCCGGGGATGAGTGAGATCACACAGAAAACCATGGGATTAAAGAGTGAAGGACAGAGAGAAAAGATGCCCAGATAAGTAAATAAGATCACAGGTAGAAGAGGTGGTCTGGAGCTGACAACAGGGCAAGAACGTGGGCAGTAGGCAGGAGCTGTGTGTTGCAGTGTTTCAGAAAGAGGACTAGAAAGGGAAGAGGATGAAGGCAACACTTCAATAACTTTTAAAGGGCAAGAGAGCCTGCCACAAAAAGTACAGAGGGAGCAGCGTTAGGAAAGGCAACTGCAGCATGCAGCGTGAGGAGATGCAGAGGGACAGCGCCTTTTCAAACAGAGTAAATCAGAGTGGGTTGTTCAGTTGCTTCCTATCTTTCATTGTGCTCTGGGAATTTTCCTCGGATAATAGTTTTCCAACTTTCTGAATGTTTTTGCTGTGTTAATGATATTTTTAAGGTCAAACGAACCAAGCAATGAACAGCATCAGATTGCTTGAAGACAAGCACATGATCGCTGTAAATTACAAAGCAAAAGGGAATAGCATGAGAATGACAGATCATAATTATGACAGCGATTTGTGATGTCTGGGTTATCACATGGGATGTCTGGGTACAACACAAAGCAGTTTTTATATTTATTTCTTTAAAGCCATCTGTGTTTTTTTTTTTTCACATGTACTCTGAAATTCCTTCATCTGCTCAGTGTCAGAGCTGACCCTTGTTGACTGAGGTATTCTTTTACTCAATAGGTTTGCTCCCAGAAAAGCCCACTCCTTCTCCCTCAGAGTATAAAACAGCATGATTGATGTTCTTCCAAGGTTAAAAGTTTCTTATTTATATACACAGAAAGAGAGCACTTTGCAGTAGTACTACAATTGATTAAAATAAATCACCAGCTACTCAGCTGGTCAAAGGATGCTTGTGAGTGGTATTCCATCAAATGGGGGGATACAGACCTGTTATCACAGCAGTATCCATGCCATGAAATAGCTAGGGTATTTCTTAGAATAGAAAATCCTTCTAAACACCATTTGGGGCATCAGAAAGGTGCAGCTAATGCTAAAGATTATGATTTGTTCTCAAGTTTTCAGATTTGTGTGTTACTGTAGCAAAGCCTATAACGCCAAGCTTTTTCCAGCAAAAAATGCATAATACATGAAGTCTAAGAATGATAATTAGTGCTTCTCAGATTTAAACACTGCGCAAAGATCTTTCCTTAGATCCACATGATACATGTGATTTAGGTGCTACATAATGCAGAAAAGGCCAGGCATCGCTGGTATCAATGGGACTACAAATCAAGAGTGTCTGCCTTCGTGACTGCACTTAGATCATCAAATAAGAGGTAAAAGGTGGTCTGCAAAATTAAGAGAGAGTCAAATATATTACCAATATTAGAACAGAAAGTGCAGGCAGCTAAGGAATACCTTTACTGACTTTGCAAAGCTGAATTTCAGGGAACTGTCACCTGAATCATGGAGTAAATCAGGCTCTCCCGACCTGCTATTGACCTATCACTCCATTTTATATCAACGAATGATATGTTGATACTAGTGGAAATTATTTCCCATGTTCACTGGCATACTTCAGAATTGGTTCCAGTGATCCATCCTCTGTGAGACTGGTTCTATCAGTGTGCTGCCATCAACACCCAGAGTAGGTGCACAGTGGAAAGCAATAAAATTCCCAGGAGAACTGGCAGGGAAAGAAAATCTCATTTTCTGCTTTCCATTTACAGCCTAAAATAGCCAGTCTGCTGGGAGCAGTAGTTCTTTGCAAAAACAGCAATTATGAAGACTATGGTCTTACTTACTTTCTGCCAGTGTTGCAGCACACGCCGTATACTCGCAGGATATTTTTAGTCGCAGATTCTGCCAGGCAGAAACACAGAGGAGTTAATCACGTGTAGCAAATTAAACAATAGCAAAAAAGCTTGCAGTACTGGGGGGTTGCAGCAAATGGAACGTTTTGTTACCTTTTTTAGCCCAACTTCGTGAACGCATTTGGATCGGGGGATTCTGGGCAGGGTAAAGGCAAAGGGCAGTGGTGGTTTTTGACCTGTATCAAGCAGTCGACATATGTACCTGCAGTCACCAAACTGAGGCAGGCTGAGATCTGTCATTCAGACTATTGGCAGAACCAAAGCTCTCGTGTAGTTAGATCGTTGACCTTGCAGGTGATGAGCTGCTGCATGCCCCAGCACAGGCGGGTGATTCAGGAGCTGCTCCTCTAGCACAGCCACCAGCACCGCAGAGCCAGAAAGGAGCCGCCTTCTCCTCGTTCCCTTCAGAGGGCGTGGAAATCTGCCAGTCCCAGTAACCTTATATCTAAAGACATAATGAGAGCAAAACAAGTTTGTAGTCATTGGTTATCGTTAAGTCATAACAAACTAATTTGGCTCTGTTATACCGAAATTTCCGGCAGTCGGCATTATGGAAATAAACACATCACTGTTCTAAATGAAAACTATTATTTCAGTAGTTCAAAGAAGCCTGTAAAATCTTTTACTGCAACTAAAATTTTGAGTAATGTTGGATATCATTCACCCAAAGATTGTGCCATAATGTTTATTTACAGCATTAGCATTTTAAGTTTCCACAAAGTGAAGCGGTATAGCTCAAGTGAACTCCCTCGCATCTGCTATCCCTGTGAAAGACAGCATGTGCCTGCTCAGGAATTAAATTAGAAATTAAATATGGAATCAGGAAGATGCATGTAAGGAGTTAAGGAGGTCTGAATGCTGACTGCCCTCCCAGCGTGCCACGGGCATGCACAGAACACGTTACAGCCACCCTCTGTCCTGAGCAGAAAATACCTGCCTGCGTGGTGGCTGGCCGCCTGCTGGGCTGGCAAGGAGGGACAAAAGGTGGTTTTAGGATAAGGATGCCCAGAGTGTGCTTTGTCTTCTTCCAAGGGGAAAGTAAATTGCTGCTTACTTTATTACCGTGAGCCTTCCCTCTTCAGTGGAAGGACCGAAAGACAGGCTGGAGAAGAAGCAGTTTACTCTCAAGTCTCCACAACTCAAAGGCTGAAAAAATGCACCAAATTTAAGACCAGTTTTGTGTCTCTTCTGGAAAGGCAAATCTTCTTCTTTCTAATGGGTTGATACAAAGAGGATTATGATGGCAATATCCTTCCTCATGCAGGTTTTTTTCTGGCAAGAGAGGTCTTGTGTAATAAGTAACTGCTCTTTGTTATGAACCAGCCTCTGTCAGTGACCACAGGACTGCAGGGACACAAAATAGATGCTATCTTCCCCAAACGGCTCACAGTCATTGACTATCATTTTGTTTTCTTCACTGGGTAAAAACAAGAAAATGGCTTTTAAATTAGATGTTGAACCCCTTCCAGATTTGCAATATAAGATACTAAATCAATCATTCTTCTTACAGTTACCTCCTACTCCCCATGCTCCTACTACCATAAAAGTTGGTTGTTGCAAACTGAGCTGAGTGAATAATTTGCAGTTTCATATTTGTTTGATAACTTTTTTCTCTTCCTCTTTTCATTATTTGCCCATGAGCAGATAGATGTTCCTGAATTTATTTATTTATTTATTTAGGAAAACATGTACTGTAACCATTCTGCAAGTAATTCTCTCTGTAAGTCATTTGTGAGCAATTTGCTGAGAACGTTTGTCCTAATTTTGCTCGCCCTATGTGAACTCACATCACATGGCGTCTGCTCCTCAGCCCCATGAGCACATCAAAAGAACTGGGTTTCTGTTGAGTATTCTCACTGGGAAAAATCCCACTTCTGAAGCCCCTTCCTAGAAAACTTGCATAGAAGCAAAAATTATTGAAAATTATTTCAGACTTAGGCATGCACATTCACTGAGAGGTTCACAGTTTACTAGCATCTGTAATCTTCACACCAGCTAGAAGATAGCTTTTCCAGCCCTAAAGAGAACATCATTTGCAGACTTTACAACTGGATCTGCTCCTAGCCAGAGCTTTTGTCGCATCCCAATTCATTCCAATTTGTCTCACAAAGCATCCCTTGTGTGAGATGAGGCCTTCAATGGCATATAAAGTGGTTGGGTTCCAAATTATGACTGAAATTATGCACCATTTCACCACTCAAAAATTATTTAATCCCCAGAAATAATTACAGGATTCTCCTGCTTATTGTTGCATCTTAATGAAAAATAACTATCAAAACACTAGCTGACGGTTCTGATCCAGACCCTGCCACAGCCAGTGGAAAGCCCCCCTTTCTGAATTATCTGCCACTGAATAGATGGAAGAAACTGTCCTTCTTCTCAGGTTGTAAAACAGCATCTTTTCAGATAAAAGTTTAAAAGAATTCACTGTTCTGAGGGATTTTGGTATTTACCAAGTGTCCTCTTAAAAAGAAAGTACGCATGTGCAATATTGAAAAGTAGGTGAAGGTTAACTCGAATACCGAGTGCCATCGTTAACCGGAGTGAGAATTTCAAACCCAAGGCTTGCGGCTTGCCTGAAATGTTTCCTTGGAAGATGTTTGTAGAATATGGGTCTTGGCTCTTGTTGGTATGCAGCAAAAATACTGTGCTGGTATTTTAGACAACGTAAACAATTGCTGCAACTGTCAACCAGGCACTTTATGATTTTATGTGGGAGAAATGGAAACTAAAAAGTCATGTAATCTATGGATGATGTCTGTGATTGTAACCAGGACATGTATGGGCATCTCTTCACTGATCCCTTGTGAAGGGTCCACTCTATGAAAATATGAAAACCTTGGGAAAAAAAAAAAATCCACATAGAAATACTGAAGAATGCAAATCATAAAGCAGTTAAAATTTTTTCCAGATATGAATTTTGGAAAGAGAGGTTATGTTTTCCTTTCAGACCAACATCTTCTGAAATTATCTTTAAATTCATCATTGCAGAAAGGACTTAGTGCACTTTATTAATGTTCCTGAGCTATATCATCTGAGACAGACTGAAATTTAACTCTTGGTGCTGATAAGTAACTCTTGGGATTCATTTATTCTGGTCCATTTAGTCTGCTGCTGAAAAAAGCTGTTGATGCTAAGCATCAAAATTCCCCGTACCCAAGTTTCACACAACCAGTTGAGCCCTGTCTGCCAACCCGCGCATCGAGTCTTTGGGAAAAACAGGGGCTGGCAAGCTGGGTGTGTGTACAGCCAGAAATTCGGAAGCCTGGGTATCAATTTCTCTTCAAAAATCACAGCAGTATTTTCGTTCTTTTCCAGCCGTGACGAGCACATAACTGCACCACCAGACGGGACACGGCTCTGCGGCGAGTCGCCGAGCGAGAGGCAGCAGGTGTTGGCGAGCCATGGCGAACACCGTGCGTTCACGTTTGCAGCCTGGGTGGCTGCTTTCGGGATGCGGCAGCGGCAAACCCATCCGCTGGGACGGAGTGCAGGCAGCGCACCGGAGCTCCGGCACGGAGCCGTGTCCATCACGCTGGCACGCCAGAGGCATGCGGACAGCTGATGTGAACCGCCAGCGAGCTGGCTGCAACACAGCGGGTAAAGGCACCAGACACTCAAACGAGATCATTACATTCTGTTAATTTGCATCTTGGTTTTGTGACGAAGTTGTATGCAGCCAGCGTAGTAACTGGAAAATAACGCAGTTCGTGCCCTGTCACATCATGGTGCTGGCCTTTCTGAGTGAGAATTTTTATCACAATACTCATAAATCGAGTCCCTCGGGACAAGACAACTATCACGAAGCTGGACAATAGTAACCTGCACTTCAAAGAGCTACCTACTTTTTCTTCCATACGGAGCAGAACAGGCCCCCCTCAGATTGCTTCCTTGCATGCTGAAGTTAAATTTCACATCTTCAGCGTCAGCAAATATATCAATGTTTCTATCAATTTACCTAAATACCCAGAGTAGTGTTGTGTCCACTGCCTAGCAAGGTCTATATTTTGTGCTCAGAACAGGTAATGCTTCATGCATAAGTTTAAAGGCTGGGTCACCATTTCAGAAACTGGTAATAGAATCTTTTAATTTAGTTTTTCTTACAGTTGATGCTGAATCAAGTAAAACACGACTAACTCAGAGATGCAGCATATTTCTTCGCTCTTTTCACCATTAGCTGTTACGGTGCCTAAGTTACGTGACTTCCCATTTGGTATTCTGAGCCTAATGAATTTTAGGGCAAAGAAGTTGTCATGTGCTGGCATATGTTTATTTAAAACTTTGTAGCAGATGGATTCTTTTAATGCATTCTTTTACCTGTAATTATTATACAGACACATCATATTATACGTGAGAGGAAGATGTTGCTGTACTAAAAAAGAGCCCAACCTGTCTTATTTTTTTGAACCTGCATAGTCAACTCCACTGAAAGGGCAGCGGTTCAAAATGTAAATAACTTCAGCTCAAAAACAAGCGCTGCCACCCCGAACAGCTGGGACCCGCGGCAGCCGCTGAATCACCCGGGCCGGGCGCAGGTCCACGCGCAGCACCGTCCCCGTGGCACACCTCCACCCGAGCAAAACGCGTTGTTAAACCCCATCGCGCCGTGCTCTGCCTCGCTGGGCCAAGTGTGGGAAATAACACAAACAGCGTACACTGTGCACCCTGTACCCTCATTCTACAGAGCAGGTATAATCTCTGTAATTATACCACAACCGCCTGGCAAATACCATGTAAATACATTGCAATTGCATGTTCCTACAGTTTACTTGTTAATTATACATTGTTACTAACAAGTTCAAAGATAAATTATCATAGCACTTGCAGCACTTAGATGCTTGCAAAGCTCCTAAGCCATGTAATAATGGAATTCATACTGTTAAATCGTTGCCTTTGTTGCTCTTGCTTTGGAACGGGGAAGGGAAGCAACGCACCTCTCACGCCCGAAGGCCCATAGCTGGAGTGCGTACTTCCTGCTGGTGCAGCAGAGGTATGCTAAAGCACAAAGTAACGTGGAACTTCTACCAATAAGGAAAACTGAATGAATTTAAAAAAATAATTTCCATTAACAAATCACTTTGCAAATTCCAGTTAGTAATCCTCCTAAGCAAATGCTGTATTTAAAATCACTGGCATTTGCATGCAATAGAACTAATACTGTTTTTCTGACCCAATATTTAATCTTGCACAGGCTGAAAATGAGAGGAAAACCTCATTCTACTGATGTCACTGGCAAAACTCCTATTGATTTCAGGGAGGGTGGGGTCCTACCCAGGCAGCTTACTTGTAAATGGGTTCTTGAAATAGCTTATATTATATTCGGGCAGAAATAGATCACCATGTAAGGCCACTTTACAGTCCGTGCTGGCTCTTCTGTGAGCTGCACTGCAGTGTTTTAAACTACAACTTATAACTTTTAATAGGTATTTTAATAGTACTCAATAAAATAAAATTAGCCCCTCTAAACATTGCTCTTTTCCAAAGTGAAGCTTCCCTGCAAGATCTGACTCTGTAATGGTTTGGCCAGCTGTTAATAACAACCTTTATAATCCACGCTGGATCACCTTCGGTTTTTTTGGTTGATTGGTTGGTTGGTTTTTTTTTCCTCGATTTTATTATTTTCATATTGATTTTCAATCTGAAAGCTGATGTTGATGTTTCTGACTTTTTTTTTTTTGTCTTGCAGTTGCTGGGCTATTTCTTCTAGAAATGACTATCGTTTATCGCAAGGAAGTGCAAAAGTTAGCATTCGGATACTTCCAGTTTAGCACTAGTAAAAACCCAAAGGCAGCCGTTGTTATCTGTTACTTACAAAAACCTTTAGTACAGACGACAGCCCTGCTGTAACTGGCCGTGTGTGGGTGCAGACTAAAGCAGCCCCTGGCGCAGGGAGCTGGCACTGAGGCAGCGCAGCACCGGGTACGTGCAGGAACTGGGGCACAGAGGTGGCATCAGTGGTGCTGGCAGCTCCCCGCTCCAGTCAGGAAAACGAGGACCTTCCAAGTGCGTTGTGAGGAAGATCAGGAGGTAGCTTTGTGGCTGACGTGACTTCTCAGCCACAGAGGAAGTGTTGGAAGTAGTGCTGGCTGCGGGCAGCACCCAGAGGCTTCCAGGAAAGCAGGGAGCTGGAGGAGACTGGTCCGGGGGGGTGCTGGAAAAGCAAAGAGCAGGACCTTATTCAAATGTCAGAGGAGCACAAACCAAAAGAAGGCTGAAGAGACTAGTAAGAAGAAACGCCAGGACACGGGCTGAGGTTTTAGTCTGAGTAGAAGACAAGTCTGTTTAGGAATGATGCGTGAATTTGTTTGTGGTAGAGGCTCCTTAGTGATGAAGGGTCGAGAAAGCAGGGAGAAAGAGCAGGAGAGCTTGCAGGGAGGCACAGAAAGCAAGAGGACGATGTTCCAGTCTGTTTTGAAAGAGCAACTAGAAAGGAGAGAGCCCAACGTGCCAAAGAGAGATTGCATTTCATCAGGAAGAGAATAGTTGGCAACGTGCAAGGCAGATTTTAAGGTTAAAGACAACAGCAAGGAAAGGGATGAGAACTGGTTTATAGAAGCCAAACAGGAACAGAATGGGATTAGATCATTGCAGCAACACGTAACATGTTGGATTGCTTTATTATCTGTTGTGCTCTTTAATTGTGAGTGTAAGATGGGCGATAATTTCTAAAACAAAGCATGTTCTTATTGAAGTTCCTCAGCTCCCCAGTGGAAAACAACTTCATATGCAGAATGACTGTTGTTTTAAATGGATTCATTTTTATGTAACTTGCATTGACTTTAAATAAAAAGGAGCTGCACATTTCCAGTGCTGGAGAGCAGGCAGTATAACGGAGGCTTGCTAGCCCTGCTGCTGGAGTCAATAGCTTCTTTGAAGACAGGATCCTTGTTCAGATGGAATTGCCTTCCTGTCCTCCCCTCATTTTTACTCCCTCCACAATCCTACTCTGGAGCCTGAAGAACTGTTTGTATGTTTTCCTAGATAACAGATATCTTCCTAAAACAAACTGAATGTCAACAATCTTTTTTAATTCCTAGGGGCTGATCCTGTTCCTCTTGAAATCTACAGTGAGGATCCTGCTGCCTGCAGTGGTACCTACCACGTGAGGTCTGACCAGCCCAGATGCGAGCTTGAAATTCTCCTAATGAAAAAGGCCTAAGTATATGGAGTGGGGGAGATACTCATCAATAAATATCTTAGGAGAACACGATTCCCTTGGAAGACTAATTATTTTGATAGATACTCATTCAAAAAAAAAAAAAGTCTAATCAATGAGATAAGAAATTAAAAATTAGGAATCTCACAAAAACAGACAGCAGAATACTGCATTCAAGAGGACAGCCACCAATTAAGAGAAATGTCAACAACTCAAGTGGCAGCAACTTGAAAAGGGAAATCTTTTCCTCATTTTCATATGCATTCTTCATAAGGAACATCAAGAAGTGTAACATGCTAATAGCTAATAACACAGAATAAGAGTCACTAATTTACTAACTGAATAATTTAATGCGTATCAAAGGAAGGATTTTCTCATTTAATTCTTTTTTTAGATTTAACACTAAGCTGGGTATTATCAAGTAGATGAAACTGCACAGATTACAAGTCATCACTGAAATAGTCATTTTAGAATTGACTATATTGACTATATTTAGAATTTTAGGCTGTTTTTTTTTCTGTTGAATGCATCTTTCAGGTTTAAGGAATCATGTACATTTTTTCTCATTATAATCCAGATTGCAAAACAAAAACAAAAACAAAAAGAAGAAAAGAAAAATCTGGAAGATATCTTTGTGAAAACATGACATTTCACCAAAAAAAAAAAAGTGCCTCATGGAGATGTATCTGTTATGATGCTAAACTTTGGGTGAAAATTCTGGGGACCAGGGCGAGAGAGTGCCAGCCCCCTGCCTCAGGTGAGCCAAGACCGCAGTGCTGGGGAGATGCCCCCGAGGTGGGGGAGACGGGGCCCTAAGCTGAGGCAGGGGTGGGACGTGGTGAGCGGTGTGCCCCAGGCGCCCTTGGCTGCCCTGGCGTGGAGGACTCGCCCGCCTGCCGGGAATGGTGCGGGGTGGGTTTGATTCCAGCAGGCAGCGGGACGCGACCGGCCCGGTACCCCAGCAGCACGTACTACGCTTCTGCCGTGCCCCCGGAACGGGGGCGGGCGGGCTGCTGGAACCGTTGGCTTTGTGGCAGATGGAGCGACATTTGCAATTGGGAAAAAAACACTCCCGTGCTGCCAAAATATTAACAAGGGGCTTCCTCAGAAATATTCTGCCACAGCCATTGATACATGTAAATTCCCCGTATAAACATGACTTCCTGCAAGGAAAAAGGTTTTGGCAGACTTCCTGAGGATAAGGACCTCTCTGCACTGTTGTTGTTTTTTTTTTCCTCTCCAGCAAAATCCTTCACATCAAGTCACAAGTTTTCAGTGCTGCAACACCTCACGGATAGGACTTGTGGTAGCTGCAGCGAGCAGTGCAGGTTTGGGGCCTGCCGTTCTGCGGTCCCCGGCTTGGTGTGCTTGGTCAGGTGGCAGGCTGGGCAGCAACAGCACAGTGTGAAATCAAACAGGGAATGGGTTCTTTTGTTCTTTTGTGTTTGTTTGGTTTTTTTTTCTTTTTTCTTTCTTTCTTTCTTTTTTTTTTTTTTAGCATAATGCCTCTCTCTTTGTGAATGCCCAGGTTCCTTACATTGCGAGAAAAACAACAAGAATTTCCTGACCTTCGTTTATAACACCCATTATTTTGCATAGCTTTATAATGTTCTTTATTAATTTCCTTTTAAAAACAAACTTTCCTATTCCTTTCAGATTCAGCATATATGCAACATCAAAGCATTTCAGTGAATTTTTCATTCCATTTGCATGCCAGCTCTCTGGTGATGGAGTCAGACATGTTGTGGTAGTTCTGCAAGCAGAAAAGACATCCAGCTTCTCTGCTACTGCTGCAGTTCTCATTGGTGTAAGTACTGATTACTGGGGGACTGGTCCTCAAAACCAAAGAACCTTTCTGTGACGACCTACTGTTCTGAAGAGGGCAATAGGACGAGCATGCTTTCTCTTTAAAGATAAAAAGAGCCACTGTCCGTGTGCTTAAGAAGGAACTGAGATTTATTTTTAACTTCAACTTTTTCTGCACATTGTGAAAAAAGCTGAATAATTCTATTTTCATTTAGGAGGAGAACACAATGGAGAGAAATAATCTGATATATTTTAGAGACTCTTCCAAAGAACAGAAGCTGTCACAGTGCAGTGTCCCACACCAAAGAAAACCTTCTTTTCCCCAGTACTGTCAGTTGTGCCTAGTTCTCCAGCAAATATATTTTCAAGAATTTTTGTGCTAAACTGAGAGTTATCCAGCATGATACTTCTGAGAATTCAGATTAGTCTCAGTACTGAGTTTAGGAAGTCATGAAGGCAGTCTGCATCATAGTGATATTATAATGATTGCTCTGAAACAGAAACGGATCACATATCTGTGTTTTCGTTCTTCTGCTTGAGACATACCTTCAGAAAGGCAGTTTCTGATGACATGTTTGGGCAAATGATGCCTTATCTGCATGTTTTTTTTATGTATCGTCCTGATCTGGTAACTTGAATGCCATAACGAGAAAGCTATGTTAATTGTACATGTTTTTAAGTTAGCGCAGTCCAAAACACATGCTTCAAAACTATCCGCCTCTGAAAGTCTGCTCACTTGTTTGAGAAGCCGGAGATGTTCCGTCTCTGTTAGAGGAATCACAGAACTTTTTTACACCGAGAATCTTCAGACATGATAATCTTAGCCTCATGGATATTATAAATTTCTCCTGCCTAAAAATAAAAACCACTAAGTATATGAACTGCTACTGTAAATACAAGCATCAGTAAAAGAGTTCTACTGTTGCCGGACTCCTCCTCCCACTCAATTTCAGCAGTCAGCAAAAATACTCATTCAGTATTAAGTTACAGTGAAGAATTGTTGACCCTGGTATAATTGAGAGAGCTAAGATAAAGTCAAGGCAATGGAGTTTGCTTCAGCTTGCAACATCTCAAATAAAGCCTCTAAATTTGTTTGGATCCTAAAAATGAAACCATATAGAAAAAGGTAGTTAAAAGCAACACTGCAAATAGTCTACAAAAGCTTCTCCATAAAGTAATTTCTATTGAAACACTCACAGTTGAGTTAGCATTATTTGCTTCTAGTTTAGATATCATTCTAAATAGTGTATGTTAACAAACTTGGACCACTTCATGCTAAGTGCTTTACACATTTCTCTTTAATTAAATTTTGCCAAAGAACCATGTTACATAAGCATTTGCCAATACAAAAAGCACACTCTCAGAGAGCCTGGGTAGAGTCCAGGTGCCCCTGCAGTAACTAGTGAAATTCCTACTGATCTCACTGGAGATAGGATTTTACTCTTTACTCTGTACTCTTTTTCTATATGTGGGTAATAAAAATTATCTTGTTACTTTATACACAAGTTCTTAGGTACATTATTCTAAGAAACTTACATTTTAATGAGCTCCAGGCTGTCATTTACCATTTCTGTTACTAGATAAAAATAAGTCTTACTTCAGGGTTCAAACATGTCTAGTTTCAAATATGTTTGTAATTGCTGGAATACACAACAGATGCCAGTTTAGATAAGCTTCTAGTCCATGGATGGAGGTAGGCATTTGCTCTAATAATCCGCAGTTGTAGTACAGAATTTGAGAATTGCCTGTAGAGAGCTCTGGGAGAATTGTGTACCGTTAGCATTGAGGGGTTCTCTTAACCGTACAGTAATATGTTCAGCAATAAGTTACAGGTGGTTAGAACATGGAAGTGGCATAAAAATTAAGAAGAAATTTGAATAATCTTTAAGATTGTTAGTATAAGACCTAGGCATAACAATTTACATTTAATTGTGAGATATTTCTCACCTGTGTGAAGTGAAACGTGTTGAAGCGGGCAACACTTAGACCAATTCTGCCATTCTTCCATGTGCCCGGCTTTGTGCAGCAGTCTTCTTTTCCATAAGCAGCGCGGCTCTCCGGGGTGCAGTGCAGCGGCCCTGCGCTGCCCGTGGGACCAGGCGGTGACGTGGCTGCCCGGGCTCCGGACGGACGCTCACCTTGGTGAAAGTGCCACATCACACTGGTGCCGGGCTTCCACTCCACACGCAGCCCCTGCTGCTTGGGCGCAGCGGTGTAAGAACAGCATGTCGGCAGCCGGCACGCGGTGAGGATACTACGCAGCCACGCCAGGCTGTGGGGTTTGATGTTTGAGTTTTGGTACAAAAGAAAAATGAAAACGAGGGCTGCTCTGGGACAGCCTTGGTCAGAAACGATGGCTGCGGTGGGGTGAGGTGGTGCCCTGCGGCTCCGCAGGATGCTACCAGCGTATGGCTGCAGGAACGGGGGAGGATGCCTGAGCATTGCTCATCTACCTCAGTGCAAAGTTACTCTCCTAACTGATATTTTTTTCAAAGTTACTAAGATGTTACCTAGTTACCATAGCCTGGTAACCATTTAGGCAGATCTGGGCTTTTCTTTACCACTAGGTGAGCAAGTGACCCTCAGTAAGTCGGTCAGTCCAGTGGCACCGAAACCGCCCAGCTGTAAACCAGGATGAGACTCCATAAGAATTTATTCGAAGTGTTCAGAGGAACGTTGCGGTATGAAATGAGTTATGATTAGTCTTAACAATGCTAATTCAATTTAAAATATGCTTAACTGGTTTAAAAATAAAACTTCAGACTCCCTTTGACTGCAACCCAGTCCCGAAGCTATTTCAGCGCGCGTTGCCCATCCCGTGCCTTATTTTCTGACGCGGCTGTAAGATTGCTATTAATAGACCAGAAGTCGAGGGGGAGGAAGTGCGAGTACCGCGCTCTGCAAGCTGTGCTGTGCGCGTTCGCTCGCCGGGCTGCGGGCGAGCGGTGCCAGCCGCCCGTGTGCCGGCGGGGTCAGCCCTGGCTGCGCTGGACCACCCATCCCTCCCCGCGCGCGTTGCTAAGCGACCTGCTCTCCTCCGCTGTACTTCGGGGAGAGGAGCACATCAAAGACACCCACAGCCCTGAATGATTTTATAAATGAATTTAAAGAGGCACGCTCCCGTGCTGTGTTGTGTAGGGGGAGATCAAAAGTTGCTCTATGTGCGAGAGTGGCTGGAGGGTTAAGCTGGCTTCTGCTGGAAAATAAAAATGCTCTCATTACTGAGAACTATGTAATATTTACTTTTCTTTTTTTTTGCTTTTTCAGAACTAGACTACGAATTTACGCTAATTAATGTTTTCAGTTTTATGGCAGGCAAGACATTGAACACAAGCCAGGGTGCTTGTTTGTACGGCTTTCAAAAGTAAGGTCTTCTGTCATCAAGTGACAAGCTGTTTTTGATTAACTCCCTTCATCTCTTGCAAAAGAATTGCCATTATTTGAAAATATTTCATTCTCTAAATTTTAATTGCTTTTCTGCCTTACATTAAAGTTGAGGAAATCACAGGGTAAACATCAAGTAATACAGCTTTAAAAGAATAAATGATGAGAAAGTAATCTGTGCAAATCGATATTCATTCTGTCAGGCAGAAAAGCTAAGATACAAATATCTCAGACCTTTCTGAAAAGAATGAAAACCAAATTTAAAATCTTTAATTAAAAAATCTGGGTGTATGTATAAGTTTAAACATTGCCTCTTGCCAGACCAGCACTTACCTGGCATCTGCTCAGCTCTACTATTCTGTACAGGCTGCGGGGTCTGTGAGAGCACACTGGCAGCTCAGGCGAGCGTTTCCTGAAACAGAAAAGGCAGGAATTATTTGCTCTTGTATCTACTTGGTTTCAAACAGCATCAACGTGTGGTAAAAAGGGAAGAATAAAAAAAAAACAAAACCAGCAATGAGAAACAAAGTGCAAGACTTTCATTCTCAGAGACACCATGGTTGCACAGCCTTACAGAGAAGGGAGAGGAATCCAAATAATGTGCTGACGGCACTACCCGAGCAAGCCAGACAGATCATTTGCGTGGAAAACAAAACTCCCAGGTCAAATGGCTGCTAAAAAGGCATCTTGAAAATTACATGCAAAATTCTTTGCGTGTGCAAAGCTCGTTTTTTTGTGACCAGCCACCCTATCCACGTAAACAAATGTCTCCTTTAAAACAGTTTCAGGGGCTCCTTCACACAAACAGGTGCTTGTGCAACTGAAGGCACAAAATCTCTGGCTTCAGGTGCAGTGCGTACCCATATTATCTCCTCTCCTTGCAGTGTGCCTGGTGGCAGAGCAGAGCTGGCTCCTTGCTCTCTGCCTGTGCCTGCAATCTCACATAAAACTGAGGGTAGATTAGTGAAACCTAATACACTCTAGGACTGTAAAGGGATTAATCTCACATAAATCTTCACTGGGAAAAAAAAAAAGCATTAGTATTTATTTACATGCATTTTACTTTCCAATGAGAAAAAAAGCCTCCTTTTTTTCCTGCATCAGTAAAAGTCTCTTCAAAATTGTAATGGCTTAGATTTTGCAGGATCCCCTGCACTACAGTTAACCTATATTCCTGAGCTCAAATAAAAAGCCCAAAGTGTGTATTTTAGAAAAGGGCTTAGCCAGCTTTTCCATTTCATTACAACATATCTGTTGCAGGGGCAAGATGTGTTCTTTCCTCTCACTGATACACTGTTGTATGTATAAACATCTTGACCACCACTATGTTGTCAGCAGTTAGCAGATTCGGTGTGTTTTGGCTGAATTTCTGAAGGGGAAAACTGTGACTTGCACTCTAAATATTTTTTCTGGAGAATGGATTCCTCAACAGACTGTGGGCATCTTGTACAGAATACCAGCAAACGTTCCAAGAGGAGCGTAACGCTGCCGGCGGGTGCCGACTCGCCAGCCTTGGAAACTGAAATCTGGGCGACCTGCAGGTCCCCGCCACGCTGCCCGCCCCACGCGGGTGCACGGATGCAAGGGCTGGGAAGAAAGGACGCCCGCTGTGAGCAGACGCGCTGCTGGTTGCTACTGGCATTTCTGGCAAGCTTATCTCAACATCCTGACTGAGTTTTGTTTGAAATCCGGTTTCAGCAAGCTTGCATTTAAGGTAAAATGTTCTGCAGCAGGGGCGTCCTGAGGATTTTAGTTAATATTTGTTAATAGCATATTTTATTAGTACTTGTAGAGTTTTGGTTAATGAATGTAAGTAATTTTTAATTGCTGCTCTTTATGTATTTCCAGGATGCTGTAAAACATCCGTGGCAGTGGGGCAGGTGGGTCACAGCTGGGAGCAAGGGCAGAGGCTGGGGCGAGGAGCAAGAGGCCACGGTTTTGGAACACGGGCAGGCGCTGAAGGCCATCGCGAACGTTAACAATGTTACCTCATGTTTTCACAGCGCTTTGCGTGCTTAGAGCACCACGTAGACTACTAGTAATTAGTGATCCGGATGTTTCTGAAATGATCGGCAGCATCATTTAAATTGTCATTAAAATACAATTAGCAGCCCTTTGCACTGAGCACTGTAGTTCAGAGCAGCGTAACTGGTGGCTTGCGGGCAGGTCTGACAGCGGGAGGACACTGCCGGCTTCTCCTCGCCTCTCGCTGCGCCAGCTCCAGGAACACCTTGCCCCAGGAGTGGCTGCCGTACCCCTCGACACGGAGAGCTGCGACGGGCCTGGAGGGCAACGGCACAAAGTACCCCTTGCGTCCGGCCCACTGCATTGAAACGCAGGCATTTCTTAGAGCTCACTGAAGTCCGCGTGCAGATTCAAGCAGGCACTGCTCTACCACTTTATACTGGATATTTCAAAACAATTTTTTTTTTCTTTTTTTTTTTTCACTCAACTTTTAGAGCACTTGGCTTTTTGCAGCAGCAGAAGCTGCTGTGGCAAGGTTCATGGGGGTGAAACTCTGGAGCCTAAGGGCAATACGTGGTAAGACCAACAGCTGAGCCATCTGCTTCCTTCGGTAGAAGGGACGACGCTCTGGCTGACCGTATTGGCAAGTGTTTGGCTAAGACGAAGAACTGAGTTACTGCAGCAGACTGAAAGCGAAGGTCTGGCTTGGATGGTGTTCCTAAACCTGGCATCCTTACCCCATAGTTGGGAAGCTAAATCTGTCACTTACATGCTTTAGATACTTGTGTTAATTGCCTAAATGTCGACAAAAATGACATGTTTTTAAAGTGTTAGAAGTGTAAATAGCTGCTCTTCTGAAATGGCCACAGTATATATTTTTAGCTTCCACAATCTCATCTGATTACTCCACTTGCAAATGTATCGTATTTCTTGTAGTATCTAGCTATAGTAATGTCTTAGTAGCTGTAATACTGCTGATTCTCCTGCATAAAGCACTGCAGAATATACTTTAAATACTGGCTTTTTGTATGTCTCACACAAGTATTCATTAATACCGAGGGAACAGCATGCTACTGTTCCAGGTTTTCTAAGAACCAGTGCTATCGCTCTCCACCAGCTCCTGTTGCCGGCTTCACAATGCCTTTATTATTTATGCTTTTACTCTTGAAAATTCAAATTTAGAACTGAAAATTTTCATGCTTTTGTTTTTAAAAAAATAATTAAAGCAGGCAAATGGACCTGATGTAATCTGCATAGCGTGTGCCATGGCTGTGAAAGCACTGCTTGTTCTCTGAAAGGAGGAATTCTTTCAGCCGGCGTCCCTTGCCCCCTCCTCTGCGTGGCCGCCTTTCCCATACACTCAGAGCACTCGCTGCCAGTCGTTGGCTTGCCCTACAAGTTTGCTGGAGCAATGTTGTCATTTGCTGGATGTCTGTGCGGGGCCTAGTAGGTTTGCCCCTAAGTACAACCTAAAGTTTTGCGTTTTCCTGTTCTGTTGGGGTAGCGGTTGCTCTGGAGCTCACTGCAAAATGAAGATGCCAAGTGAAATTCCCAAATAATATGGAGACATGGAAAAAAGTCTTCATTCCCTCACTGGACCTCTGCCCCAGTGTTGGCCATTTGGATGTGCTTCCTCTTCATGGGAAGGTATCAGGGACAGCATGTGGAAAACACTCTGAGTACACACGAACTCGGGAGGATTTAGCAATTTGGGAAGGAGATACAATTCTTAAATAATTTATTGCAATTTACAAAGGGACAGAAATATTAGAAAATCCATGAAGAACTAAGAATCAACAGCGTTTGTCTTGACGGTAAAGGAAGAGGCATGAAATAAAACAGCTTACCACAAAATGGCTCTTGACTAAGAGCGAAAAATGTAATGAGGAAGAATGCACTTTGGATAAATCTGCATTCTGTTAAGGTAAATGAAAAAGCAAGTGCCAGTAGGAGGGGAAAAAACAAGACTTCTTCCTGTATGGTCACCGCTAGTGCATATTTGCATGAGGCAAGTGCAAGGAGAGCAGACTTCCTGAGCGCCAGAACAGCACCAGCATCTCAGATGGGCAAAGAAGGCATAGAATTTACTGTCAACTTTCATGAAACACTAAGCGTCTATTTGGCCAGCTGCTAGGGAAGAACGAAAAACAAAAAATCAGTGAACTGTGGTTTCTTGTGCATCTCTCATAGTCCTTGCTAGCAATTCTCAGAGTCTTCAGCTAAAAGAGATGGAGAACTGGAGAAAGGCAGGAAGTCTACACGACCAACACAAGATTACCGAAAAGCAAATGCTGCTGCTGCAAAATGATCAGTTGATGCAGCTCTTCGCTGTCAGTGAGAACTTCCAGAAGAATATTCTTCTCCTGAGCACCAGTCTCCTACACAAGTTCCACGCTGCAGCAAAACGCAGAAGATATGTACGCAGCCACCAGAAAAGGCTTGATGCCAGCGAAAAGATGCAAGTCACGTCCACCAGATACTAGTGCGACCAGTTTCTCACAATTTTAAGTTCTGTTGGAAGCTGAATTTTAAATTAAGTTGAAATGTTAGAGTGCAGGAATGCTTGATGTGTTAGAGTAGATCACTAGAAACTAAAAATTTCAACAAAGTGCTCTGCAAAGAGAAAGCTTTGTAAAAGAAACTATGAGAATCGGTATTACCCAATTACTGTTGGAAGAATAATATTCCTTCCTGTAGATTAAGAAATATTTACCATTACCAATAAATCTATTTAAGCTGAACAATCATCTATGGGCTTCTGCAATCATGTCTTGCTGGAAGCTGAAAAGGGAAGAAGTTCCAGAAATAGACTGAAACTCGTCTAAGAGCTAACGCTGATGGAGAGACCGATAAGCATTTAAATGACTCAGGTGCCTCCCATATGCACACTTTTCTGTCCTAAAAGGAAAATGTTCCATCACAGGGTATCATAGATATTTGAAAAAAGTTATTGTTTGCTAAAGCAAGATGGTCTTTGTAGATATTTTGAAAGCCTATAGAGATGTACCTGAAAACAGGAATTCTTCAGCTGTATAAATTGTGTGATTGTATATGGTTTAATTACACCAACGTAGACACAAGAAAGGGACACCTCACCTGGCAGCAAGTGCTATGGTACAAAGTTAGTGCAAGACTTCCATGACTGACAGTTGTTGCCCAATTTTTTTTTTTAAACCAAAGTAATTTTTTCCTCAATTTTTATTATTTTTGGAAGTATTTCAGAGTAAGTGGTAGGCATGCCTATAACTTAGAAAAAAAAGAAAAAAGAAAATTACTTGAAATAACATACATACTGAGGATGGAGGTAAGTCAACCTGCAGAAGTGTCCCAGTAGAATTTTGCTGTTTTTATATAAAGCACACGAAGATTCTGCAAGCGAAATTTTGAATAAGTAGATATGGAAGAAATTTAGCATGAGAGAAAAAAGGGCTGGGTTTCTCACTGCATGCTGTTTACCCCTACTACAGTCAAATGCTTCAGATTAGAGGAAAGGGAAATAGGGCAGCTAATAGTCACAGCCAACACAGGAATGTCAGCACTTACTGCACGCTTACTTGCAAATGTCTGCATTTAAATTCAGCACAGAAATACTAATATAATAGGCATATGTCACCCTGAGCGCTGAAGTAACAATGCATGCAAGCGCCCTGCCCGCAGGACAAGCCCATGGCCCGCTCGCTGGCCCCAGCGGTAAGCAGGCGGGACAGGAGCTTTTCTCCTGCAGCAGCGAGGACTGGAAAGTTCTGGGGCAGCGGCTCCTCGGTGAGGCACGCCAGGGTGAGAGAGGAGGAGAAATATTAAGGGAAATGAGGTAAAACAGGTGTTTCCCACGGATAATATGTGTATCAATTATTCCCAGGCAAATGTACCCATCAAGGTTACCCTCGATAGTTCTTTCCACTGCCCACATGCACGTTCATCTTGTAGTGGGACCGAGTTCGTTCGCAGAGGAACGAAGACTAAAATGGTATCATTCATCTCTATGTTCTTGCCCTGACATGGTTATTCATTAGGAGTTCTTCCTAATGACTGTTCAGTTCCTTCCTTCTAGGGAGCCACTCCTAATTCTCTTCTATTCAGGTTGGATAATGAGTCACTGACTTTAATATTAATCCTTATTAACCCTTCCCGTACACAACCAACAGAGTACAACGCGTTGCGTCCCAGTGCTGAGAGAGAAAGCTCCTCAGTGCCTTTTCCTCTGTTACGCCATTTTCTTACACGCAGACAACCCACTGATTCCTGCAGGCTTTCTGCCGCTGGTTGTTCACAAAATACCTTGTTTGTCTTCATGCCTTCGGTTCATAGCTTTTTAAATCTGTCTTAGTCTACCTGTTTTCCAGTGTAAATATGTTTTCCATAAATTATGCTTCTTTTCCATTGCCTTCTTGTCTGGCCAATTTTTATTTACCCCCCCCCCCCCAAAAAAAACAGCTATTTGTGTCAAGTAACTTATTCAAGCACTGTTTTATCTCCCTTTTCTCTTTTCTTTCATGGAGGGAGGGTCAGGTCGGGTCTGCTTATGCACGCATGAGCCCAGTAGCTCTGTTTCGTTGCGTCCACCTAACTCACAGGAAGCATCAGTAAGTTAACAGCTGCGTTTCCAGTTTCAGATGCTTTCGACTAGTCTTCCTTTTTAAAAAACAAGAGCAACAAAACAAAAAAGTAAAACCAAAGTAAACTTAGGAAATATTTTACGTATACAATATTTGTCATTCCTAAGAAGACTGAACTTAAATGTCCTGTGAAATACTTATTCAAGTATTGATTTCTTCTTCAATCAGTGATTGCTCTTTTCTTAAAAATAATTTGAGAATGGCCTCTCCTGACTAGGTGTGTGACTGAGAAGATAGGAGATGAAAAAAGTGTCTCTTCGATGCATGTTTTAAAGAGGTGGAATACTATTTTTTTACAAAGATTTGGCTCCGAATAGCACATCAAAAGCACACATAACTATCCTTTGGCTGTTTTTGATCAAATTTTGTACTCCATTTGGCTGGAGCGTTGATTATGTGTAGGCATGTCTGATCAGCTGCTTTTTTGCACTTCACGTCTGGTGGTACTTGCTCTTTTGACCAAGTTTTGAGCATTTTTGGATATTTAGAATTCTAAAGCCCTTTCTCCTTGATCCTCTTTCATTGTATTAGCAGTGTTGGTCTACTACTGTATTTTGTATGCCTTTTAAAGTGTTCTTATAATGCCTTATTATTTAGATGTTATCATAACATGTGACGTGTACTAAAAGAAAATCTAAGAAGTCTAGGCAAAACTAGTCTGAAAAAAGATCTGATTATTTACTTAGGAAAGCACACAGATTATTACAAAAACAGATTTGTAGGAAGAAATGTATGTTTCTCATTGAGTACTTCCACAGCTTTTTCAGTATTCTTTATTTCACCACCCTTACGCCTTACCAGACGGTCTTGGATAAAAGCATCCAGAGAGGAGCCTCGCGTTAGCGCTGCACTGCCTGGGAGCAAACCAACCCACTCCTTAAGAAATAGCTATTCTCAAGTGGGAATATTTACTTTAGGTGCCAATCTAGCCTGACTGAAATCTCATTAACAATACATTTTTTTTTCCTGATTGATAAAATATTAATGTGAATATACAGCATGCGCAGCTTGACATTTTCTTGACACCCGCACAGCAGAGAGCACTCAGACACTAAGTTAGTCCTGCACAGACAAACAGGCAACTTCTGCAGCTCGGGCACAGGCCTGATCTTGGCCTTTTGAAAATGACTTCATCCAGCTGACACTGAAGGGAACCCCCGGCCACCGTGCAGAGAGCGGGTCCCCCCCCAGCCCCAGACAGTTTGTGTTTACACTCACTCGCCAGTCACAGCAAGAATTGGGCGGACCTGAGGACGAGAGGCCTAAATTTAAGCGGTCAGCTTAAACACGTTCACGGTGCAAAGGCCACCGAAACCACCGGGAAGTTTTATCGGCAGCAGCAAACACCTAGCTGCGGGTGAGGCGAGGACGGACCGCAACCACCACTGCCCGGTAGCGGCGAGCACCGCCCCCGCGTTAAAGCTCCGCTCGGAGCGCGCCGGGCTCCGCGGGACCGGGACCGGGGCCCCGCCCGATGGCAGCCGCGG
>VXAL01012575.1:7447-67518 GCA_013399475.1 Chauna torquata
ATGAGCTGGCAAGCAAACAGACATGCCTTTAAATACTTCAGAGCACTACACAAAGTGACTTCTTGAAAATCTGGGAAACCTTCCACTTAATTTACTATGTGCTGCTCATGGCATGACCACTTTACGGATGTAACATCTTTGTAACAAGCACAATTGTATGGCTGTGCTAGATACCAGGATGAATTCTTCCAGGCTTTGCAGAATTCCAGAAACTGCTTTGCTGGACTCCTCCAAGTGCAAGACTTGCCAGAGATCCGACACTGGAGCTCCCTAAATGGTACCTTAAAGCCATGAATTTGCCCCAAGTTGTATAGACTTTCCAAAACTACAGATAATTTTCCTCAGGAAAAAAGAACAGAGAGACTCTGACAAAGAGACTCCTCAGGGTTGCACTCGTTCATCTCAAACTACAAAGCACAATACATAAAATCTTTCAAATGGTCCAATTTACTTAAAGTAAATCAAACTGAAGTAGGAGTATTTTTCACAGCATGAGAAATCTCTAGGTGGGTTTTACAACTGAGTCTGGGAAAAACACCAACTGTTTGTTCTTCCCACAAGCTTTTAAGTCATTCACAGATTAGTATTGCATATACTTTCCTAGACAAAACAGCATTTGCAAAAGGTTTCCAACAGATCTTTGATTGTCACACATAAATCACCCCCTTTAAGAGTTTTTTTTTTTCTTTCCTGAAGTCCTCTGTCTTCATGAAATAGTTTTGAATGTATAGATTTCACAGAGATTCTAAAACAGAATAGCCTACTAAATAGTATACGCAGTCCCCGAGTGTCCAGTTTAGATCATTAAGTCTTATTTTATTAACAAATGACTTGGTCAAATCCCACAAGGTTTTGTAAAGTAGGATCACAACTTTGCACCTCCTTTATTTGAAGAAAATTCATTATTTTTTTCCCACTCTAGTTCCCTAACAGTAGAAACTTTCACTTTCTTGTGACGGTCTCTATCTCTGTCATTAAAAATGGACTGAGTGGTACTTTGTCCAAAACAATTCCAAGTGTTTGGCAATAAAAGCTGAACTTAATCTTTTCCACACTTAAGATTGTATTAGAATTTGCTTTGAGAACACACATTTTTGATTGAGGACCAGACATTAATGTGTTCAACTGTTTTTTGTTGTATAATCAAAAAGCTCAGAAACGTACATGAGAAAATTGATTTATAAAATGATATCACTACTGTGATATTTACTCCACAACATTAGACTAAAATGTTAATTTAATGTTTTGTTATGTTAATGTTAACGATTTCCACTGAAGAAAGTTCTAGGTAGGAGATGCGTTCAAACTGGCAGAGCATCAAACATGTCCTAGAGTCAGCTGTGCTACATAATAGCACAAATCTGCCTGAGGAAGACTTAAAATCACAAGTGGCAAATTATGGACCCCACAACAGGTAAATAAATTTATCAGAGGAAAAGCAAACAAGTTTTTTGTTTGTTTGTTTTTTAACCTAAAAATACTATGTATTTGCAAATGAGTTATGTAGTCACAAACATTGAAGATTTCCACTCTGAAAAAATTCTTCTGCAACTTGACTTACTCACATTAATAAAAAGAACACAGAAGTAACTGGGATTGTTAAAAGACCACAAACACTCAGATGAAAAAATTCACCATGCAAAACAGGTAGGAGCTGCACCATGAAAAGACTAGTCTCAGCTACAAACATTGCTACAACTCAGCTGGTTTAGCTATGAGAAATAAAGAGGGCATCATCTGAAAAGGTTATTTCTGTAACACATAAAAGACCTATCAGAGAAATTATTGAAACTTTGATGCATTTCTCTACATCTTTGAAATGAAAGAACTCAGAAAGTAAAAGAATCTCATGCATTAGTGAACAGGTCAGTGTCTTACTGAAAGGAAACACTACTGTCACTTAACTATCTCACTTGCCAAACAAAGATTTTCTGTTCAAAAGGTGGAGAATGGAATCATATTTTTTGTTTAGAGACACTGTTCCTCAGTGCCAGATCCCTTGTATCCTGTGCTTCTGTGACTTTTAAGCACTTTTCTAACTATAATATTTTGCAAAAGCTCTTTGCAAATGATTCAAACAGGAGCTCACTGTTTCAAAATAGAGGTGAAAAACAAGCTAACATCCTTCCCACAAAAATGACTGTTGCTGGACAGCCCTGTAACACAGCCAGTCTGAAATGAGACTGGTAGAGCCCTAAGCACTGCATCAAGGCTGAAACTATCTTTTTCTCATTCTGATGAGCCTAACAGATACAATATCAAAACTAACATGAAAATCCTATTAGGACTGTTACTCACAAGGTACAGAGAAAGTTACTCTGTATTAGTTGAGTCCTGGTCATGAAGTGTAGGCATATGCCCAGTTTACTCTGTTGCTAAACAAAATGCAGGCTGTCTAGATAACATGTTATTCATATGTGAAATGCATTATAATATCAGAACAATTTCTTAACTCTCTGCAACTACGTGGAGATGCACCTTTAAACAAAGTACAACCAGCTTTTTCATGTTCCTGGAATTGCACAAAAGAGGGCTGGACAAGGCCCAAAGACTGTACATTCTCTGTAACATGCAGATATTTGATAAATCTGGTATTTGTTTCATACTGCACTTAAACAAAGCCAGAAGACCTGGTGGGTTACTACACTTCTGGCCTCAGGTCAGTGAAATGTTTTTCCTTGGTGGTCAGAGTTTTCAGATGGAAAGATATAGTTACTACAGCATGATATCTAAAACCTGCCTTAGTAATTCCTCTGGTATGGGATACAAACCTCAGCTCCAAACCGATCACCTCAACAAAAGGCAATCCTACCCAGAGCCCCAGTACTAAAAGCACTGAGTATGCTGACCTTGAGAACATGCTTAACTTTAAGCACTCCGCTACACTAGGGCCAGTGTACCCAGAGCTGTGTGCTGTCTGGCTCCTTTCTTGAATCAAGTTCCTACCTTTGACCACTCTGATGCTTCCCAGATGGAGAGGCAGTCCCGTCCTTCACAGCTTTGTACTGTTGTTGGTTTGTTGCCAAGGCAGTAGAGGTCTCTCGTGTTAACATAGGTGCCATTTTGCAACTGATAAACACAAGTCACTTCCCGGTGCTGGACACCTTTCTCACATGTGGCAGAGCAGGGACTCCAATGGCCAGTCACCCACCTGGGAAGGAGACACAGAAGGAATGTTAAAAAAAAAAATGGTGGGATAAAACATTATGCTTCACTTAAAAACAGTGAGAAATTGGTAACTCTTCCTAGGTTTGTGGGTTCACCAATGGTGTATTGCTGTCAGACTAAGATCAGGTACCTTCTGGAGCTGAAGTGTGTAGAGCAGAAAAGGGTTGGTATACAAGTGAATATCCACTCTTGGCTCCAAGCTAGACAGAAACACCAGCTCTGTATAGCTTCCTTTATCCCCCAAACTCAACAATGTGGCTGCATTTTTCCCCAGATAGACTGACTTGTCTGCAGACTATCCTATCCCACAAATATTGTTGTCTTTGAGGCACAGCTAGGAAAACCACTGCTACATTTGCACACGCATCCTCATTGTGCAGTGGAGCTGTGCAGAGAACATGTATTTGCTGTGTACAAACTGGGATGGTGCTAAGCCAAGATAACTAGCCCAACACAGCTTCCCTAGTCCGGCATTATCTGACCTCAAAGCACACAAATCCTCTGCATCCCAAACTATTATAACACAAAGACATCTCCCATCTCACTTTTAGTTCACCTTCTCACAGCCACTGCTGAAATTTCCATTTTCATAGTTTTGGGCTTTCCTGGATGTTTCATTGGAACCTCATCTCTTTGAAATTCATGGCATTAGGGGCCTAAAAAATGGGGAATAACTGGCCATGTCCGTTCTTAGCAAATTCGGATTGCATTTAACTGCCAAGGCTCAAGAAATACTTAAAACCAAGATTTCCCCTCTAGAAAGGAACCTGCAATGTTGATTCAAAGCTGCCATAGCTCACAAGGATGTGCCATAACCCAATCTGGATGGGAGTAGGGGGTACTTACCTATACCCATCATTTCTCTGAGCCTTTGGGATTCATTTACTTCGTAAGCACATTTCAGTTGCTATTGGCTTTCCCTTTGATCAATGTGCTGAGAACAAATACATGAGCATTTTTTTGGTTTGTTTGCTTTGTTTTCTCTTTAAAGGCTCTTTGGCAAACACAGCACAACGCTGTGAGGTATTTGGGTTCCTCCAATTTAAGGGACGTACTGCTGCTATAAGCAGTCCCTGCTGTGGCCATGCAAGGGAAATGAGGCAACCTCACTCCACTGTCTTTTAGCTCAATATAAGGCCGACTGAAAGGCTCCATAATGAGCCCAGTAAGTGCTGGAACTACCACTGTGGTTAAAGCTGGCCTACGTGGCAGTGGATAAAACGTCTAAGAAGAATCTGAATTAGGAAGTATGTAAGGAGGGATGATTACTTCCTAAAGACAAGCAGCATCCATCTTCATGTTTCCCACAATCTGTCAATGAGGAACATGTTCTCTGTAATTACAGGCATTCCTGGGTGAAATGAATGACTGGAACAATAACTGTGTAGGCACTGTGTACCGGAAGGCTATCATCACCAGGTAATTGACCTTCTAGCCTGTTATTTAGGACTGTCACCCAGATTAGTATCCTAATACCATGAATCTTTTACTTGTCACCCAATCCTGGGTTGCTTGTTATGTTAAGTGACCTAAGTAAGACCTCTTAAAAACAAAAGCCTGCTTAGAAATATTATTTCATTTTGCTGCAGGTTCCAGTAGTCCAGGTAGAGCATCATACATGCCAACTTAACAGCCACACTTCTTCTGAAGTTGCTGCTAACTTCTCATACACGAACCAAACAACTGTTTCGCATTTTGCCATTCCTGAATGGGGAAAAATCAGTTCACTACAATTTGCAGAAACATCCTCATTTGGTGCTATTGTCATGAATTCATTTGCCAACTGCTTTGACTGATGACCTGATGTGACAGCACTGATGACTACGCTGACAGTGAAGGCAGAAGCCAGTTGGTTTGAGCAGAACAGGATCGGACAGGCTGGCCACCTGTCTTTTGTGGAACAGGGCCCCACTCAAATGTTTCTTTGCATTAAAGCAGTTGACACATCTGTGAATTTCCGTTGGCTAAAACAGCTGGCAAGACACCAAACGTGTTTCTCTAGACAGCAGTATTGGCGCATCTCTGTGGCTGAGTGCTTGGTATTTTGCTTATGGAATGGGAAAATGCCAGCTGGGTAATCGAATACTGGGACTGAAAGACTGACAAAAATAGCCTTCAAGTGCAGAAATCAGCGTTCATGAAAATTAATAGCCAGGCTCCCTTGCTATCAGCTGGACCATGCCCTGTCAGAGCAAATGTGGAAGCAGCTATCTATCTGGGTGAAGGAATGGCTCAACAAGGGCATGAAGGGGGAAAAAGTGACTTTGCTTTATGAGCTGAATGTGAATCACAGGGCTGGGAATGGTTTCTGTACAGGCTCCACTGAACTAATATTCACTTCAGCACTGTACTCTCACTGTGATCTACGGCTACTGGCAAAAGCAAAAGGGAAAGGGACTGAAAGCAAAGGAGAAAGACAAAAATACATTCTTGGCAGAGGCTGCCTGTGTGCTTCCATTTAGGATGGGCAGCACACTGTATTGCCAACTATTTCCAAGATGCCTTAAGAAATCAGGTTATGTCTTTCTTTTCAGGAAGGAAAATTCATTTTTCTTTTGTTGCTCTTGTCGAGGGGAGAAGTCACCTCATTTCTACCCTGTTCAGAGGTCTCTAGTTAGTGCTGCTCTAGCACAGATATGACAGAGTGTGACTAGATAACTAGCACAGCAAGCATGAATACCATCATCATCATGAGAAGAATGACTGCACAGAGCATGAGTGAAAACCCAGAGAATCAACAGAAAGCTGTGGCTCAGGTCATTTCAAATATAGTCTGTGGTGAAGATACAATCACCTCCAGCATTTTCATCAGACTGGCATCCATATGGCCAACTTCAGCTACGGATCCACTACAGCCATCCTTGATCTGAGCCCGAGTTCACTGACGGTTTCAGTGAAGGTGGCGGTATACTGTAAGGAGTCTCTGAAACCTCACAGACTACCCTGTCCTACCTGTCACAACTGCTGCTAACCTGCAATCCAAACACTCTGAAATTAAAGACTATTTTGAAGTGGGGGTTTTAGTTTCAGGTCTGAGAGACGACAACCAGACTAAATATTTGAAAAATACTAGTATAATTGAAGTAGGATATTTTCCAAAGCATCAAGGAGATGATCACTTTGACCATCAAACTTCATCATCTCAGTGAAATCTCTGCTTGGTTCAATGGCTCATAAAAAAGATCTGGCAAACAAGGAAATGTGAGTCCTACATGCAGTACTTGCAGTGCCCTGATCTTCCCCCACAGTTCTCCCAAAGGCCCCTTCATAGTCAGTTGAAAATATTATTTTAGTGCCTGAAAGAGAAAAAATCACTATTGACTGTATTTCAACATTGTGATTCACTACCAAAGTCAAAAGACAAAGGATTTATGGATAGAGTGATTAAATATGAAAATTCTTGCTAGTTTCATATTTGGTAAAGGAATGTGCAGCAAGGTATTAGCAAAATTACTATCTGCAAGAAATATAGAAACTGGCAAGAAAAATGTGATGCACAAATAGTACCATATTATGGTTACTATTCAATTACCCTACAGATACTTTTCCTTCTAAGGTGTCATTACACCTTTTGAACACACCTGGATGAGTTTAAGAATGAGACTTACTTTTCATTTTTTGAAAAAGCCTAAGTATTTTTCTTAGGACAATGTCAAAAATAATTTCACTGTTCTACCATATAACACCAAGCCAGCACTGTACTATTAACCAAGCTAAATAACTCTTGTACACAAAGCCATGTGTATATCATATAGACTACTTGGCTTCCAGCTATGTTTTAAGCTGGTATAGTGATCTTAGAGATTGCTTGACACTGCAGTTCTTTTCCATTTGGTCTTTCCCTCTCTGGTTATAACCTACATTCTGCTGGACCATGTGATTGCTCTACATGGAGTCACTGGAGGGCTCTTCCTCTTACCAGTAAGGACTGATTTATGTGACAAACACATTCATCTTTCTCACAATCCTAGGGATAGCTTTATCCATGGTATTATTTTTTGTAATCCTACCTCTATAGAAGATTCAAGAGCTAGATGATCCCTGCTGGTGGTTAAATTTAGGACAAAAGTGATGAGCTTTTAAGCACGGATTTTTTAACCCTGTGAATGGCTGTCTTTCTAGCTAAAAAATGCCCAGAAGGGCGTGTTTTCCTATAGCCTCAAAAGGCTGGGATGGGCAGGACATGGAATCTGAGAGTGCTGTTTTAAATCTTTATCTTCTGAGTCTTCCTCAACCTCTGACCTCTCAGTATCTCTGTTGAGGAATTGGGAGTTCTTCTTCTAATCTGCTTTGGCAACAACCATCTGGCAGCCCCCTGGAGCAAACTTGAAATATCTTTTGGAGTTTCAGTTCATCACTTGATCTTTCTGTGCTCTGGATTAGTCATTAACCTTGAATTATCCACTTTACCTACTTGCCTAAGACTCCCACATTTTCTGTGAAAAAAAATAGCGTCTGCTGCACTATGTACATGAACCCAGGGGAGATGAATGTCTACAAATGAACAGTTGTAGCTAAAGACTTGGGAAAACATGCCGAGGATAAAAGGGGTCAAGGCTGAAGGATGGGGTGGAGGAGTGCAATCAAAAGACATAAGGTCACTTTTCAGAGATCTCTATCCTCTGATAATATAAAGCCATTGCATATTCTAGGATAAATATTGCAGCCCATTAAATTCCACCTGGTCATTTCTGTCTTGAGCCCTGCAAAAGACTGGTGCCTGCAGGTTGGTTATGTACCACTGCCTGAACATCCATGACATGTTTGCAAACATGCTCACTCTCTACAGGGCTTCCATTACTTCTGTTCCCTCTCAAACGCTACACTGAAATTCATTTCCCTGCTTTTGTAGTAATAGCTTGGATGTGAACAAAGATACATTTGCAATAACACTGATTTTCTATTTTTAATAAAAAATCTGTTTTTTGGTTACTACAACTAGTTAAGAGCCTGTACTACTGCTGAATAAAGTATCAGAGGAAATTTGCTACTAAACAGGACATAGCTAATCTGAAAAAGCACTAGTGACAGAAACTAATCTAAAGCAGTACACTTCGAGCATTCCAACAGATTTGATTGTGCATCTTTTGGTTTAACATATATCATTGAATTACTGTACAGGTGAGAATAACCCCATTATATAATAACCAGTTAGAACTGGTTGTCTTTAGCACCAGTTTGTGATGCAAAATTATGTTGCAGTTGCTCTTAGTTTTCTGAGGCACCTAGGCAAAACTGACTCTACTGAAGTTATGCAAAACTCTAACTTCACTGGCGCCAGGATTTCACGTTGGATAATTGTAGCAAGCAGAACTGGAAAAGATTTCTGAGAATCAGTCACACGGAACTGATAGCCAGATATTTTTTGCTTACAGCTATCAAACTAAGTTCATGCTTGAATATGTAGAGGCAAGAAAACACTGTTTACAAGTGGACTCATGATTTCCATGAAATACGCACACTTTGCTATTTTATCTTTCTCTCCCCACGCACTTCTGAAACTCTCCATCTCTGCTACACTTGGGTCAAAATAATCACGTGAATCTTGATTTTTGGGAACAGGTTGTGCCACACCCAGTCACTAGAAGGTTGTTGTTTTTTCTTCTGGAAAAAAGCACAAGGAATCTAGTAGAATAATACAGCTGCTGATGTCGAAAGTAGGACTCCAAGACTAACATTCCTGTCTGATTGCCTTTATAAACAGTGCTCAGTAATTTTCCAGTACAGTAGTCATTCTGCTAGCAGACTTGCCAACTTTCACTCACACAGGTTTCTTTTTTTTCTTTGGCGATTAAAAAAAATAAAGCTGTCAAAATGATAATTTCCCACCATTTATAAGATCAACTGTAGGACACTGTTTTGTAATTTACATGCACCTTGGGAAGTTTTTTTAAATCAAAGACTTTGCATTCTCCTTCCCTCCTCCCTCAAATTGAGGGGATCACTCAGTTTCCAAGAACTCAGTGTGGCATTGGTGTAAGTAGGTGTCCTTCCAGGTTGCAGCTGCCTCACTACACTAAGGCACAGAATATCAGCACCCTCAGAGACCTTTGGCAGTGAGTTACCCCTGTCCTGATCCATGCTTGGTGTATCCTTGATGGGGCAGTTGATGTCCAGATCCATTCTCTGCCATTCAAGGAAGGCAGTGTGTTTTCCTCAGCTCACACCACAGGATATAAGTAGTGTGAAGACCATTACCACAGGCAGCAGTAGGAGTGAATTTCACCCATAATTAAATATTTTGCTAGATTATCCAGCTAATCCGTCTTTGTGGGTAAAGACTATGCTTGGCCTGAAGAGCCTCAAACCAAAGAAGCACAGATCATTTAACATTTTAAAACAATGTGATGTTTAAACATAGGGCTGTTGAGTCAAACATTGTAATGGGAAAAACTGTGACGTAGGCCAGCCTGGCTGCTTACACCAAAGCTAAGAAACCTGTCTCATGACTCCATGTGAAAACTAATGCCAAATGAACTTCTGCTCCAGCCAGCCATCTTAAATTATTTGATATAAATGCACTTACCAGTAGCCAACAAGCCCTCCTAATTTTATCCTCTGCTTGTTCCCAAGCCTTGTCTCTTACTTCTTGTCCAGAATTCCCTCATTGAGCTGGGTTGCTGGATTTGCTTGGAAATATCTTTTTGTCTTTCAGTAGCTAATTAACTCCTGACTGCCTGTTACTGTACTTGAACTGCCTCCAACCTGGAATGCATGTGATTTTGTCTCCTTCTAGTGGATGGTGATAACCACACATGTCCATGGCAGGACAGCAGCTACCCACATCAGCTGCTTACAAGGGTGCCCAGATAGTATCAGGCTTTCTGGTCTACAGCATTTGGCTTCTTCTCCTGCAAGACCTGCCGGAGACCTGCTGCAGCCGCCTACCACTGACAGCCCAGGATGGTTTCCCTGAAGAGCAGCCACCAGGGCGCAGCATTGCCCGCTCGCACAGCTGCCTGCAGCCATCGGGTCTTGCACAGTGTCCAGCACAGTCCTGGCAAATTCATTAAGCTCAAACTGATTCTAGAGATCCCAGCTCCAATTTTGGGAAGTACTTCAAAATGAGCTCTTACGTGGTGCCTCCTTGGATCAGAGGGTGCTAACATTACTATTTATGCCAGATTTCCAGGCTAAAATGATTTGAAACCGTCCCCATAGCTGTTCCTTCTTTTCTTTTTTTTTTTTCATGTAACCAAATTCAAAACACACAAAAGATGTTTCTTAGCACAAGGCACAGATAAAGTTTTGAACTGCTTGCCACTGGACCTTATGGATGATAAAAATTTGTACTGGCTCCAAAAGAGTCTGAACACATTAACAAAACAACATAACCCATTTGTAACCATTAAATACAAAGCATCCACTCTAGCTCAGTCCCTTCATTTAACTGATACTCCCAATATGTCCCTCCACATTAGTATAATTTCCGTACAGCCCTGCAAGCAATTTGCCAGCTTTCTCAGGGATTTTTCCATTAGATAGCTCCCCGATATTCTGCTTTTTTGCAAGACTTTCGCCCCACACAATAAAACCAAAACTGTTCTGCTCCTCATCTACGTGTGATGATAACACAAATAAGTATGGCGCAAATAGACTGGAATCAAGGAGACTAGATCAAACACAGCAGGTAGACTGGCTGTTCTGAATACAGCTCAGGTCATAGCATTCCAAAACAATTTCTCCTGTAAGTGTTAATGACCATCATCATCCATGGGGTCAGTGTTCGCTCCTTAGAACTACATTTTTGGACTGTCAAACAGTGCACCATCACAGGTATATGGTGGCGTCTAAAGGGAGAGGTGGGCTCTCATACAGTGAGAGTCTTACAGATAAGCACCATGACCTTAAACCAGACTGTGGCAGGCTCACTAATCATCGCTCACTAAGGCAGCCATGGTTTGAGTGGTCACTAGCCTTTTGGGCAAGCCTGCAAGGTGCTGAGCCAGCTGGGGCCTTGGCCGACTCTTGCAACTGGCTTCATTTTCTCCCCAGCGGGCATCACTGCAGCATGTGAGCCCTTGAACAGCATACTGTTGAATTCCTGCCCACAGACGGAAATATGCAAGAGGAATAGAAGAAAGAAAGAAAGAAAGAAAGAAAGAAAGAAAGAAAGAAAGAAAGAAAGAAAGAAAGAAAGAAAGAAAGAAAGAAAGAAAGAAAGAAAGAAAGAAAGAAAGAAAGAAAGGAAGAAAGGAAGAAAGGAAGAAAGGAAGNAGAAAGAAAGAAAGAAAGAAAGAAAGAAAGAAAGAAAGAAGTAATCCATGTAACTACAGGCCTGACCTCAGCAGCATGCCAGTTTTTAGAATGCATTTGGAGGGAAACAATAATCGAGGACATGGTAGTAAAAGTAAATGGAAAAGAGGAAAAATGCAACACAGGCTTCCTCCAGGCAGACCAGGCAAAACTAATTGGGTGTATTTCTTTGATTAAAATAACTGCTTTTCCAGACAGCGGAAATGTGGTAGATTTAATCTATTTGGTTATCAGCAAAGAACTCGTTTTGCTGCATTTGAAATGCTTATGTAAGTTGGAGAAACTGGTCATATGCTAGAAAACATGGATATCAATGTGTATGGTAGGTGAGAGCCAGCCACACTGCAATGCTGTAAAGGAAGTATCAGGTATGAAGGAAATTTAGATTAGTTACCAGTGGGCTTCCTGAAAGATCTGTCTTGCTTTTGATGACCTCGGCACCAAAAGAAGAAAACTGCTGAAAAACTGGTGAAACTGCTGACAATACAAAGTCTAGAAGCATTGTCAACGCAACAGATGATTAGGATATCATACAAGAAGAACCGAACGACCTCAAGTACTGCAATAAAAAAGATTGGAAATTAATAGTATGCAGTGCAAAGTTGTGTGCTTAGAGACTAATAACAAGCATGTCTGTGTTAAAGTAAGATTAATACTTTGAAACAAATGAAGAGGAAAACATCCAGAATGACTTTAGGCCACAAATACGACGCAGCCCTGAAAAAAGCAAAAAATGCATCAGGAGAGTTGCTGCCAATGAAGACTCGAGAGTATGAGTGCAACTGTGTAAGGGCTAGATGAAACTGAGACTGAGATTTTCCATATAACTCTGGTCACCTATGCACTCAAATGATGCATTTAAATAATTTAAATGAGAGCACTAGTGCAGAAGGTGACCAGGGTGACCATGGGAAGGGGGAATCCATGGACAGTCTCTCATCCAAGAAGCAGTTAAAGAAAAGCAATGGGTTTAGCCCAGCAAAATGATAAGAAGAGGTAAATTAGTTTGCTGTATCACATGGCACTAAGCATAAGGAAAAGAGCTAGGGAGGGAGAATATTATATAAGCAAATAAACAGTGCTGATGCAAGAACAAATAGCTGAAAAAGGACAATGATAATTAAGACTGAAAATAAAAAATCCTGACCCACATGAACAGCAAGGTCACAGAACAGCCTTCCAGCGAGGGAAGTAGACCGTGGAGCAAAACTGGTTTATAGAAACTAGTGTATGACATGCTGCTGGTAGTAGCAGAAAACTAGCAGTTGGACTCACAGATGCTTTCAAGTCCTAAACAGTGAAAACAGGGGTTAAGGTCTCCTGTGGTTTTCTGTAGATGATGGCAGGGATTCCTGGCTGTTCATGCTGCTGTTAAGCATCTGTGTAGGAACAGCACATATTCAGCAGGTCCCTGAAAGAACTCAACCTCTATTAAAATCTATTACAGCAAAGAGGAGGAAAATTAACAGTGTTTGCATACAGGCCACAACAAGCCTAATAGTTGGGAAATTTCATGTGGTTTTGGTTCTCTTCCTGCATTAGAGGGGGGCAGTTTCATATTCATAGACCCAACCATGCATGTTGAAGTGTGTGGCCACTGGCCGACCTATGTTTTCAGTAATAACAGCTGATGTGATCTGTGATTTCTGAGTCTTGTGCCAATATGAATGCTGGGTTTGCCTATATATTTGGGTTGGTGTTCAGTGTGCTGGAAACAACCCATACGCACCGCATGCAAGAATCCAGATTCCATCTGGTTACAGCAGGGTTTTGTAAAAAATATCTAAAGAGCTAGGCAAAGGATTAGAATAAAGAGGTGCTAATAGGGTGCAGTTGGGACAGGAAAGGAAGCTGTAAAGAATTTAATGGAAAAAGAGGGTCAAGGAACATAAAAAATAAAATAGGAAGAAAAAGAGGCATTTTTTTAAAAGGTGAAACAGTAACAATAATAAAGAATGAAAGATTCTTTCATTTTTGCCAGTTTCAACAAAACCCTTAAAAAAAATTCTGTTCTCTGACGTTTAATTTTAAAACATGTCAGTGTATCCAACCCTTTTTTTTCAATCCTGCTCTTTTTCGGATGCTGGGTTGCAGTTGAAGAGCTCTAATCTTCTCCTTGGCCTCATGAAACTACTGTCCCCTGCCCCACGTTATTTGGCTCTCCCAAAAGGTGGCTGAAGTTCAAAGGGATGTATAATTTGCAAAGCACTTTGGGATCATGCTGGAAGAAAGACACCATTATTAATATCATACCCTTTTTTCTCTCCAGATCACTTTATATACAACGTAGGTTATTGTTTTTTATTTTTATTACCATCTCAACAGCAATAGCCTCCTCCTCCTCCACTTATACAACATGATCTCACTCCATCCCAAAGAGTTTGCAGTCCACATTACACATGGATTGAGAGGGGAAGCAAAGGGACAGTGTAGGATAATGAATTAAAGTCATACAGCGTATCCAAAAGAGAAACAGAGACTGAGTGTCCTATGACCAAGCCCTGTGCTCTGGCCATTAGACCTTTCCCTAGAGACAAATTTTCTGTAAGATGATTCCCTTACATTTTGACTAAAAGTGTAAATCTAGATAAAAATGCACAAAACAGAGCAAACCTACTACAGAAAGGAAAGCATTATTCTTTCTTCTGCTCTGGTAAAGGGCTTAGGTCTGAGTGGAAACGAGAAAGGACCTTATTGTAACAAGATGCTACAGTAATTTTACTTGAAACTCTAAAACAAATTCAGTGCTTATAAAAAAGCATTGACATGGTGGAAGAGAATGGTTTCTTTAAGATGTTCTTGGTCAGAGAATATGCTAAGCATGCATTTCTAATATCTGGGTGGGCAAACGCAAGTGGAAATTTAAATTCTACAGAGGCACAGAGAATGTGCTTCTGAAAAATGTTTCCAGTCAAAAGCATGTTAAGTGTGAAAGTGTGGTCTACACGGAGGGAGTGAGGGAGTGTGGTCTGTCAGATCATCAGCAAGGATTTTGTGGCCTTTCTGGGCATTAAGCACATTTGGTGTCTGCTGTCATTGCTCTGACAAAAAATGTAACAATGAGAGTGTCACTGTGCTGGTTCTAATTGCTCCTGAGGAGAACTAGTCTAAACTGTGGCTATAAATTGCCTGATAACTCCACACAGAAGAAGAGATACCTTGGAAAAACATTAAGGGCTGGACCTGAATCCGCAAAAGACCACAATCCAGATATAGGAACAGACCGGCCCTTTTTCAGGACATTTTGTGTGATTTAACCTGACCCAGTGTCACTGCCCTGGAGAGGCAGCAATGCCATGGAGAAAGTGTGCAACAAGGAGGAGACTTCACCAAGGACTCAGGGTCAAAGGGATTCCATTGAGAAACAGCACTGTGAGTCTTAAGGCTCTTAATAGACCTGATGGGCGAGGCCTCTTTATGTCATGCTTGGCTGATACATGCAAAAGCCACTCACTTCTTCCCAAGCTTTGTAAGCTGCTTTTCTTCATCCCTGTCACCTGGAACCCCTCCACATAACTGCCTTGACTCACTCCAGTCTCTTCCCAATGTCTTTACAAAAGTCTAACAGAAATACAAGCAGATGCTCCTTGTTTCTTCCTTTCTGAGAAAATGACATGATGGCAATGTCAGCACCATTGAATCTAATTTAGGAAACTTCCTCATGGAAATGACATTGTTTCCTTGAAGCCATTGGGAGTTTGGCTCTCCTTACATACCTAAAAGAACACAGGGTATCTCATTATACCTTTCAGTACCACTGAAAGCACTATGACCACAAAGTTGTACAGCTGTTATAGGCAGTGTAGACACAAAACGAAATCTGAAACAATCTAGCCTTATTGACGGATTACCTGACACTACATTTCTGTGCTTCAGGGCACTTTAATCAGAGTGCAGGTCTAATTAGAAGCAAGTGTGATGCTTCTCATTTCCCCTACTGTTTCTGACAGCAGGATGAGCTTCGTAGGTACTTTTCCCTTGCTTCTGTGATCATACAAGATGCAACAGCTAGCCAGTTGCCTAGAACAGGCTTTTGTAGATATTCCTGAGCTTTATCCTAAATTGATTTTGTGTTCTAACTGCTGTCAAAAGTGGAAGGTCCACATTAGTCCACAATACTAAACATTGCTTCAGAGCAAGAGTGAACGTTTTTGCTAGCAAACAAATAGAACAAACTAATTTGCTTTCCAGCGTTTTGTCATTTTGGACAAAAACTTCATTTTTTATACAATGCAGAACAACATTAACTCGCTAAAAGTGCTTGCCAAATGAAAAAAAAGAGAGTTTTTTATTTTTAGAACTTACAACTATTAGAGCTTTAATTACTCCTACTGATGCAGAAAGCCATCCTTACTGAGGAAAGCATCCTAAATGTGTTTCATTGTAATTTCTTGACTTCAGCAAGATTCAGGTATGTTTCCAAAACTACGTAGGTGTTGGTAGATGCTGTACAAACTTCAAACAAAGAAAAGACGCTCCTTGCCTGGAGACTCCTAGTCTGAACTACTCTACTAATACAGATCGGGCACGCAACGCAGCACACCAGCTATAGTAGCTTAAAGGCTGTGGACTGTTCAGGACGTTTTTTGTAGCACTGTGTGACAATTAACCAGACCCTACTCTGCGATGGTTAAAAAAAAATAATTTAAAAAAAAATAAAATGAAATAAAGAGTTAGATATGCAGTACTGCAATCTTGTCTAGCTTTATACTGCAAGTTGCTCTGTCTCCCAGGAGGCAGCCAAAAGGAAAAGAAAAGAAAAGAAAGCCATCCTCAAACAATGTATGCAGGCAGCTTGCATGGAATCTGGACTTACTGGCCACACATTAAATGGAGCCTGAGGTAATGAAAATCTGATCTGCTCAACAAAAGGAAATGAATATTACAGCTGGTTACTGTGGCTAACAATGTGTCCCAATGCTTTTAGACATTTTCACCATGTTCACCAGATGGAGGCTTTGGAAATGGGTGATTTGTGAAGGAAAAAGATATTGGTTTTTAATATTTTAACTCCTTACCGTGACTGGCAGGGGTGTGTGTTACATTTCCTGACCTGGGGCTCAGGGCGATTCACTCGTTGGCAGTCACTGTCGTTCACCAGTGTCATGGTCTTGTTAATAATTCGAGTACAGGACACAATTGTTTTCCGTTCACCTACAAGTCAAATAAAAAACTACTCTGAAAAACAGGAAACCAGTGGCTAAGAACAAAAATGTGTCAACTCATTAACCAATTCTTACTGCTATCTTTACAAGATGCAATCTACACAGCCCTACAAACCCTGTAAGCAATCTTATTTTCCACTTGGTCTTACCTTGGTACTGTTTTTTGTTGGTGGTGGTGGTTTTGTTTTTTCAGAAAAGCTACAGATCTCTTCCCAGTAATTGTAAAATTGACTGCTCCACAGGAACAACACACTGGGCTTTCTCTTTCTTTTGCTTAATAGGAAAACAATTTTGAAAACAATTTGCTTTCATTTCTGGTTCCTCCTTCACATGTTACAGTGCCCTGTAATCACCTGCGACAGATGCTCCAGCTATGTAAACTGGAGCCACACAACCATCCGCCCCTCACTGACTGATAATAACAGGACAGCTGCCTCTTGCTGCTCCCAGTACAGGAAAAGCCAGGTTGAAAAGGAGTAACCAGGCTTCAAGAGTGATAAACTGGGCTTGTTTGTATTTCACGAAGAGGTGAAATTAAGTCACCAAAGTAAATTATTTCTGATCTTCCTGTCCTCCAGTTATGCTCCCTGAAAAACCCTGATAGTACGAGACATGTCAGGAGTAGTCAGCTTTTCTCACACAAACTATTTCTTGTGCATCAGCAGTTTCATTGAGACAGCAGAAGTGTAGCCCTCCGGCATCAGCTTTCCACTGTGTGACAGCAAGAAAGCTGTGTCATGGGGTAGCATGACAGTGACAAGATGTGACAAAGAAAATGCCATCACTGCACCATGTGACTTTGCCTTACTGCTAATTATTTTGGTTTCCCAGCTTCTCTCCTTGTAACCCTGAGTTTGCAAAAAATTGAATTTGCTCATGATTTACAGCAGATAATTAAAAATAACTGAATTCTGTTAATACAAAATATGTAAAAGTCTGTATGGAAGTTATTGATGGCTGAATTGATTGATGCAGTTCAGGCTCAAACTGCAGAAAGTGAAGTCCAAAAGGAAGAGGCCCTTCCCAGCTTGGATAAGTAGTAAAAGCATCTGACAATCAAAGCATATGAGATCAATTGCCATCCAAGCTACTACTAGTGGGAGCCATGTTGCCAGGTACTGATTTGATTCAGATATGTGGCAGGCTTGTAATACAAATCAAAAAAGCCAGAAATTTCCTACTTATTCATGTGAGGGCAAAAGGCTCTAAGAAATTGTTTTAAAAGGTGAGTAAAAGTGTCCATTTTAAAGTAAGTTTTACTTACAGAAAAAAAAAAACATGATTTCAATATAGTGAGGGCAGTGAACCTGCAAATGTGAAGATAAGCACTCTTTTCTTGTGTTATAAAATATGATAAATAACTGGGTCTACTTGTGAAGAAGAACTGGCCAGAATGCATGGAAATGACCCATTTTCCTCAGGGAAAACCCTACTTCTTCCAGCAATGAAAATTCAATGGACAGTGGCTGACAAACGAGTTTCTGGCTTTGCAGGCATCAATTCCCCCCGGGGTTTCAGCAAATCTGTTTCAAGGATCATCTGAAAAGTGTGACTTGCAATGTGCTAATGTACTCCCAGAAAGTCCACCCCCCGTTAAGAGGGTCTGATGCAATCTCCAGGAGTTGTCACAGCAGCACTGCCCCCCTGGGGAAGGAAGTGTCTTTCAGTGAACATGCCTAAACACCTGTGGAAACTCTACTCCAAGAATGTGACAGAGGATTGAGATATGGGGCTGCACACAGCGCCTTGAGCCATCCGTGGAGCACTAATCCAGGTGCAGTTCCAGCCTAGAGTAACAAGCCGACAAAGCAGTGTCCCTGCCAAAATGCTGGGTGAAAATTAACTGTGGGGATGGGGATGATAGCTGGGAGACCTTGTGAGAATGAGCTCTCATTTGAGTTCATTATGGCAATATACATTACCACAGCCAGCTTCCTTCATGCTTTGGCAACACTGCCTTCTGCAGGCATCTCTCTAATGGCTGGTGTCTGCAAACACTGTACGAGCCCCACCAAGCTTCCAAACGGCCTTACCTCCTCCACACTGCACACTGCACCCTTCCCATCCGCTGTGCGTCCAGATGTACAAAGAATCCTGTTGCTTTTCTGGCTCGCTTCTGTTTTCAGCAGTATAGTTTACAGGAATGGTGTATTCATAATGAATTCCATAATTCTGGTCATGAAATAACAGCACCTGGTTCAGCAGGAAAAGAAAGACTGTTAAGACACACTGTGAACTTGGAAAGCCAACAGAATGCAGAGACAGTAATGCTAAAAATGTTGTCTCAGGTCCATATTTCCAAAATATAAGTACTTCATAAAAGGCAACCAAATCTTTATCTAGGAACCTGAAATTACAGTAGTGTTGGTAAAACTGTGCATCTGTGAGAGCACTAACTGCTCATGATTTGTGAGTATATTTAAAATAGTCAAGGATATGTCTAAACCTGGAATTTGCTACATAACTATTACTTTTGTGTAAGCCTCAAATGTGATCAGCAAGGCACTATCTAAAGAGAAATAGTAAGACAACTGGAAGCATTAAATCAGCAGTTTTCATTTAACAACTACTTAATGAGTGTCTGGAGTTAAAAAAATCACTCATCATACCTGTCCTACCTTTGTTTTCCAGAAAGCAGGTTGTCTCCAAGTCTCATGCATAGACTCAGGCTTCGGGTTGGGGAATTTAGTAGAGAATGGGGAATTTTACGGATCATGGTCCTGGGTAGCCTGCTCTATGCTGCCCTGCTTGAGAAGGGGGGGTTGAACAAAACAACCTCCAGATATCCCTTCCAACCTTCAACTATTCTGTGACCCTGATTCTGTGAACTGCAGCATTTACTGTTGCATTTGAGTTGAGCTGCAGCAGTCCACAGTTTGAAGGCAGAAGAGTTTATTAACACATCTGAAGGCACAAGGTGATCCTTCTCAAAGCAAAACCAAACAATGAACGCAAAATCACATGCCTCCTGGGAAATGTGGCACTCAAAGTGAGGGTGACTATTCCTGCAGACAAGCTGTAGGAGCAGGATTTTATTGTCTCAAAAGCCTGAGGATGGCAAGGAAGAGCCATATCATACAGCTGCTGGCGACATATATATTTTCATATCCCTGCACATTGCTGGAGGGAGGTGAAACCTGCTTTCAGCAGCGAGCTGATTACTTCCCATGGACTTATGTGACATTCTTAGCGTTATTGCTCTGAAATTTGCTGACTATTAAAAAATGCAGAGTAACAGAGAAAAATACTTAAATTTTCACCGCGGGCAAATGACAGTTCTGGTCCTGTTCTTATTTGCATGTTGGGCTTCGTTTGGCTCTCCTTTCCATTGGTTTAAGTCAGAAGTGACCAGAAGACACCCGATACAGTACTAGGCCCATGGAATCTGCATTATCACTCTAATACAAATATCATAGAATTATGACTGTAATGCTGATACAGTGGTGATAGACTTATTTACACTTATCCCATAATGTCAGAAGCATTAGGTGAATTCTGCTGGCTCTTGTCACCTACTGAAATAGGAGCAGCACCTTAGTAAAGAAGGTAGGGCTGTCACAAGTGAAGCGAGCAGCTGCCCAATTAAAAAAAGCAAGTTTGCAAATGCTATTTTATCCCAACAATTATTGTTAAAGATTGGCAGAAATCACTCCTACTTTACCAATAATTTCACTAAAGCTGTCATAAGCCCATTTAACCAAAAAGACCACTGTATGTGCTGAAATAAGGGGTCCAGCTTGCAGCCACTGGCATCCTGGAGGTCTGTGAACACTGTGGAGCAACACAAACTCAGCACCTGTGAGTTGCTATCGACTGTGTGAAACTCCAGGCAGAAAAACATCTTCCAGAACATGATTATACTTCAGCTACAGAGGGAACCTCACCACCAGAACTGAATGCCAACGTTGAAACTATTCAGCCATCATTACAAAGATAAATGTATTTTCTTTTTCTCCACAATTCAAAATACCAGGCAGTCAGCAGCAGAGAACTCAAGTACTGCTCTGGCTTTCTTTAAGCGCATGAGATATGAACAGCTCGTTCTATAGAATTGATCAGTTGGTCTTGTCTAAAGCATCTTTATGCTTTGGGAGTGTCTGGCTGTCCTCTGTTGCCAAAAGGAGGTCTAGCACAGGCCTAGTTACACAAACATTAATTTCTCCAAAAAATATACTTACAGCAATGCACTTGGAGAAATGCCTCAAGTATTAAAAACCAGCCCCTAAAAAGAAATCCTTATTATCTCAATATGGGAGCAAGACTAGTGAATCTAAAGGCGCATATGAAACCAATTTCATGCAATTTCGTAGCCACATATAATTGGTGCGTGTGTGTGTGTGTATGTGTGCATAATTGGTTTCAAATGCAGGTCACAATGGATTGACTGAAGCTTCTGGCTCTTTGTCAGTCCAGTGTATTCCACCACTGTTTGAACAACAGTTTTCTATTTAGAGGTAACTGGTAACCATCCTGCCATTCTTGTGTTGAAAGAATGAAACCCACTACCCTTTATCAAAGAACAGATCAATATCTGATTTGAAGAAAAGACTTCATGCATGCTTTGTTTATGACTGCCTGTGATTTTAAGCCATGTGTTTTTTTTAATGATCTAGTTACTTTTACTTTCCTTCTTTTTAATCATTTCGGGGGGAAGATGAAGAAGGAAGATTTCAGATACCTGCTGAAAATGCTGGTCTGTACCTGAAACTAATACTCACAGAGAACCCCGTAATCACTAGTTTCCTACGTTATTCACTTACTCCTTAGTGAAGGGGAAACAGTATTTTTTCAAAAACGGAGCTCTACTAGTGCTGAAGTTTGCAAAATGCTGGTACCAGATTTTACTGCAATATGCGTCAACCAAGCAATGCTCTCGAAAGTTCCTAGAGCTGGCAAAGGAATCCTGCACAGCATCTTCACAAACAGTATCTGTGCAACTCCCTTTTCTTATATGAGGTTAGGAAGACCTTGCAAGTTGAAGATATTTTGTCAAAGTCCTGGTTTCAGGAGGGAATTCGCATTAAGGCCAAATTGAAGCAGATGATGATTTTTCTTGATGAACATGGCTTCTTTATACAGAGTGGACCTTGAATTACACGGCTGAGTCAGGAGGGGGCCGATGTGCCCAAACCCTCACCACTGACTGTTTCAGAAGTACTGTTTGAATCCAGCATTACCCTGGTCTGTATGTGAGCCTGGTAAAGTCACCCTTCCGTCTGACAAAGCAAAGATGAAGCACCTCATGTTCCTCTGCACACCTCATGCTCCTCATCTTTTGAGGCAGGGAAACCACTGACAAAGTGGAGGAGAGTTTTTTTGTTTGTTTGTTTTTGTGAAAAGTTCAAGCAACTTCTGAGCTTTTCAGAATGGTCTGTGAGATGTTTTACAATGAATGCCAGTTAGGTGAAATAAGTTAGGTGAAGAAAGAGATTTCTGTTATTTAGCAGTGTTCAAAGTTAGCCTTCATTGAACATACATGACAAAAAATCACAAGGAAAAGAAACAATACACAGAAAAATGTAATCGGATAAAAAAAGTCACAGGAAACAAGGCAAAAGTTAAAATATTCTATGTTTGCATGCAAACCTCTCTATAGAAACTGTGAAATGCAAACCTCTCTACAGAAACTGAAGCTTTACGCAAATTTTCAACTAGTAACACATATGTGAAACAGCCATTATTACAGCTATCTTATAGACAGAAACATTGAGGTTACCACTGACATTAAGGGACCGGCCCACGAATCACACACCATCACCCACTAGCAACAGGACTGGGACTACAATCCTGTTCTCACTACTGTGGACTTCTGACTCATGTTCTCATGCAGCAACTATAAGACTGTTTATAAAATGACATGTCAAGTTAACAGAAGGACTATGTTGAACATTAGCAAAACTTTCAAGAACAGCTTAAAGCACATAAAATAATAATAAAAAAAACAATATAAAGAAAACAAGGAACATTTCTGTGTGCAACAAAGCCACTGCAGAGGGTCAAATTCACATGTATCATCTCTACATGCAAAACATGCATTTTTTCTGTTACAGCAATAATGTGTTTAAATACAGAATATGTTCTGGCATAAGCTAAGAAGGAATTTTAGCATATAGCTATTCATGTGTGTGAGTGGGTATGTCTACGAAGTAAAAAAGGCTCCTGGAAACCTATGCTCTCTAGAATGGACCTGTCACATTATCTGTGACACATTACAGGAATGTCCGGTACTGGAAATGACTTTACTGGGATACTGCATGTTCTCCCAGAACAGAGTTCCAGTTACCTATGAAGTAGTGAGGTGGGTTTCTCCAGCCCTTCCAATGCTGCAAAAGAATTCAAGGAGAAGCAATACAGCATACCTTTAAGAAACTCTACTGAGGAAGCAAACAATCAAAATTTAACTTTCATCTAGGATATAAACCCTTTAGGTTGCATCACTTAAGAAACACAAACAAAGGATATAAAGTTACCATCAAGTGCAGTGGTATTTTAGTTGGTCCTTTGGCAGAGATTTTCTCCCACAGACCCCTTCGCACGTACCGGACAGTAGTGCCTGCGATCTGAAACTCACCAGGAAGCTCAATTTTCCAGTCGCTGTTAATGGATCTCTTACTGGAATCTTTTAAAGCTGGAAAGAATCAAAAATCACGGAATGAAATGAAAGCAAATTCATAATTATAACATAGACTATTGACTATACTGACTAAAGACTGAGCTTCTTTCTCAGCCTACCTGAAGTACAAGGTGTAGTACCCTTTTAACAGAAATGAGTTTAAAAGAAAAATTAAGTATAATTTTAGCTGACTTATCATAAGGTTACTAACTTGCTCATATTCTATATTTCAGTTGATGAAGGCATTTCTACTTACATTAACGTTGCCACTAAGTAACAATAATGTATCATATAAACTCCTATTACTAAGGTTTTACTACCTAAAATTACTAGGTTCTGCTTTCCGAAGAAGCAAAGTTCTCCAGCTTCAAAACTTCGAGGCATTCTCTGTGCCATTCCACTGCCAGAAAATTTAAAGGGAGGAAAAAAGTCTGCAGCAGCAGTTTACAAAGGAAAAGGAAGGAAGGATAACTACCCAGTGTCCTTGGAAAAATATTACTAATTTAGGACTAAATGGTAGAACTCTTCCACAGTTTGATCTATTTCAGGAGCATGCCCAAAAAACACACGTATTCATGGCATATTGTTGAATTCAGTTACATATACAGTTCTTTGCAAAGGAAAATTTGCGCAAGTGAAATGCTTTTCTTTAATTTTCAGTGAATAAAGATTTAATTTGTGTTTAAAGGTAAGACTAAAATACTACAGCACTGTGCTAACAAACAAGAACCACAACGCAGAAGTGACTAACTAGGAAAGTGCAAACCTTTTTAGCCCATTTTGCTTATCCAAGCTAAGTGGAGTACAGATTGGGAACAGAGAGTATAATTAGAGAACAATTAGAGCCATAATTTTTCCTGGAATAACCTCATTATTACTAGTCAAAGGTTACAGAGTAAACATATACGCATATATGTAAAATGAACATGCCTGGTATACCTAGTATATTGAAAATTAACACTTAAATCACTTTAAGGATTATTCTCAAGTCTAACTATTTAGATTTTTATCTTAGACAACTGGATAGTACCATAAATGTGGACACATATAGCAAATTGGTAGACGTGATATAAGGACCTAATACCACTGAGCAGCTGCTAGAGTACGACCTGAAGATACTTCTGGTAAAAAACATACTGACGCTGTTACACTCTTAAAGCTATTAAAACTAGTACTTGGGGGGAAATAGGATGAGAGCACCAGCGTCTGTAAACAAAAGCCTGCTTTGCAAGGCAAAATCTGTATATTTCCATGTAGACTGTCCATCCTGAGACTGATTAAAGTCCGGCAGCAGTTAAGTTTGAAGATTCTCATTCAGATAGAACATAAGGAAACCTATTCAAAACTTCAAGCATTAACATAAAACTCACAGATCATTTATCTCTAAACTCTTCTTCCAAATGTAGCAAGAAAACTCTGCAATTTTTTTTAGTTTCCAAGCAGAATGAAATTCTGAAATTGTATTTTCCTAAACTTCCACTGAGGAAAAAAAAATCAATAAAATCTCTACGTTTATACACATATGAATATTTGTAAGTGCAAAATAAAACTTTTCCTGAGTTTGTGTGTGCTGCGTAATGTAAGCATTGAACAGGTCAACCTTTAGCTGTCATAACTGTAAAGACAAGTCAAGTTACAAGGCAAAGACTGGTCAGCAGACAGAATGTGAGCTTGGCAGATCAGCTTAATACCCCCTTCTGCTCAAGCCTGGAAGGCAGAATATTCCAACCTGCCAGAACTACCTAAAGGCATAATTTATGGTGGCCTTTAGGTTGCTCTAAATTACTCCAGAGACTTTTTTGCTGGTTAAAAAAACTGGAGAGTCGTTATAAAGCTCCAGCATCAGAAATAAGCCAAGCTTATGGTCAGGATACTGCCCGATGCCTTCTTTGCTCTCAAAACAAAGGCAGAAGCAAGGGAGATACTGTCTATGCCTGGGTTTGATGGAAACCATGTCACAAATAAGAAGTATCAGCAGGTAAGGAAGAGCCTGACACAGGCACCTTGCTTTCACAGTTCATGAGCTGGAGCCACATGTGTAATATCAGCTGCTGTAAGACCACATCCGTCCTGTCAGGAAGTGCCTCTGTGCATCAGTAAGGACAACAAAGAAGGCCATACTGCGGAAGGAAGCCCTGTAAGATGAATATTGAGAAGGAAAGATACTTGGAGAATCATGTCCTGTCTTCCAGAATAACCTACTGCATCAGCAACACTGATATTCTTCAAACACTGAAAAGCAACTCCAGCCATAAGGACATCGTATTACTGCGACTCGTCAGTGCAAGTTCATTTAGGGATTTCTGCGTTTTCTACATTACAATGGAAACACAGTTATTCAGATGTCTGTGTGATGCATTGAGGGAAGAGAAAATTGGCAGACCCTGTTTTAAGAGAGAGAGAAAGTCCCAGGCCCCTTTGTGAAGATCCACATACTGTGATTAAATTTGCCGTGACATCAGACAGAATAGCCTGTGTGTTTTTCAGTTACTGGGCTTCCTTAGTTCAAGGTTAGTCGTGTCTCTTGGCTTAGCCTTTAATACTGTGTTTTCTTAACCTCCAGTATTTCAAGCCTATTTTATTCTCTTCCAGTAAAAAATACAACCTTGGCTTTCACTTTACTGAGTGTGTTGTGAGAAGGTAAGAGGAGCTGATTTAAAGCCCTTTCAAGTCAATAGGAAAATCTCCCATTGTCATCCCTTTGGATCCAGTCCTCAAAGCCAGCAAATCCTTCCATCTGTGCACAGGCTACATATAATTCCCTAATATGCTTAGGAGACCAGAAACTGGACTTCTTGTCAACTGCAAAATACACCCGACTTTTCAGTTTCATCTAATTTGCTATGGGTAGTGTTTGTAGCAATATTGGACTATTCTACATAGACCTTCCTCTTTATTCTTGTTTGCCTTGTCTAACACCTTTTATACAGCTGCTACAATGAAGGCTCCCTCAGAACGTGAGGGGCCAGCTCACCCCTTCCTCAAATGAGGTTTAAGAGGACGGAAATACCTGTTAGTTTTCCTTTTAGGGGATTTCCTGAAAAACTGTTCTATTTTGCTCAACAGGACAAGTGTCTGGCTCCACAGATCCCAAAGAGGCTACACCTGAAGCGACTTCAGAACAGGGCACCATCTCACCTTCTTTATGCAATTGCATGTAGAGTGGACAGACATGTTCCCAGGCACCTGAACACCATCATCTATGCTGTTAAAATGATCCCTGTCATACTTTATGGTCCAGGTCAACTTGAATTCTCCCAAACAACTCCCAGCACGGGTCAGGACTTTCCAGGGTCCCTTCCCAATACGCAGCATCCAGGCAGCCCTCCTGCTCTGTGGGCTGAGTGCCCCTACACAAGATGCTCCATGGCAACTGGCCTCAGTGCCCAGGAATGTTTTGGGGCACATCTAATTTACACACTGAGCATCATCCATAGTATCTAACCTCTGGGGAAGTCCGAACCGGGTGGAAATCTCAATACCCGCTGTGTCTGTGTGTGCCTTTCTGAGAGGATCTGCATCCTGGGGAGTTACTGGAGAAAGATGGAACATCACAGAATCACAGAATCCTTCTGTCCTGGTGCATACAATCTTCCTGGCAGCTCTCATGGTCCCCGCAGAGGCTCCAAAGTAAACGTGAAAGGAAACTGCAGGTATTGTTTTTCCCCGTGAGGAGTGTGATGCATATGGGGGAATTTTTCTCTGAGGTAAGTTCCCTTTCGCTCATAGACTAGGGGCATGATGATATCCTGATTGTAGCTGCATGCTACAGCAACACAACTCTCTCTGCAGCTTACTTTTCTTTCTGCTTTGTTCCCGAATCTACAAAGTGCCTTCTGCAAATTTCAGACAGAATTCCAAAGCAGGATTGTTTTCCTCTGCTAAAGCCTAATGGCTTCCAGGCTGATCAAAGCAGCCATCACACTAGGCTTGAGGAGCCGTGAACATGACTAGTCAAAGCTGTGGATGAGATAAAACTATCTCCACAGCAGTATGGCTGACTAGCAAAAATATCACAGCACATGCTCACAAGAGCATATGAGAGCCTGAATGACCAAAACTATGCTTTGGCTCCAGCTCATCATCAAAGGAAGACAGCTTGCTGATAAAAAACAAAATGTTTAATCTTAGTCTCTCTCTTCTGAGAAAGGTTTGATTTTGATTGCTGCAGGCACTGTTTCCTAAGTGACTGAGCAGAAAAAGAGTTTGGAAAACAGCCCCAAAGGTGCTTCCTGAGGATTGCAGGAGTTACACTGGAGATTCAGCAGAGTATCTCAGCCAAAGTGCATTCACCACTGTTTGTCTTCACTCCATGCAAGGGCTCCACCAGTAGGGACCAAGGTAGCTATAATAACCCCATGTCTCTTAGACACAGGGTACTGCTATTTCTCCATTGGCTGTTGTCACACATGACTATTGCAGGTCTAGCTCTCCCTGGCCCCAGAGGTGATAGTACTAATTCAGTGGGGTGAATACAGCCTTTTGAAAAATGCTGTGCTTTTTTCATCCAAGTGTTGTAAAAGTACTTTGCATAGGAGAGCAAGTATCTTTACTGCCATTTTAGAGAATAAGCAAAGCATGCAACTAAGAACACTCGCCAGCCTCCCTTAGAGCTCAGCAGCAGGAGCTGAGGAGGCGGGGTATACACAGTCTCCTCTGACAAAACTTGTCTGACTGTGGTGGGAAAGCCCCAAAAGCTGGCTGCAGTGCCCTGTGCCTCAAATAGGGCAGCGAAGCACAGCTCTTTCCTTTCTCCCCACTATGGGTGCATTTAGGCAGTAGCAAGCATCCACTCATATCTCTAAGCTGTTTCCTAGCTCAAAGCTGTACAGCAGAAGAACATTAAAGAAGAGGAATCCCAGCAACAACCCATAACTTCTCCGTTTTGTGTTGGCTCAAAGACAGGAACTGACCAATCTATTTCTAAACCTGGCATCTTGTCAGATCTTTATTTCCACCTTAGGTCCCTCCAGCTTGCTTGCCAGCCTGTGGACACAAACTGCCAAGGCATTTCCTGTTCAAGGTGGTTTTTCAGCATTACAGCCAGACAAGCCAGCCAGCGTGGGTTGCCTGTAGGTGGAGGGAAATTCTTCAGGCATTGCTCCCAGCACATGGAATAATGATTCCAAATTATGCTGGGCTCAATTCCAAAGCACTGTACCCGGTTCTGAGTGGAAACAGGGCCTGACTGGGTTCAACTCTGACAGTGTATTTGAAAAAGAAAATCCTTCCACACTCAGACCTAGATTTACAATGCATTAAGAGGCCTATTGGAGCGAATGGAATTTAGTTTCCTTGGTCATCTTTTTTGTCCTGTTGGAACACTCCTGCTGCTATTCTTCAACTGAGGTTAGCAAGACATCGGGTATCTTTTCTTTGTGTCCAGTGCTCCTGGAAAGAAAAAACTCGGGAAAGCTCAGAGAGGTTCTCCTGGCTCCTGACTGTGAACCAAAGAGCAGAAAGCATTCAGAAACTTTGAAATGACCAGATTACTACTTACGCACTTCAATTTTTGGTCTAAGACCTGCAAAATTTTTATCTGTCTTTACGGGATGCACACAAGGGACAAGTCCCACTCTCAAACATACACAATTCCAATCTGGAATTAATGGAGAAATACCTGCTTAAGTCTAGGTTAAGTGGTCACAACAAAGGGCTAACTCCACATAAGATTCTTACTGTTGTAGCTATCTGCCAAAGCCCAAGCCCCTGACAAATAACCTGTATAAATCCCATCAAGACAAACAAAAAGGTTGGCTTTCAGAAGACAGAGTATTTGCAAAGCCCAAGGAACCAGTGGCTCTCATTGTTCCACCAGTGCTTCGCTATGTCAAATATCTTACATGTAGGCGTAATCTTCCAGCAAGGTGGCTGCAGCATTAGCAGAAATACTAGCAAGGGATACATGCTTCCTACCAAGAAGTGGTACAAATGCCACTGTTTTGACCCAAGGGCAGCTGAATGACATGATTTGCCCTCTCTCTTTCCTCTGAACCTGGCATGAAAGAGAATAAAAGCATCTTTCTCAGTGATTTTGCCAGCTTTGGTGGCATCTCAAGACAGAAAGCCAGGCTTTCTTTTTTTCAGGCACTAGACCTGAAATCCTAAGACACAATCACTATGTAAATGTTTTTAGCAGCATCCTATATCCTGCTACTGGATATTGACATCTCCTCTTGGCTGCAAAGGAGAGGATTATAAGCAAAAGACATGGAAATCAGAATCCAAGGATCCTAGTCTGAGCTTTGCTACTGACCCCCTACACAGCCATGGGCAAGTTTTGACACCTCAGCTTCCCCTTCTGCGAAACAAGTTTCGTGATCCTCTCAGAGTTTCTACCACAGGCCTGATTTATCCCTGAAAGCAATTCCGTCTTTCAGAGTGCTTTTCTACCCTAAAACCTCACAGTGGCTCCACCCTGAGGAGCTCACTTTGAGAGAACCAGAACATGCACAAGTGAAAACAGTACCTAATACTTTCCAGGCTAAGCAACAGCTGGAACACTTCTCTGTTCCAACCACTGCTATGAGAACATCAGGCTGTTGAAGGGTTGAAACACTATTTGATAGGGAAGGAGAAAAATCATGTGGTAACGAGCTCATCAACAGCAAGAAGGGCTTAGGTTTGACAATGCAGGGACCTATAAGCTGCAAAAGTCCACTAAACATAGCAGGAGGTTTGGGTTTTCTGTTACCCTCTTCTTTTCACACACATAGCTCCAAACCATGAAGAACTTGAGGGAGACAGCAGAAATCCCCCACTTATGTGTGGCTATGCAGCTCCGAGTGTACAAAGGATGTTTCAATGTGTTGCATGTTCTTTTGGGTCTTGGGCAACCTTCTTTCAACTCCCTGCTCTGCCACAGACTTTCTGTGTGGATTCAAGGCAATGCAGCATTAGCATTTCTATGACTTAGTTTCCCTAGAAGTCGATTGGAGATAAAGCACTTTACCTATTGCAGAGTATTGACATGGAAGGAAACACCCCTAACATTGGAGATAGAGGCACCGGAGTGCCAAAAGTATACTGTAGCTGACCAGTTGCATTTTACAAATGCCATTCCAATCTTTAATCTGAGCAATTAGCAACTGGACAACAACTCAGCTGACAGACTCTGCCCTACAACAACCTTACATACAAATCTGAGCCCTCACCTGGGGCTAAAAGTTTGTTTCCAAGTGAAAAGAGGGGAGGAGGCCTCTCACGAGGATTGCAGAAGTAGAAATGAGAAGAAGCTTAAACTGATTGTTAGGGCTGAGAAAATAGAGGCAATTGACTAGAGGCTGCAAGTAGTCCATCTCAGAATGCAGGATCAGGTCTTGAGTACAGCATCAAGTGAAAACCTGCTGCTGCAGGAAATGGTGCATGCAACCTCATGGTCAGGTTATTAAGGGACATCAGCTGTCCTGTCCTGCCTCTATTCCAGTCTGAGCTGGGAGCCTTCCTATCTCTGCCACTCCTTTCTTTAAATGTACTGTTCTCTTTCCCACTCCCTCCCAAAGTGCTGTGTGCTCCTGGCAGCTATGTTCAACCCAGTGCCAAGTGCTGTTCAAAAACCCTTCTGTCTATATAAGTGTTCTCTAATCCTTTCAGGTTGCACAGGGCCTTGTAAGTGTCACGTACTATCACATCAGGCAAACATCATGAAACCAAGCCACAAAAGCAGAGAGAGGTTGAAATAAGAATGAAATCAACAGCCACTTCAACAACAAACGTGTCATCTTACAAGTCATTTAGAGAAGGGTCATTTTAACAGAGAACAGAGCTGAGTTTTGAATCATAACATTTTTTGTTTTGTCTTTTTACCCAGAAAACTGTGAGCAGGTTTATCCTCAACCACTCTGATCCGTCGGGCACCTGCAGGGATCACAGCTGCTTCGATGTAACCTATGGCAACAAAAGGGCAGATGGATGAGAACATCCCACAGACAGCCAGAGGCATCAATCATTCAGTATCTCACCATGAAAAAATCAACTCCTGCCCAGGTTGGGGAATGGGTGGGAAACACTTCAAATGAGATCCCTGCTTTGGCAGCCAAGTTTCACTGCTGTGACTTGCATGGCTATGACTAATCATTTCAGCCTGAGAAGAGGGATAGAAACGCATGTGTGTTGCTTAACTGTGACTTAAGGCTTGTGCTTGAGCCCGATTAGATCTGCTCCCTCTGAATCACTCTGGCTCTCCTGCAGTATTGACAGGGATGCATGAAAACTGTTACAGAGCTGATGCAAAGTGTCACTGTCAAAAACAACAATGTACATCACAAACCAGATATCTGTGATTTGAAATGAAGTTTCTGATAGATACTACTGTTGTCTCCTCTTAAAAAAAAATCCTGCTCGGGGCTGTGATCAGTATATGAAAGGACTCTCCTCCACAAAACATTTGGATGAGGCTAAAACTAAACAGGAAGAATTAGTGGGACAACTGGGGAAAATAAATTTGTTTTTGCTTGCACTAATGTGCTTTATACAAATGTTCTGGAGAATATAATGGTTAACAGTCTCCTTGCATTGGGCTGCAAAACGGAATTCCACAGCTCAGAGTTAATGCAACAACAGAGCTGTCAAAGACTGTCCACCTCTAAATGCTGCCAGCAGAAGTACATGCCAAATTAAACCATCTGAGCATCTGACAAGGTAGGGAAGTTTACAGCACCCCATGATATTTTTACAGAATTCTCTTGTTTTTTATCTTTCTGAAACTCTCTTGGCCTCTTCATGCTTACTTCAACAACCAGCAATATGATGTAATTATACTACCTTTCACTAATAGAATAACAGTAAGAATAATAAGGAGCTACAAGGAAATGTAGCTTATTTTCCCCCACCACAGAGCCATGTGGAGTTACGTACTTGTTCCATGGGGTGGAAGCGGTGCCTTTAAACTAAAAAGCTGAGGAACATGAGGGCCCATTTCAAAGGCCTGGGAGTCAGGGAAAGCTTTTCCACTGGCTTCATTGGACTCTGAATCAGACCCCTGTAAATGACACTAATCTCATCACAACCATGATTTGATTTGTTCTAATTGGCCACCCAGTCTACTTTGCAGTGTATTACTTGGCACACATTTTGGATTATTGCTCTCCCTTTTCTTTTAGATGTTAAGTAGCTTATTCTGTATGTTCCCTCATCCTCCCCCCCCTTTTTTTTTTGTCTTTATAAAGGGCTGTGCGAAGCTCTTCTGTGTCAGCCCTGCCTTTATGGAAATCAAGGGCAGTGTAGGGCACTAGGTTGGAGAAGTGCTAGCGTAAGGAGCAGTGGCTCCTCTGGCATTCAGCAATGTTTGGGGAGCTATTTTAGGGACAAGGGCAGCTGAATGGCCATGCTTCTGCTACATTGATGCAGAAGCCTTAACGATGGATGCTGACAACCTCATGCGCCTCAGGACTAAACGATTCTCTTGCCACCATGACATGTAGTGAGACAGATAGGAATTTCAGGTCTCAGACTGTGGATTTGTTTCAAGCTGTCTGAACAAGCAGTGTCCAGCCACTTTGTTGTCATATCAATAAGGCCTGATTGCCTGGGTTTTATGAGGACCACTGGGTGGGCTTGACCCACTCTCTCTTTCCCTGATAGTTGCATCTGAATCACGTTTACTATTTGACCCTTCAGTTCAGTTCTTTTTCCACTTTTTCCTCCCTACTTCTCTTAGTCAGGATATCTCGAACATACAGTTAGCCTTGCAGGAAGAACAGAAAGAGGGACAGCATAGCTGCAAACCATGTCTGGGTACAGAGGTCAGAGCAGCGGCTCCCCCATCTGCTATTACAGAGTAGGCTTCACTGGGAACAATCACATTACTTCCAGCGTCACCTTTTAAATGCAATACAGAAATCTGTTATAAAATCAAAGCAAACAGATGCTGGATTTTATTCTAGACATTGCCAGGAGTTGTTTTTTCATCAGCTGAGATACCAAATTGCAGTAAAAACAGTGTTCCAGAAATCACACATCCCCACTGCACCCCATGCATCCGCATACAAACCCGACCAACAGCTACCACCAGACATGAGCACACAGCAAAGGTGTGATTAATGTCAGTCCATCATGGGGAAGTAGGCCCTATGACACACCTGATCACCCTTGTTAGGAAGCCAGTTTCGAACATGCCCAAGTTTCAGGTAATTTAATGTACCTACTAGTGTACTATTTACTTATTTATTTTTTTAATTGCTTGTCAGATATGAATGCCCAGAGCTAAATCACACAATGGGTGAATGCAAAGTTACACACTTCGTGGAAAGTCAGTCACTGACTTCACTGAGCTTTGGATCTGTCCCCTGACCTAACAACAGCTGGGAGTGTGTCACATTGCTTTAGAGGTGAGTGAGCTGTGGAGCTGTGTTTGAGGTATAGCTAGTGCCATAAATACACTCTCATTTCATCACTGTGTCATGAGAGAAATACCACGTGGAAAAGCTGACTTTTATGTTACTTTTTACAATGGTAAATAGTGGAGTATAAGCTATTAATAGGGTATTAGTTGTGGAGACTGTTTAGTTTGGTCTTATACCAGATTTTTCTCTTCATGTAATTTCTAATCCTGATTGATGGCTTTGGGGGGTTGTATTCACAGCTCCTGAATAAGAAGAAACGTACTGTGCTAACTCACTTAGATCACGTGGCACAAACCCGACTGCTGACCTTTACTTTTCCTTCAGGGAACTGTGAACTACTTTGCAGTTGTACGAATCTGACCTGTCCTTTCAGAGACGAAGCAGAATTTTCTTGGGCATGTACCGAACGAAGCATCTTGACACTCTCAGTTATTATTTCTAGTGAGTTAGTGGTCAAACTCTTTTACAACCATACTATATACCATCCATGCAAATTTGCCAAAGGTACAAACTCAGATCGCTACCACCACTCCAATCTGGTCCTTTGAGCTAATGTGATGCTGCTGGTCACAGAATAATCCTGATCTTTGAGATAACTGCACCATAAAACATCTCCTTTGTTTTCCAGGCATGTTTTATTAAACAAACTATCACTGCAGATTGCCAGAAAGATTATCAAGTGTCAGTAAGACCAAAAAAAGTCTCAAGAGCTGGCCCAGAGTCAAGGAGTCTCAAAGATCTGTTAGGTCTTAGGATAATTGTCTGCAATGCAGGGGTTTGCAAGGTTGGACTTAAAATTCTGCTTTAAATGAGGAATTGGTTAAAGACTGATGAGATTTGGCAACTATCTCAGGCAGTATTTCTAGTAATTTTACCCATAAATCAGCCTGTTAAGATGAAGCTTTGAAAGTACAACAGGAGAACTTCATTATTTAATAATTTATAGTGCTGTATGCAGTATACTCCACCTTGGGAACAGTTACTTTGGCATGCACCAATCTTTCTGGACAATCTGCATTACATCAGTGCCTCAGGAATGTAAGACCGTGATTGAAGCAAATCCTAGATACAAATTATATGGTGTAACTCGTATTAGGAGAGACACCAGAACAAAGAGGTGGCTTTGTCATCAAGGAGATTAATATGCAAACAGTGGCTACTGTATCTTCATTTAAACGCTGGAGAGATTTGCAAGAGGAAAGCAGTTCACACAGGGAAATCCATTGTTAGCCATTGTTATTCCCAGAATGAAGAGAAAGTTTAGTATGAACTTCAGAATGTCATTGATCTACTAAAAACGGTTTTCCCAGTTCACATCTCAGTAAAAGACAGACTCCAAGGTAAAGGAGAAATTATCCCATGGCTGAAAGTACTGATCTCTACACATTGTACCTTCATATCCTATCCCTGTACACACATGACAATTAGGTGTGAGAAAGTCAACAGCGCTCATCCCATTATCAAGACTTCCCAAAAGTGCTTAGAACAAAGATCTCAGGGTGGAAGCCAAGGAAACCAGTGTGCCCTGTCTACCTGCTGGTCATGGCCAGCAGAGCTTCCCTAATATTTTAGGGATGAGTACCAGCTAGGCATATCAGTTTCCACAACCCACCTTGCACCTTTTACTGAGTTCTAGTTTTTGCAGTGGAGTGGAAATATGCCCAGTGATAACTACATGTCCTTTTTTCTGAGCAGCTGTGATGATTCTCTCTTGCTATTATCTTGAGAGTAATTCCTTCATCGGCACCTGTCCACTTCCAGCCATGGGATAGCTCATTTGGAAGAAAATCATTTCACTGGAGAGCCATGGATAGATTTCAAAGCCTCCTACTATTATTGAAAAGTTGGTTGGTAGAATTTCTCTGACATGTTCTGATTAAACCCTGATAAGACTCCCCAGGGGTTATCCCTGGGGCACTACTTTATCATTTAGATGTATGCCCTATTGACAAGAAGAGAGTTTCTTGCATTGTATAAAGATGCTTCTAGACAGCACCACTGTCCAAACATCCTTTCTTTCTTTTAAATATGTGCTGGAAAATTAAAGTACGAAATAAAAGGCCTGCTTCTCCATCACCTTAAAAAGAAAAATTGCTAGCAAAGATACACTAATCATCTCCCAAAATGGTAGTTAGAACTGGCATATATCACCATATTATGCTCTGCAGTTAAAAAAATCCAAATAACTAGGATTCTTTTCGATCACAAGCAAAGAGCTGCAAGGAAAATCTTGATATGGCTGAGAAAAATCAACAGAGACAGATGCAAGGGAAAACACCTCATTCTCAATGCAGGTCTGAGCGTTACAGGTACAAACTTGGAGTCTGGACAGATAGCTTAATAGGACAGATCAGCTACCCAACACATACAAGCCAAAGAACTGTCCTCTAGTTCTAGGTCCCTTGTATGGTGGCAGGGAGACAGAGATGGACTTCAGAACAAGCCTGTGTTTTATTTTTTTAAATTATTTCATAGAATTAGGTACAGGACATGGCGCCAGTCAGAAGTAAACCTCAGTCTAAACAGTGCATTCAACTGGCCTACTGAAGACAGCCAGCTGCACAGAAGTGTATGTGACATTTAGCATCACAAATAAAGGCTTTTGACCTCCTCCCCAAAAGAGAAATGGATTCCGTTTACAGTTGGATCACCTTGGACCACAGGAGGCAAGGTCTGAACTGCTGGACCTCCTCTGCGGCACCTTGAATGTTCCATCCACTTCATGTTCTACTGGGATAGCAAAACCTTGTAAAATCTGTGACGATAAGGTTGGAAAAAAAGAAATAGGCCCAGTATTTTTTATGTGGTTATTGAAAATTTGTCTCTTTTTCACACAGATAGATTTTCTAAAAGGAAACGATCTGTACTTGGTATCTTTGAAAAAACAAACTAACTTGTAAAAGGTCTTGAAGTTTATCCATGGCTTTTGACACCAATCTCCCCATCTAATCCAACCAAAAGAAGACAGAACCAACACCAAAGGATGTCACCAACACCCACTGACACTGCAAACAGCATTCAAGTATCTTACACGAGAAACACTTGGGAACAGCCTTTGCCTTTGCCATCACACATGTGGAAACCTTCTTACAATGACTATTGGTTACTAAGAAACAGAAAGGAGTTGGCATGGGTTTAGTTCAGTAAAAATAGGGCTTGACAACATAATTTGCAATCACAGGACATATAGGGAGTAACCCCACAGTCAGTGGAGTCCCATGTGTAGAGCAGCTGAAGATCTTACCCAAAGGTAGCACAGCTGCATTTCCCAAAACAGACACCACTCCAAAACTATCAACACCCTGATATTTGAAGGCTATTCTCTTCTGAAATAATAAATCAGCATACTTAATGCAGTGTGTTGGCCTTGACTTGGACTGCAGCAAGTCTGTGGGCATTTGCCACTGACCTATGCCATCATTTGCATATCCAAAGCCTGAATTCATATTGTGCGTTTTCATTTGACCAAAATTTTGTCAGATTTTTGTACATATTTGCTTAGGTGCTTATTTAAAGAAAAAAGGACATTTTTTTTCTTGAGTAACCAAATGATCACTTGTGATACCTCAGCTCTAACACTGGAGCTTTGCCTAGTGCATGAGATTCAGTAAATTAACCCCAGGACCTGATACTGCAAAACACCAGTATATGAATATAAATTGCCGGGACTAACTTACAATGCATAAAATGTTTGCACAATTGGGGCCAGGAATCATTACGTGAAAAGAACAAGTCTATTTTCAGCATTTAACAGAGAAGAAAACCAAAAGCAGGAAAACACGAACAATGAATAATTAAAAGAGTGCAAATATTTTTAGTAGGCTAGGATGCTCATTAAAAGAGAATCTTAAAAAAAATAAAATAAAAAGCAAAGATTTTCAACCTAGAAGACGACTATGTGGCATATCATGGATGATGGTTTTTAAAATTGTTCCCACAAATATGTAATTCCTTTTAAAATTAATAAATCAAGACATCTAAAAAATCTCTATGAGATTATAATTTTAAAAATAATTTCTTATAAATTATGTGAGATGGGTAAATGTGGAAGTGTTTTAAATGGCTGCGTAGCATCAACAACGCAACCTCGTGACAAGCTTGCACTTCTAAGATAATCAGCAAAGAATAAGGATCAGTAAATGCTTGAAGAGTCTAATGCTGACCATGATTCAGTCAGCCATTTTTACTTGTTAGGCTACAAGGTGCTGGGCGTGAATGCCTCCTGCAGTGTCCTGGCAGCTGAACAACCAGTTAAGGTTGAGACTGTTCTGTTCCCTTGTAAAGTTACCACCCTCAAGCAGTTTGTCTAGTTGGAAATTGGTGTGATTTCCTGGCAGTGACCCAGACATTTCTTATTATCTACACAAGATGTTTCATAGTCTAATTGAAAAAGATAAAAGATAGTTACTCTTCAGGAGCAATCAGGAAGTTCATGAATGGCTGTAAAATCTGCTACAGGAATAGAGAATATATATATATTTTTAATTGAAATGAGAAACTTGTTGCACCATTTCCATGAAGTGCAAATGCCTTGATGTAAGTAGGTGGAAAATAACTGGGATAAAAGAGTCAAAAGCAATAATGCAGGAAATCATTCAGCAGGTTGGCCTAGCAACGCAATAGCGCAAATGCACTCCAGAAAGATGTGGTGGAGACAGGAAATCCCACCTGCATCTCACAGGAGGTGACAGGTCACAGCTGGCTCCACAGATAAGGAGGAGTAGGGTGCAGAGGAAGAGGTCAATGAACAAAATCAGAGCCTCAGACTTCAGTGCTGTGACCTTGATTCAAGAAAGCTACTAAGCACTTGTGCTGCTGTAGTAACTAAACAGAATTGGAGTGTGTGCTTAAACGAGATTTCTATGTGCTTTACTGAACTCAGTTCTGGAGTAGTACGTTTTGAATGTATTGATGCATAGAGAAATGGCAATTCTGCATTCACTGAATGTAAAATCACTTCTTCTGGACAATTTTTTCCTCCTGGAGCAGCTTGCAAGTCCTGAATCTGGCTTTCCCTCCCTTTGCCCGATTAGGATGAATGGTAACCGGTTTCTCAGAAGTGCAGAACAGAAACTCTGGAACAAAGAGTAATTCAAGCACCAAGCTGTATATACATTAATGTGTAACAAGAGAGGAGAAAGTCTTAAGTCTGACCAGAAGCTGTTTTATCCTACACTGGATGCTATTGCTGGCAAGGATTCAGTAATAATATTCAGAGGGGAGGGCTTTTTTATTTAGCTGAGATACACTGATTATAGCATGAATCATCTGGAACATACAATGTGCATCATTCAGAGCTCCCAAAGAGCTCAAAGATGGTGCTGAAATCAGACTTCCCTCCCACTGGACAAGATACTGTGATTTTGTCTGTTATTTAAAATGAACAGCACCAGTAGCATTCAAAATGAGAAACACAACTTCATTCTGAATTTCAGACAGAGGAAATGGCTGGTATCTGTGCAACTGACTAAAAAGCAGACAGAATATCACAGTTGAATTGTTTTGTGTTCCTAGTTAGATTTTGTTGTTTTAAATAAGAAACAATTTTGGAAACTGCAGAGTCCCATCAGGTCTGATCCTGAGAAGTTCTCAGCACTCCCAACTCACCATCTAATGAGAGGCTCAGCAAATCATAAGACTGAATGCTGATTATCTATCCTTAGATAGTTAGTTACTCAAAGGCAAGACTAGGGAGGAATCAGTATTCTCATTCTTTCATATCTTTTCACTGATTCCTCATCTCACACTTCCACAGAACCTTTCCTGGCAGCACAACTGGTCAGAAAGTGAGAAAATCAGTGGAGCCAGTGGTGCTAGACCCCTACCTGTTGTCTGCAGGAGCAGGATGTCATGAACAGTCAGAAGTTTTTATGGTCATATACATCAAAAATTTCAAGAGGAACAGCTGCCCTCTTACGTGTTTATCAGCATAGGTGAGTCAAATGTTATCCAAGAAGAAGAGCTATTACTACCTCTCTTTAACTCTCCTCAAGCAGTTAAGAGAACCTCCACTCTGCTGAAATGCTGCTGAGGGTTACTCACCCATCCCTTTCGTGTGGTTGAAGTCGCCTTTCACCACTTTACAGGTTTTGCCATCACCACTGCAGACTCCACAGCGATCCTCTTTGGCAGCTGAGCCAATGATTCCATCGCAGCCAATTTTCTAATGACAACAACCAGAGGTCCCCATTATTTTGTTTGCAAGGTTAAAGTATCTCTAAACATTGATGTCAAGACTAAGATAGACACCTGACTGAAAACCTGAACAGGAAGAGAATGCCGTGAATCAATGAGGCACTCATTCGGAACAGTGTAGAGCTGGTTATTTAACAACCCCCTTCCCTAATATCAGAAGACATTACTGAAGAGAGTTTCACAAACACTAGTTATTCCAGGTATCAAAACAGATTTCACGCTAACCCGCTCTAACTTGCTTCAAACACAAAAGATTAAAACAATGTTTCATGTTTGTATAGCAATTTCCATCTGAGGAACTCAAAGACATCCCAGAGAAAAAGACAACTACTGTGATATTTAGTGTAGAGAAGAGAAAAATGTAACTTGCTTAAATGAGAATTAACCCAAGTAACCAGATCCTTCACCTCACAAAAATTCATAGTGCTGTTATTAAGTTCCAGTGTGTGGCTCACTGAATGAGCTTTGCTCTGGATTGGGATCTTAACAGGGAGTATAACATTCAGTTCTGACTGCACTTTTGCAATACCTGAAAAAAGATCTCACCAATTAAATGACTCAAGATACCTGCAATGCAAAAATACTTCAAAGGAAGCAGGTCAGGTTCATACATGGCCAATATGTACCACATGATTTTTTACACAATTATGAAAATTTCCAGATGCTTGCACTGTACTAAGCTTTGACATTCATTTGTAAAAAATCTAATGATTTCATGTAAGGCTTCATTTAAAATGGTATTTTCATAATTTTCAATAGCTACCAAAACCGACTCCAATAAAAAGCTGCAGCATTGCTTCACAGACAGGTATAACTAGAACAGTCACAATATTCTCCCTATAGCTATAAAGATTGTCATGGTAATCTTACTTATTCACAAACCATTGACAGGTTATGATGGTGGCCACTGACCACAAGATTTGTAGATCTTGAGGTCAGTAAGATTAAATTACAATGGGATCAGACATCATATTATTATTGTAATTAGTCTGTGTGAATTGTTTTCTGTCCATGTAAGACTCAAAATTATCAGCAATTCACTCTTAATACATAAACTTCTATTAAAATAAGCTAATTATGCAAGTTATTAGCAGAGAATCTACTGTAAGATTCATTCTCTGTAGATAAACAGTTCTTTGGCAAATGAGTTAGCAGGACTGTCACTAATAATACTTATTTGAACGAGGCTGTTGGGTCTCTCCCTTCCTTGCCTTCTTATAAAAAAGCCAGAGGAAAGTTGGAGAGATATCTTAAGGAACAATCTAAATAACAAATATTTTGAAAAATGGAGTAAGCAGGGAAAAATTAAGAGAACTTGGGCTGTTTATCTGAGGCTGCCTGCATGTAAGCATTATAATTTGGACCTGAACTCAAACATTCCCCTTGTTTCAGAATACACTGGCCACTGCCTAAATCCAGATGTATTACAGGGATCAAAGATTGCCAGCATTCAGACATGTTCTGCTGCAGTGCTTGCATAAATCATTAGAGACAGATAAATGCTGAGAAGGGATGATATTCCTTAAATATGTAAACACATACAAGTGAAATGATGCTCTAACCAGAACAGTGCATAAGTTGCTGGGCTAGGACTACAGAAAAAAACTGTACAAATGGGAGTTAAGTAAAGTTGAAGAGGACCATGGAGTTTTTGGCAGTTCCAATTCTCAGGGCTAAACTTCACACCCATGTCCAACAAATAATTTTGGAATATTGAATATGATTCTGCCCCCAAAACAGAAGGATGTCCCAGCAGTTCTCCTTCCAGGAAAATAAATGTGATTTATTAACAGGGTTGCTGAAAGGCAGCTGGAAATACATGCCTGCCTGCCACCCTGCTGAGATACTGGAAAGGCTGCATTTAATTTAAGGCTCTTGTGCTATCCTTTATTGTACTGCATTGTTATTAGCACTATGTGAGCACACAAATGAATAAAGGGAATATAATGGGTGTTGAACCACACTTATTCCCAGCGCTACATGAGGAGTCTGTAGGACTATAATGGAGGCAGGCAGAGAATAGTGAGTTAGCAATCACACGGTTTGCATTTATGCTGCAGCTTCCCAGTTAACATAAGCCATTGCAAGCAAGCAAAATCTCTGAAAGAGTAAGTCCCCCCTCTTTTGACACTTGGGTTCAATTCAAACCGTTTCCTCCCACATTTACTGGATCACTGACATACTTTGACTTGAGAGACCCTTTCTGAGGACAGGGAAGGAGCACCTGGCTGAATCCACAAATACACCCTCCAAAACCTGTGCTGTTTTTTGCCTTCATCCCGATTCCTTGTGAGTGGAAGAAATGGGAATGACCCTTGTAGCATTCCCTTCAGCGGCACCCACCCTCCCCTCCATGGGGCAGACTTTGCCGGTCAATCCAGGGCTTAACGATTAAGGCCTCTGTCAGATTTGGGCCAGGAAATGGCTTCTTGCAAAGGAAAACTTCTAAGAGAATAAAAGAGTTTGCTTTCTTGGCTTCAAGATGAAAATTGGTGCATTCTTGCTACTTTATGGGGTAAAAATAGTTTGGAAGCACTTTACTCCTGTCTACATAAACATTAGAGCCCATTTTCCCCTCGCCAAGCCTTCCAATCAGTTCCAAAGTAACAGCATATTTAATAACAGTACATAATGAAACAGCTTTTGTTAAGATTTGACAATGGATTTCCAAAAGCTCCAAAGTCATTTAGAAACACATTACAGTGACCACCTCAATCACTTGGATGCTTTGAAAGCTCCACACATTGAAAATATTGCCACCCTTAAAACAAGCAGCAAAGGAGAAGAGACAGGGTTGGAAGGCCGAGGAAGCAAAACACAGTCACTTTCCTCCCAGGAAGGGTGATGGTATCTGCCAGCAGTCCTTGGACCATTAATCGAGAGAGATCTCCAGCCCTCCCCTACGTGAGGAAGCTGCTGACATTCCAGCACTAGAGGCCACAGGCTTAAGCCTGTGCCCCACCAGGCCTGGGGGAGGATCTGTCAGCCTGTACATTATCAGCTTCTCACTGACATTATGCTGTATGGTATATGTATTACACAGTCAATCATCAAAATAGATATAGACTTCCTTGATCTGCAGAAGGCTTTAAAAAAAGTTAATAAACAGTATGCAGAGGGCAAAACCCAAGTTACACTGCTCAAAACTCAAGTTTTCACAGTGCAGAAACTATCCCTTGAATCCCAAGTAGTTCATGGGAGTTCTTTGATCTTTATCATCTCTAACTCATTCTGCACTGCTTCCTGTACAGTCCAGCATACTGAACAAGGTAAGGTGATTTTTTTTTAATAAGAAGCAGAAGGGCAGAAAGGGGAAGCTTTACATCCTGAGGAAAGACAGACCTTGCAAATAACATCCCGTGTGTTTTCTGACCCAAGAGTTAACCTGCAAGTTAGCAGATGGAATCCATGGACCAGTACACCCAGTACCGGCTGGATACTTTCAGTTTCAGCATCTTGAACGGACTAGTGAGAAGGGAAGCAGTTTTGTTTTCCTACCAAGGCGATCTATTCAGGAATGAGCAGGGTACTTGGAGCTCTACTGCAAGCAGAATGAAGAATAAAAATAAAGAGCTAGCCTGGCAGAGCCACCATCTATTTACTAGTAGGAGTCTGTCTGTATCCACCACTGCCAGCCCTGCTCTTGGACTCTTAGAACTTCCCTGTATAGTCCAACAGGGACTCAGACAGTGATGTCCATAATTTCAGCAAAGGGACTGATGTTGACATCATCCAGGAGTTCCAGTCCCTGCCTGTACTAGCTGTTGAAAGCCTGCAGTGCTGTAGTGCTATTAACAGCATCAATCGGACAATGAGGAAGCAGATTTTAAACCAAGTCAGTCCCTTGCCCATATTAAAACTTGGAAGTACTGGCAGGAAATTTCAAGATAGTCTTTTGGGGCTTCAACTCCTCAGCATGGACAGTCACAACTATATCCACAGATTTCTTTGACCCAGGCAGTCTCCTGCTCTGACACCACATTTTGTAACTATCGATAGACCTTTAAATTGGCAGGTAACTGCATGTTTACTGAGCCAAAGTCCTGAAATAGATTCTCTCTGAGCTGATACCTCAGTCCACCACTGCCTTTGCTCCCTCCCCCTTCTTCTCATTTTTGTAATTAAACATCTGAAAATACTGCTTGTTGGGTGGTATTTCCAGCTTCAGTCATTGCTGGCTCCAGCATAGGAAAACTCCTCCTCTTGAATGTACATCATTTGGATTCTTCTGTGTGAACTATTTTCTGTATTGCCTGGATATTTTTAATAATATTTTTATTTGTATTTTGAATGGCTGTGCAAGAGCACAATTGATACAGCCTGTGTGAGTATGTTTTGCTACATAAACACAATTATTTTTGTTATATACACCCACCCTGTGTAAGAAATGACATTGTAGGCTCACAAAACTGTAATGCTTCCCATATGCTGAGTTAACTAGCTGTCTCAATGGATCAAATATAAATATTGACGCAACATGTGCCATTTTACAAATTATTCATGTACAGAGCATGCTAGTTATGACAGACTCATCTGCACTGCCAAGTTTGTGTCCATAATATCCATGTCCACTGATACCTCAAGGGATGGACCACATGAAACAGGAATGTACATATGTGAGCAACTGACATTCAGATCTGAGGGTAAGAGAACTCTGATTTCTTTGTTTTAAGCACAACTGCCCTTGTGGAGAATTATGGGTGTCTGTCAGGATGTGTATAGGAGGGTGAGATCTCAAATCAAGCAGATCTGTACATTACTTCTCTTTCTGTTCCACAAAAAAATTTGTTTTATGGATTGGAGTCCACATAGAAGTTCTCTCAGCAAACACCCTCCTGTCATTTCCTGAGCCTTCAGATTTTATCTGAATCAGAGCAGTGCTGCTGGAACGGGAGATATGTGCTGCCTATTTTATATTAGTGTTACCTTATTTCATTAGGCACACAATTACACCTGCCCATTGAGTTTGTGTTTAGATCCCTCAGCAGTTCATGGGAATGCTACATACAATTATTCTTGCTAACCACTTTTCCACATATGGAGCTTGAAGTTCGATGTGTTGAAACCCCTGTGTTTTGGCAGCAGAGCAGGCTGTATGAGGAAGTATGAAAGCAATACAAAGCACTTTTCTGCCCAGAGACTTTACCCATCCCAGGAACTCCTTTGCTTGTTTTTTGGCCACTTTCTGTAGCTACCCCTTTCTGATCCTTCTAAACCAGGTTCATCTCAACTGACACCTCGAGTCTGATTCCACCCTGTCTCTGTCTTGGTTTGTACAAATACCAACAGGCTGCAGATACCTGAGGATTTTACATCAAGTGCCCGTTCTTTAAAACAGGCATCTATCATGTCAGTTCTGGATGAGAAAATAATATTTATCATGTATGATATATACAGCCTCTCTTCTGGTCAATTCTTGGCTGCTAAAGCCACAAGAACAAACTAAAGCCTCCAAAGTAGGTAACAATGAATTGGTTATTATATGGTCTTCATGGATTAACGCAGAAGAAAAACAGTGGGAAAACAGCGTGATTTTTTTCACATTCCTCTGTAAAGTATATGAAAAAAAAGGTAAGATACCAACATCATTTTGTGCCTTGTTGCTATGCCCTACTCACCAAAAGCCCCAATACTCCTTTTAGGGCTCAGATTACACTGGTACAGACACAGGAATTGAGAAAAAACAACTATACAGTAGGTTTCTGTAGTTCAAATAATCCTCCTGGACTTTGTGAACAATACCAAATAATTTATCAAAGTACAGCACAGAGCCAAGTTGTTGTATGGAGACAAGCTACCCGGTCCGGAACATCTTGTACCACAGTTTGTAATGCAGGAATATGAATAATACATGGAAAATCATCAAGTGAGGAGGCAAAGCCAGAACTGAATGCATCAATCATATGCAAAAAGTGGGTACTTGAGTACATTAGAGAAGCGTTTGCCAACAATAGGTCCAGTAGACAACTGCGATTTATCCTCTGCCACTTGTGGCCCTCCCCTGACACTCTGTCCACCCAATTTGTAAAAACTATTTTTGAAAATGTGGCCATTTTCAAATCTGTATTCACCTTTCATACTATATGACAATTGCTTTTGGAAGAAAGCAATTCTGTAATATTTTTGCTGTGCCAGGACAGCCTAATGAGTGGCTTGTCATCACTGAATGTACTGCAGATTCGACAGCAAGTTAAAAGTAGCAGCAACACGGCAAAACAGACATGAGAAAACTCTGGAGAGAGCCAAAACATCTTCACCTCTTAAGTTGTTAAATCACAGCAAAGACTGCCCTTGATCTCTAGCCAGGTTCCGCTATACAGGAGGTCTTTCTTTTCAAACAGACCTTAGATTACATCCTGAAGCACTATCTGTAGTCCCCAGTGGAAAGTTTTCATGCTATCATGAGTCTCCAACTAATTCTCCTTCGAAAAAAGCCAGCACAAAGTCATGTGCATCACAACAGTTAGCTGAGCAGCTTGTCTTCTCCCCACACCACTGCTGAGTGACATCTGACACCTTTTTTAGCTCTACTGCAAGCAGTTTGCTTCTAACATGAACAGCTGCTTGAACAGAATGAAGAACTAGAGGTTAGAAAGCACACTGCTTCCATGAATGTTGACTCATGAAACATGCACCGGGTAGTCTTGAGGGAAAACAAAAACCTCAGGAAATCCTCTCTGCAAGCCACCTGGATAGAAACGTGAGAAGATAAAAGCGATATGAGGTGGAGTTTGCACTGCATTACCCTGTCCTTCACCAAGACTGTAATGTCCATGCTACAGAAAGCAAACCATGAAACCAGGAGAAAACAAATTCACCTTGCTAGAAGACTAAGTGCATTTCAAGAAGAAAAGACCAAAAACTTATATGCATACTGAATAGGGCATCTAGTTTGTTCAGAAGATGGTCAGGAAAAGTGCATTCCTTGTTACTCTACAATGTTTCTTCTAAAGGCATAACATTATAACACTATCCTCAATTTTTCAGACTAACTCCTGAAGCTCTAACATAGCTTTTACTTTGTCTTTATGCTGGCAAACTTCTAACACTACCAAGAATGAAATGCTCAGTCTCAAAAACAACTCTAATAAACAAGGACAGGATAAAAGTGAATAAAGACCTTACGATTTATCTCAAAGACAAGGATTAAGTTTTAAAAAAGTACAGGTGACTTAGGAACTCCTGAGCTAAATTTAGGGCTGACTTTGCTCTCTTCTGGTGTTTTTCTGTATGACCACACTATTAACCGAGTTTACACAATCCAGCTGTCTTCAGTTATAAGTGGTAAATACAGGGACACAGGGACACTGTTGCTTATGATGATTTTGCTTCAAGGATAGTGAGGTTGACACCAAAAAGCTTCATTTAAAGCTTCACTGTTTAGACTGGAGCTCAGCTCATGGCTTTAAAATGAAGCTGTAAGAATTTCACAACATACAAGAAAGACTCTCCTCCTTTAGCGCCCAACTGCAGTTAAGGTTTGTTGAGGCTGCAAAGAATCTGTTTCTGCTTCCCTTCTCAAAACCTTCCTCTCCTTGCAAAACAGTTTGTCTTTGCTGTGTTCATCTACATTCATTTCTCCAACAACAACTCATGAGTTTCATTTAGGAGCATATACTGCTGAAGGGAAAAGAGCTATTACATTTCCTGGACTAGATGTTTTGAGGCAATGGATACTGCTAATACATCTGTTACACTGGCAATGTGTCATTCCTGCCTTCGAGAGCCTTTAACTAGAAGGATTACACAAGAAAATAAATAACAGCAATACCACCCTCTGATTTCAGCACTTATTCTCTTCTCCAGGCCCCCTGCAATGCTCGTTGCAAGGCTTTGTCTACACTGGGTAAAGAAACGAGGAGAAGAGTAATTAAATGAATATGTCGATTAAATGAGTATGTTGATTACATTCATTTCATAGGAAGCTAGATTGACAAATATCTACGGCAAATGGGGTACGTAGTCACACACAGCGATTCTCAGAGCTAGACTGCATATAAGGCAGAGGAGTATTATAAATGACTTCACAAGGCTTTCAAATCTGCTCGGCTTGAATTGATCATTTTGCATTTTCTCTCAGCCAGATGCAAATGGACTCAATGTTCTGCAGCTGTCATCACCTCTCTGCACAGTTAAAGGCAGTTGCCCCCGAGTTAGAGCACAATTTGCTTTTCATGATGTACCTCCAAAGCTCTGGGCTCATAAAGGTTTTCATTTGGAGGGGAGCTGGCTACTGCTGCTCACTGGAAGACGAAAATGTACATTGCCATGATGTCTGATTTACCATTTGTGGCTGATCTGAATGTTTGGAGCAGTAAAGCTGGCCAGCCCAGTGTAATGGTCAATGGCACACAGCTGGAAGTGCACAGCTGGCCTTACTATAAAAGGTTATTAATGGATTTTTCAGTTTTTTCTTTTTTCTTGTTAAGATACAGCTGAAAACAGGGAAAAATTAAATAACTTGGGATGCACTGTGAACCTGGCTCTGTGCAAGGCACTTCTTATTAAAGAGCACAGAAAGAATCAGACCCATGCTGGCTCCCCTGCAACTTGCCGTTCAGACTCTTCATCTGAATAAATCAGAAGGGCTGAATTAAACATGCCTTTTCAGCAGCTATTGGCAGGAAACAGTGGGAATCTTCTTGCAGCAGTGCAAAATTCAGTCCAGATAACGCTTTTACACTTTTACGCTTTTACATTGCATTACAATTAGTAACACTGCATCATGTCCCCAAAGCCTCTCTTGTACCCATGTTAATACAGTGATCATCTATCTTCCTGCTGGGAAGGCTCAAAGCAAGAAAACTGCTAGTTCTTAATCACTGCTCACAGAAATCAGAAACAACGCCAAATTTGGTGTGCCTTGTGTCCCCAGGGCAAATCAGCGTATCTCCAGTAGAGTTAGCAGAAGTGAGGGGCAATGCTAAAAAGCTTTTCTGGTGGGTACAACAGGCTGGTTAATAGTGCAAAAAAGAAATGTTAGCATGGGATAAAAATGCAGACTACAATAGTACTTGGAGGAAGAACTATCACAAACAATCCAGCACTGGCAAGGTTGCAGTAGCCAGCTCGACTGTCTTTCACATCACTAATGTGTGTGCAGCAAACTTTGAATACATGCTACTTGATTAGGAGAGAGAAAAACCTGCCCTGCCATAATGTCCATGATGAGTGACTTGAATCCAACTGCTACCCACTGCTAGAAGCACCCATTCTGAATGATTTCTTGTAATTTATGAGCTTTAAATAAACATCATCTTCTCTCCCTTCCCTCTCCCAGACCCTAAAGCTCCAGTTAGTATGGGTCTACACAGTTCCACTAAATTTTCAAGGAATGCGAAAGCAGCTCTAAGAGATGGCCTCCCTAATCATTCTACGTGCTGCATCATGAACTGTCTCGCTGCCCAGCAAACCATAAAGAGTTGTATTACAAAGATCGCCCACGCTTAATCTTGGATCCACATGTAAACTGGCTAAAGAGAAATAACCATCATTGCAATGGTTATCGGTCATCACACCTTCAGTCCAAGAAAAGGAAATAAAATCCAAAGACTTTTGGACAGAGTCCTCTCCATTTCCATTCTCAACCTGTCTGACCAGAGACAGAAGGAAATGAGCATCCTCACAGTTTGGCCAGTCCATGCAGGGACAAAAAGCTCTTAAAGGACAGCAGAAGGAAGCCTATTCTATGCTCTTTCTCGTTTGCTCTATCTACAACCTGAGCACAAGACAATGCAGACGAGGCTAAAGAAAACTGGCTTGGGCTGTGCTCCGGGTTGCTGGATCTGTTCCTCTAAACCTATATTGTCTATTGCTTGGAGCTTTATAACCTAGTTTGTAGGAAGAAGGGAACCTTTTTCTTACTGCAGGGGAAACAGGCCTTTCAAACAGTTTTGGTGGGCCCCAAGGTAAGAAACTCACCCCGGCATTATCTAGTAATATAGTTAAAAATCACACGGATATAGGATGCACGGGGAAGATAACAGTTTATGCAGCTCCAAGAGGTAAGAAGCGAATGGTATCAAAAAGCTTCCTCACTATTTCTAGATGGCCCCAGATAGAGCTGAAAAGCGTCGTGATGCTGTTAACACAACACTTGCAACAGACTAGTAACAATTCATATTTCAGTTTGCAGCATCAACATTTTTTCAGTGATTCCTCTTCAAAGCCAAAATGGAGCAGTTAAAGAAGCCAGATTTCTACTTCCATCTGCTTCCCTCACAGAAGTCCCTTCTCACCCAAGCCATGTGATGACTACACACAAGCAAATGTAATCATTGTAACATTCCCAGCTGTTCAGCAATAATTTCATACCTCCGGCATTTATCATAACTCCCAGACCAAGACACAGTGCTGCGGAGCACTTGCTAATGGATCTTATAAAACAGGGTCACCCTCTCACCTCAGAGATGGCTGCCCAGCCACCCACATGGATGTCTCTTCTTCTAGGACATACATAGCTACCCCAGGTTATACATAACAGTAGAAATAGAACAAGAGAAAGTTACTCCACCTGGCACTTGCCATGTACACAGAGGTCAGTCTCGTAAGGCCCACATGGAGTACCATCAAGGACTCTGTCTGTCACCAGCACAGGGGAATCCTTCCCCAGTGGAGAGCAGAAGAGCTCACATGGCTTATCTGGAAAAAGAAATACAAGAGCAACTGTCTTCAGGAGCAGCACAAACAAGTGTTTGAGGCAATGGTGCCTAAACAATGTAATGTAGCCTCTACATGAATGGATGTACAATGTATCTGTTGATATTCTCCCCTTTGAAGGAAGGTGAGCCTTTCAATTTAGTCTGTCGTTTTCCCACTTTAAAATATCAATATTAAAAGCTTTTCACTGATGAGATCAGTCTTTTAAGACACAGAAAACCATTCAGTTAGTACACTTCTCTGTACTTGTTTATGAACAACTGGTGCTTGTTACAGGGAACACGCTGCGTGAGCATCTCAGACAAAATTCAGACTATAGCAAGTGATTTTAGAAGAACAAGTTCCCCAATCTATTTCTGCTCTTGACAGACTCACTTCTTGCATCAAGTTGCCAATAAGAACACTTCCATGCATAAATTGAAAACATTTTTGCATTTTACCTACTGTTTCCTTAAACTGGTATTTGTGGTCTGACATACATTTCTGTCATCAAACTATGCTGCTAGGGTATTTAGAGAAAGCGCTCCCAAATTAATTTGAAATACATTGGTAGAGAAAAGCAGTTTCTCATCCACGCTCATGGCAATCGTTATTTTATATATTTACACCTCACTTTGGAAGAGCTACTATTGTGTATAGCTAAAGAAGGAATTAAGTAAAAAAGCTTTTTCAAAGATTTGAATTATTAACTGGCAGGATACAGCAGATGTCAGGGTTTGCTGACTGCATTTGCCATATAGCTAAGTAACATATTTAAGAAACATGTTTTTGCTTTGGAGCTGACTCTGTGCTACTCACAGACTTAATCCAAGGAAGAACCTATAGACACTATAACAAAAACATGTTTTATCCTTCATAGTCAAGCACCTCCACTTGCTAGACATTAGAGGGAAGGTCTGCTAATACATTAAGCTAAGCGGCACAGGTTTTTTCTAAGTTTCCAATGCAATCAAAATCTTGCAACCAGCTCCCACCTCACTAATACATGTGAGCAGAGCTCAAGCACAGTGGAGAAGATTAGCTCAAGGTTGGTTTGGACTTCTGAGTGTGGCACTTGGATATGTTGAACAAAGGTACTAGAGAACACTGCATGGGTGCTCTAACTTGCCTTAAGAAACACTGACACTGGGATGTGAGTGCCCATCTGTCTTGCTTGATGGAGGAACTATAGGCATATCCTGTGGATGTTCAAACTCCCTGGCTTTTGTCTGAAGAAAAGCAGATTCTCAGAGGCTGGACTTTTATTTCATTTGCCAGGAGGAGCTGGGAAAGCTTCTGGAAGAGCAGCTTGTACAGGAGACCACAAGTCTGACTGCCTCTGGACAGCCATTCTGCAGCTACGAGATCTGCAACAGTGCAGGAGAGGTTTCTAATTTACAGACTTGGAAATTGGGGCAACATGGCTCAGGACAGTGAGGCTTTGCCAGGTATCAGAAACAATATTGGTTATTATCTCTTAGCAATAGCTTGTTCAGTCCTCAGGTGGCCAAAAAACGGCATATTCCCTCTATGTGGCTGAATGAAGTTCCCACTCCAATGTGCTACTTATTCTGGCAGCACTGATCAGAGAAGACCACTGAATCATCCAAGTGTTTTCTTCTATTTACAGTAGCTTCAGCAAACCATAGTTCTTGATTGGAAATGAAGAAAGGAGTGAAACAGCTACCCCCCGGAAAACACTGGGAGAGTTTTCTGTGACTGAAACTAGTGAGGGAAGTAGCTTTGCATTGTGTGCTCACCTAGCAAAACTATTTGGGGAGGGGGGGTAGAGGGGAGCAACAAGCAAAGCCAGCCTGTTTCCTGGGGCATCTGAAGGAATCATGCTTTTGGAGGGTCTGCTCTTGGAAACTGGAATGCTGTCTGTACAGTTGTCCTGGCATCAGACCTGACCTGTCAGTGCTAGCATGGGAAAGCACTTATCCACTGTCTGGTGTCCCAGTGTCAGTTCCAACACCACCCTCCTCTGTTCAAGCATGTTTTTAAGATGATCAAATGAAATCTACTTTGTCTGTTTTTCAGCAGAGTGCAGTGGAAGATGTTTGTCCCTGTTGGAAGGATATTACGATTCCTTTCCATGTCCCCTTATCATTTGGTTGACTGGTAGCTGAACGGTTAGATCCAGCAAAGGAAGCATCGAAGGAATGTAAGTAGGACAGGCAATTATGCTGACAAGTCCACAACTGACTCACATAAAAAACATCCCCAGGGAATCCTTTCAGTCCCAAATTGATTTGAACTTTCTCGTGCTAAAACTCCAACTCCCAAATATTTGCCTGCTCAGACTGCAAATCTAGTTCTCCTCCAGCACTATAAAAAGATGTACAAAGAACTGACAGACCTGTATCTGTTAAGAACACTAGAGGAACAGTATGGCAGCAACAAGAACAAGTAATTGTAATTTATCTTTCATATGCAGCTAAGGGGAACATTCTATAGTGTTCTCACAGACAACTGGGGGTCTTGCAGATGAAATTAAGATGGGGTAAGAAGCTGCAGTGAAAGACCAGCAAGGAATTACAGAGGAAGCTGAAAAAACTTACCATCAACGATGACAGCTGTCAGGAGGCTTTTTTTCTTGTTGGTGTATCTGTCGTGGGCCTGGCACTGCTGGTCCCTGAAGCTTGGCACACCTTTGGGGCAGGGCAAGTTCTCACACACGGTGTGCTCCACACTGGCTCCACGGCAGTTCTTCCCGCCTGGCCCTGGGCTATTGCACAAAAGACAAGCCAGGGTCAGCAGGAACAGCATAGCTACTCACAGGCACACCTTTGCTTAAGTTTCCCTGTCCAAGGCAACTATTGAAATAGCAGGAAGGATCCTTCTTCTCAGATGTTGCTTGCTGGAGGGCAAATCTTGCTCTCAGTGACTCTGACAGAAAATTATTCAAACTCCATGCTGGATCTATAATTGGCTTATCAGAACAGATGCTCTGTGGTGCTTCAGAAGCATGTTCTTTGTAGTGTCCCACACACAGATCAATAAATAGGTGGCTATTACACATTGCACTCTTCTGATAAGATGTAATCCATTCACTAACTGGCCTTCTTAAAAGATACAGACAGTTTAACTGCTTGTATTCTGGTCACGAAAAAAGGGATGTGACTAATTTTACACTGCTGACCTAAATTTCTTCTTTGATTTCAACAGCAAGCCATTCCTGTCCTAACCTGTTTTCTGATGGAGCAGGCAAATGACTGAGAAAGAGCAGAGAGAACGCGCTTAAGTGTATGCGTGTTTGTGTTTACCAGCAGTTTCAGAACAGGATTTCAAGTAAGGCACTCCCAAACTGTGAGCTCTGCCATGATATGAGGTCTGACCTCTAACTTTCCCCGTGACTCAGAACAACTTTCTTAAGCAACGATGACTTGTGACAGTCAGGTTTTGGAAGGTGCACTGAGCATGACACGTAAAGTCTAAGTATTCATTATATTTGTACAATCAGGCAGTTCAGAAGATAATTTGTGGTTCCACCACAAATGCCAAAGTTAAGTATTTATATTCTTAATGGGGAACCTAGGGGCACCATGGTAATGTTACTGTGCCGAGGATCACACCAAACGCCTGAGGCAGAGGCAGGCAAGTTGGAGTATTTCACCCTTCCCACCATTTGCTTTGCTCCTTGCCTCATACACCCTTAACAATGAAGACACAGCAAAAGCCTCTTCAGCAAGTCCTCTAAAGTTCTGTTTTCAGCTTGAAACCAAAATAACACAGAAGTAGCTGTAACCTGTACCGCAAGTAGGGTGTCCAGAAACAAGTCAGTGCAGCAGATAATCTCCATCCATGAAAACCATGCCATTTTACATATTTGTTTTTTAAGCAAGTAGGAAAGGCCACTAATCCAGCATCAGGACTAAGCATCTTCAAAATCTATTTATTCTTATTTATAAATTCGCAGAGAAGGAAAACTCAAGCTCTTGACAAATGCCTGTATTTTGTTTTTTTGCAAACAAAACTAGGCAAAAAAAACCCTACGAAACAAACCACAAACAAAAAACCCAAGCAACGAAAAGACTTAGCCATCCTAACAGATCACAATTTCTTCAGCTACTTGCTGATACGCTCCTGAATTTGTCACATACCTATCTCTACAGCTGTAACCAGCAAAGATGGATAAAGTCACGTTTTTGCTTTTCTTTAACAGATGGCTATGAAAAGCAGCTCCAGCCAAATTCCAGTTTTCAGCGGTACGGAGGTTCATTCCAAAGCTTCTTTCCCTCTCCCTCCCAGGAGAGCAATGAACATCAGGTTATATCACTCAGCTAATGAGAAACCAGGGCCCCGATTGTGTATCATTTACTTGTGTCAGCAGTCCCAGTAAGAGTTGCCCTCTTCATTTACATACTGGCTGCAGGACTGGGCCTTTGCTTTCCTAGCTGTGCTGGGCTTGATGAACTCGGCATTTGGTAAAACAGAAATATTTGGTTCTGCAAAGGAGAGTTTCATGCCAAATTTCAGCCTAAATCAAATTTTTATGGTAGCTGCATAAATCCTAGAAAAAGTGTTTTGTTTTTTTTAATGCTCATCTCCAACGATACCGTAACACCACAGACAGTCACCAGAGGAACAGCCTGAACAAACGCCTGTTTGCACTGCTAACACCTCTGCCACAGAGGCATGTAAGGCAGCAGATGTGCTGAGACTGATGCAGAAATCTTCCTGGAGGATTGTGTCATTTGCCTTCAACTGGACTGCACAGACACTTGGTCCAGACAAGAAGCATGACACAGGCTTCTTCCTGCCTGAACCCCACGCTCACTTAAAGACATCAGATACATGAACTTCAGTTTCAGAACCTTCTCTTTAGCTACTGTAAAAGACACAACAAAAAAAGACAGAGTAAGTGAGCCTGTGCATGTTTGTGCATATATGCACAGGAAAAAGCAAAAAAAAAAAAANAATCAGAACACCCAAAAATATAACAGAGTGCTCTCTGGAGGGCATGGTATCAACCTGATGACCATGGAGTAGAAGACACAGCAAGACTGCTACTCACTGTGTTTTCATCAGCAGTTGTTTTGACTTGAATCTTCAGATGTCGTTAACCCATGAGGGACTTTCTATGAGTTTGCCAATGCAGGCTGGAAGCAAGCAGCTCTCATTGCTGGTAACAATGATCATTAGTAATAATAAAGGCCCCAAGCCCTGCATAGTATGGGCTGTAGCACTGCCTGGGTTTTCCAACAAATAGTATAATTCAAGCCCTTCCTGACACACCCCTGAAACAATGACTGTGCAAGACTTCCTGGTAGACGACTTCATGGCCATCTTCTGCCACTCCACTGTATTTCTGCCAAGAGAATCTACCCACTAATGCAACTGAAGAAATCAAAGCCCCTTTATACCACTCTGAGTCTTTTACATGACAAGAGAGGATGGGAGAAAGGGTGGGGATCTCATTCTCATGCTCTGTTTAAGTCAGTGCTTTTTTCTTCAATCCCACTGTATGACAATAGTCCAAAGCCTAGACAAGAACGCAAGGCAGTACAGCTCAAAAGTTTGCACGTGCAAACTGGCTAATGACACACTGCCTTACAACGATTTGGAGGCAAGGCATGCAAGTACTCACAGAAATTACAGAGGGGAAAAACCAAATCAAACAGTGAAGCAACTGGTTTAAAAATACTGATAGTCCCACAGGCTCAAAAGTCAGCTGGCAGGAGTACAGATTCCAGTAAAGAAAAAAATCCAAAGACCAAATACATATAAAATAAAAGATAAATCCCTTAGCCAACACTTTTGGACAGTGAATAAACCAGCTGCAGAAGAAGTGGGCTGACGCCAGGAATATGAAGCAAAAGAAGATCACGTGCGTATCCCCAGCCAAGAATGTATATGAGCAAGAGAATTATAAAATCAGTGTGCAATCTTGGAGGGAGCATTTCCTGTAATTTAAGGAACGATGATGAATGGATTTAGGTTTGGTCTGTGCTGTGGTTAGAGAGACTTTTTGTAGCTGACAGCAAAGAAATCAGCTCAGTCCCTTGTTCAGGAAAACGAGCTGGTAAAAATCAAGCCTGGACATTGCAGACATGCAGTTGCAGTTCAGCCTTACTTAAGGAGAGGAACAAACGAAAATATCACTTTTACATGAATACATCTCTGCAGCAGCCAGTGGGTGCCTATCCATCATCTGGGCACGTCTTCAAAGTGATTATGTTGCTAGCCAGAATCTCAGCCCTATGTAAAAAGAAAAGTTTCCTCTGCTTTTTCTGTGAAGAAAACATTAAAATATAAATAAATTTGGAGATGCACAACTTGGAGGGCTGCTCTCAAGATTGTGAGTGCTTTCATTCATCTCAGAAGTTATAATGCATCTGAACAGAGGTGGTCATTTAAACGACCACAGTGGTAAACTATTCAGGCCTCTCATAAGAAGAAAAGACTTCCAGGCATGCCTCAATTGACCAGAGGGATGAAAGATGGCACATGGGAGATAATATTACTTACATTTCTTCTGGAATATGAAAAAGCCAAGCCCAAGCAGGAGCTAAACAGTGCCCACTGCACTCTGTGTACAGAATACTTTCCTTTTCATACGCAGCACACCCTGATGTACAGAATATCTCAAAGTGCTTTATCAACACAGCTACATGACACTATGACCACTGTCAGCCACTCTGTTGTTTCCCAAGCCGAGAGGCACAGCCAAAGCCAGCACTGCCAGCAAAACTGATCTTTAAAATGTATTGGCTCAGTTTGCTCTGTAGATCCAGATTACCCCTTCTCATTTGCTGCAGTGCTGAAGAGAAAACACAGCATCATTCCTCTGCCAAACTACAGGTCTTTAATTCAATTCTATCTAAATATGAATCATTGCAATGGGCCACTTCCAATGGTAACCCTTTAAGCCACTTCCACAGCACATGCTTTGCTCCAAGTTACTCCTGGATACTGACCTGGTCCTTGCTGCTGGTGAACACCAAGTCTCCTGTGTCCCCCACACGGCTCTGCTGCCCATTTCTTCACTGTACTCTTGCAGCAAGGTTTGCCTAAGTGCTACATGCAAAAAGAAATCAGCAGGATGTGAAGACTTACGGGGGATTGTCGCATTTCCGCTGTCTGAATCGCACTCCTGTGCCACATGTCCGGCTGCACATGCTCCACTGACTCCACATGCTCCAGTCTCCATCAACATGCTCAGGGATGGGAGTTTTACTGACACACTCCCCAGCTCGGCACCACTGAAATGCAATTGTGTTAGCACAGGCTGGAAAGAAGCCCTGATCTTGCAAACAATCTTGTACTGGTAGACTTAAAAGGATGTCTCGGAGATTACAAGCCCATGTTTAAGTTTCTGGAAATTCAAGGCTTCTGTGAGATGGTGGAGGAGAAATGTAGAAATTTAAGTGTCACCTTCAATCAACCCTTGAAGGGAATTCTGTCATTAAAAAAAAAAATCATAGAAATGAGCCCCTTGCTTTGTAATGCAGATAATTATCTAAACGCTAAGGCTTAAAGCCACACTCTTCACAGAAACTGAGTTCAAGAAATTATACCCCAAAGCAATGTCTTCATCAGCAGTATTCCCAGTACGTACAAAATCATTGAGGTATTTTGACCCTAACTTGGCTAAAGCCCCAAAAAAACTTTCATTCTAATAGGTAGTACTGGCTCCTGACCAAGCAGCAAACTCAGCCCATTCTCTTGCTCTGTCCAGGATATGATATAGCAATCACTGCAAAGCAGTCTTAATAAAGAATCAATGGGACTCCTGTAGTTAGAAAAACATGTATCTAAAAACCTTTTGTCTCAATTTCCTTGTCATGCTTTCCAGAATACAGCTTTTCTTGTCATTGTTTCTCTTCCATTTGCAAGCAAAGGTCTATAATCTTTGATTTTAGCAACACATTTTTTAAGTTTACTCTGTCTTACCTCCCCAGCCATACGGAGCACACGATAAATACTACAATCTGAAACTAGTAAGTAGGGGGGCTGGCAGTTACCAAACCAATCAAGTTCTTTTGTAGCTTAACGAGTTATCAGCCATACTGGGAGAATGAACCACACACATTTATGAACCACATACCACCTAGCACAGCCCATCTCAGAGGTTATACATGTTCACTTAAGTCAATTTCTGTCAGCACAGCTGGAAGGTAGCAGCTGAGTCGCAGTAACTCTCACCCTTACAGCACTGAAGCTAGCTACTAGAATAGCGAATTTCACTGGAGGGAGAACTTCTAACCTGAGAGTTTATTTTGTGTTTCTTGTAACAATTTTCTCCATTGTCCTGGACTCTGGAAAGTCCATATATGGCTTAGTCTTCTAAGTATACACACACAGTACAGCAAATAATACTTCAAAAGTAACTGAACATCACTGAATTTGAGCTTAACATATTTTTAGCTACTTTTAGAAACTATAAAGTTTTTAAGTAGCCTCTTGTTCTTTCCCCATCTGCATCCCCACTTCCACAATGCCAACCTAAATGCTCTCCATACTTCCTATCTCAAATATAGCCAAGAACACTATTACCTTAGCTTGCACTGAAAAAACACCTCACTCTTGAAACATCACCTGCAGCAATGAACAGACCTGACAGGAGTGGGCCTAACATGACTCACAGGGTACTCAGTCCGTGCATTTAGCAGTGTGAGGCATGGGGTTTTCCTGCAGTGTTTGTGGAGTGCCTAGACCACAAGAACTTCACTGCTGAGGTCTCCAGAGGCTACTGGAGTACATGTAACATAAAATCAGTAAGACCTAACCCAATCCAGCTGTTAATCGAGTAGTTTCTGTTAGAGAATCAGTATAAAATATAGGTTCATGGTAAATACTGAACGTCTTGGAAACATTATTCCACTCACAATGCTGGAAAAAACAAACTCACTGCTGCTATTTTGATTACCTTGTCTGCGCCACATTCAGTGCCATCCAGAGGGGGATCCAACTTTGTTTTACAGGATGTATCTCCTTCCACCAGGCACCAGAGCCCAGCACACATCAAATGCTGTAATCACAAAGCAATGAGGTGCAGTTATTACTTCTGGATGTCAGCTATCATTATAGGATACACTGCAAAGCTCAGGCAGTCTCTCTCATGTGAATCCAGAGGCATCTAGTTGGTTTGGGAGCAATTATTTTTAAGGATAGATTGTCATTAAGTGTTGGGGATGGGAACATAAAAGAGATTGATGGATGCCATTGTCAGAAACAAAAACCACCCTAAACAAGAAGTATATTATTTAAAGAGATTTCTTTTTCACTCGAATAAATCTGGTCCATTAAAAATAAATCCTATAAGGGAGGGCACAATGAGTGCTTTGAAACCATGCCACAAGCTTGGGTGTCTGAGCTGCTTAATTGTGGGGCTGCAGCTTTTAAAGTAAAAGTGGATGCCTGTTTTCCAAGCTTCAAGAATCGTTGGGGTGGCGTGAAGTTCGACGAACGATTATAAACTTTGTATGTTGGGATCGTTCGTCGAACTTCACATCATCTCAACGGAAGGAGTGCCACGGAAGCAAAAGACAGTAAATTATTGATAGCGCCAGTGCTGGAAGGAGCTGAGCAAGCATGATGGACTTTGATTCCATCAAGGACGCGAGACGCGTTGCCAAAAGGATGTGGCTCTGGACTCAAGGACGCGAGACGCGATGCCAGAAGGATGTGGCTCTCTTTCATGTCTTGTGGAACATCAAAGGTGAATGGCTTAAAAGATAAGGTCTGCTA